>CM050221.1:30040000-30225000 GCA_027475355.1 Coilia nasus
GCTATTTTTGTTTTCACTTGTGCATTCAGCATTTGGATTTGGACTATCAGTATGTGTCAAATGTCTGCACATGCACCACTCCCATCTCCAATTTCACTCTCTGACCACCTTCCATCTTTCACAGTGACCCATAACTAATTCCATATAGTGGTAAAACAGCCTTAGCAGGGAATAAAAAGCGCCAGTTTCATGCCTTATGGCGGGTGAGCGTTTCAAGCCCCGGGTTTAACTGTAGGAAACAATGACGTTGCCCTGCTGGAGGAGCCCAGGCTGACTGCTGAGAACCAGTCCCGTGGACGACCTCCAGAAAAGCACTTGTGAACGAAAACACGGAGGTGTTTAACTGTGGCCAAGAGCGGGCACACCTGCCAAGATGGCAGTGAGAGGTACGGTGTAGCTGGCACCTTCAGGTCCCCTCATCCCTTCCTCCCTACCTCCCTCTCTCCATCCCTCCCTCCCTCTCTCCCTCACTCCATTGGGTCCCCTCATCCCTTCCTCCCTACCTCCCTCTCTCCATCCCCCCCCCCCCCGCCATAGCCCTGTCCGGCAATGTGAGGCTGGAGCACATGTCCTTGCCCCCTGCCTCCCCACCACCAACGCACCAGTGCGGGCCAAGTGCTGGTCCCAGCAGGGAGGGAAAGGTGTGGTAGTGCCGAGGGCCATGCTGTCATGCTAAACAGCCATATCCGGCACGCAGCTATTGGAGATTAATGTGCCGCAGGTGTTAGGCGTCTAGACGAATGGAGAGAGGAGTAATGCGCGTGCGGTAATCAACTGTGCAGGTGCATCTTGGGGCTTTGCCAGCCCGCAAGGTCCGCTGTGATGTTTTGAAAATGGCTTGACATCTGAGGTTAAACTCCTACATAGTGCCTTTAAGTCATGTTTCAAAATAAAGGCCTGAGAGGGTGTGCCAGCTGGATTTATAAAAACATCTCCCCCGTCATTAGAAACATTCATTTTCCAGGTACACCGAAAGGTCATTATTAGTTATACATTCATACAACTCATAACTTAAGCATTTTTTTAAACTAATGTAAGTTGACTTGGCACTTTGTCTGGAACAGGACCCTCAGCAGATTTATCCACTTAATCATAAAAAAAGACCGGAAGGGGTATGCTTCCTGTATTGGTGTGAAGCCTATGGGAGCCAAGGTAAACAATCACAACCCCAAAAGCACAGCACAGAGAGAAGCGTCACACTGCTCCTGCATGATTCGCTTCCACAGACACCCGTGAGCATGTGCAAAGCACAACAGTGTTGGAAACCAGTGTGTCATAACTTTGAAATGCAGGAGAACAACTTTTTTAGGTCATGGTTTCAAGGGTTAATGCAAAGGACCAATTTACCAACTATTACCTCCAAATAATTACGCTTGGCCAGAACCTGATAGGCTTGTTTGTTTGATTTATATGGTAAGCAGGTAAAATGAGAATAAAATAACCAAACGTTGTTACACTGCCTTCTCCCCTCTCAACCCAACACCATAATGAACTCACTGGCATCTTAATAATGAGATGTGTAATCTTGTTCTTTTCTCTCGTTTTTTGGGTAGTAAAAAAAAAGGAGGCCAAACTGTCTTATTAAATTTGTGCTGCAACGCTCTTCACAACACAAATACATGAATCCTGGAGTGGGACAGCGTTCCCGTCTTGCCTGGCTCATTACTGCTGAGTGCAGCGATATAAGTGTATCCAGCCTCCCCCTGGCTCCCAGCCCTCACTACCTATCAGTCCCTGGGCTAAGAGGATAATGTGTTAGCTGATATCTCAACCTGGCGTAGCGCTGAAATAGGAAAAGGGGGTGGGGGGTGGGGGCTGGAGAGGGGGGTGTGTGGTGAGAGCATGGTGGGTTCATGGAGGTAGGGGGTTGGAGTGGTGGGAAGGTGAGGAGGTGGGGAGGTGGGGGTGGGGTGTACCGGTAATGATGGACCACTTAGATTTCTCATCGGGGAAAGGAATTCAGACCCACCCTCAGGGTCGAGCTGTGGCCCTTCGGAAGGCAAATTCAACCTGCATCACTGGTCAAAACATGCCGTGGGAGGACGTGTCACGTATAAGTGTGCTAGATGGATGTGGTATATTTTGGTGTGACTTCAAAAGCCAAATAACGCAAAGGAATGGAGAGGAGTGGGTGGGGGGGGGGGCAGACGAAAGGGAAGCGAGAAAAAGAAGGGAAATGAAATGTTGGTTGAAAATGAAAAGTTGAACAAGACGACTATTATGACAGCTATTATTTAAAGTCGAATGTTATGTATTATTTTCTAAGGATCAAAGACCAAATCATAACAATCGCAGTAGCAATGCATGATACTAACGCATTGAAACAGATCCATCTGCATTTTTTTCCCAGGGAAAAAAGCAGGCTTAAGTTCACAGAGTTAAGCCACTCCTGGCTAGTCTTGTGACCTTGTTTTCGGGGCAGACAGTAAAAATTGTATGGTTGACTGAATGAACCATCATTTCAGCACTCTGTGAGCTGGGGTCTTAAGGGGCGCTGTGACTGGTAGAACAGTGCCAGCCTAGTTCCCCTTTCTCCCCTTAACGCTGGGGCTCCCAAGTCATGGATCACAGCCCTGGAGAAGAAGCTAATAGCCCCTTTTGAGCTGGGCCTGTGGTAAATTCTCCCTCAACTAAAATTATTCCTCTGGGGAATCAATGGGCCCATTCTTTTGTGAGCTGTAGTTTGCCTGGATGGACCCTACCTCTATGTGAAACAGTAGACAGTAATGGGGAAACATAAAACATAATACTTGTGTGACCAGCTTGTCATTGGCTCTTCGGTGACTGTGTTAAGAATTTGCCCAAGATAGAAGATTCGGAGGGAGATTAGGGGGTGGCGGGTCTTCGACACTGTAGTGGGATCACAGAAGCAAAATCATTCCAATGCTGAGGTAATGTCGTACGCGTGAGAGATATGTTCAGACATGAAACCCCAAACAGGGTGGGCGGTGCTTCAGACAGCGTGACACACACAGTGTTGTGGTTCTCTGCTAGGCCTCTCTAGAAGGCAGGACTCAGGTGTTTCCTCTTCTGAAGCTAGGCCCTGTATACAGATCAGTAGCAACCTGGGAAAAAAAAGAAATACTTTGAGATGCGGTGAAGACGAATTAAAAAAGACACATGAAATGGTCAGAAAAAAAATATAATTGGTCTTGAACTTGTGTCTTGGCCACGCTTGCTAGACGAAATGGTTTCTTTGGTTCATGGAACAAAGTTAATACCGTTTCATGTAATTTTATAATTGAATCATGTTCATATTCCTCGTTTTTCGTATTGTGGTTGGGCCTGTACCCTGGAATGGAGGATCAAAGATGAACCACAAAAGATCGAAAATGAACCACAGGCCTTCCCTCGTCCCTCCTGATTGAGCTCCGCAAAAATGCTCAACATTTAAAACAGATCGTGCTCATTTGGAAAAATAAACATGTCTGGTTAGACATTGAATATACACTCTATTGGCTACAAAACCCTTCAAATCATGCGCTGATCATTTCCTCAGGAACAGAGCGGGAACTGCCAGTCACCCGAGCAGTTCCACCAAGTCCTCCACCACACTATCTCCGCTGTCTCACCACTAAATCCTGCTACGATATCCAGGCCTTTCCAGAATTCCTGGGCTCCTTGAGTCAAAAAGTGGAAAAAAACATTATTACACTACCCAGACAAATGTCTCTGATGATGTGACGAAAATGTGATTCCTGGGAGCCGGCCTGGGACCTGAGAAACTCAAGGGGATATGCATACTTTAAAGTCCCTATTAAATATAAAGAAATCCTGACAGTGATGTAACAGCAGAATCAGGCATTTATATTGTCACAGGGAATGCAAGTTCTTGCGCCGAGTGGCACAGTACAAATTAGCGCAGATTTATGCTCAAGTGCTCATGGCAGACCAGTAGTTTAAAGTACCCAAATCAGCTTAATGTGGCTAAGCCTAAATATTTACAAATCGGACATAATGGCCTACTCCCCTGGCAGTACCATCCCTATGGTGTCAGTGCAGAAAGTAATCTGACACGCCGCACTGTACCAGGGCTGGCTGCGTTACACTGTCAACATGACTCTTTTTCTTGAACCATAAGGCGACATTCTTAGGTCTGAGGTGGGGTTTTTGTACGTACTGTTAATGCCTTAACTCTCGACTGTATGATACTGTGGTTAGAATCTTGTGCGTGCTAAGCTACAGTATGTGTTAGCATCGGGGCTCTGTTGTTGTTTTTCTAACTCAGAGGAATGAAAGTCACTCTGAGAAATGAGCAGTGATATGTGCAGCACAGCCACCCGTTCCCCTTTGTTTTTCATTTGCCACTTAAATGAAAACTTGATGTTGAATTGGAATAGACCACCGAGACGCCCAGAGAAAGTTGACAAGAATTCAAACTCCTATCAACATTCATATCATCATTTGTCATTCTTCCTAACCACCATGAAATATGCTAATTTTTGCTCTACCAAGCCAGTTAATTCAATCAATTCAATACAGGAGATCCTGGAGTTCTCAGCTCCTGTGTTTTTTTTACTTGTAAGGCCATAATTTCAGGTGTATCACTAAATAGCATACGTCGCTGGTAACTGTTGGGTGGACCATTCGGATGCAGTCACCATACTACCTGACTGCAAGGTAGTGAAACACGTGCAGTGCACTACTGCACTGTATACCTGTGGCATGCCCCTTTTGGTGGGCTCTTGTTCAGGGCTTGTCCATCTTATTTGGTTACTATTACTGAGCCTTTGTTTGGACTTTAAGGGAAGCTGATATGAGAAGTAAGAGGAGCCTGTTGGTACAAGAGTCTCTTGAAAGGTCAAACACCGTGGTTTGTTTTCTGTAAGCTCCCCCAGGGAAACTGTGTGAAAGCATTCTACCTGCAAGCAATAAGAGGCAATAGCACCACTGCCAATCGTTCAATTAGAAACAAAGCTTCCTTTATGACTCTGCCAGTCTTTAAATACATCAACAAGGAATGATTCATGTCGTGAAATATAGGACAAAAGAAGTGTAACAGAATAGTGGCGAAGATTTGTTGCATTTCACAATGTAAAAGAAGAATTTTGGAGCTGGTCCAACAAACCGCTCGACCCCAGAGCCATGGACAGGTGTTGAGAATCACTGTGTTTCTATAGGGGTGCCTTTACATCTCACCTCATCACATCCCAGACAATCTGACTTTAAGCTGGCTCTCACTTCTCTGTGGAGCAGATTATGTGGAAAATGTACCAGACCAGACGTCTGTTAAAATAGTTAATCAGCTTTCTCTCATCCCAAATTCAAGTGTAGACGTTTCCGTATGCCTTTGTCGATAATTCACCATGCCTGCTCTTGTACAGGATATGATGCAATAACTTCAGGAAGGTCCCACCAGTGTCCTTAGAGCTGAACACCTAACTCAAACCGTAAATTACACTGTCTATAGCTGGCACTCTCAGTAGAAGTTAAGTGGTTCTCCAACGCAAAAGAGAGGTAACGAATGGCACTTGCTTGGTAAACCTGAACCTGATGTCAATTGCTCCTTTATATTTGGTAGGTGTGGTGGCAGAAATCGTTGCCAGGGTCAAAAAAAATGCTGAACTAAGTAGGCCTCCCACATGCCGATGACATCATGAAGCGGGAACTTATCTCAGATGTATATAATGGCAGTTTTCCAAGGCTTCTGACAAGTTTGTTTTTATAGCTTGAACTGATATTTGAACAAGCGCCGGGTACTTGGGAGTAGTTTAGCCCTCTCTGTCTGGAGCATTCTATATGAGAAGGCCTCGGTCAAGTGTGCAGAACTCACTCTGTTTGATGCATTAGAACATCAATGAATCCATTAGGGTTCGGCACGGCTGTAAAAATTGGTGACCCATGGTGCCGTTTCAGGCAGTACATGCTGTCATGTGCTGGAAAGAATTTGTCACAGTGCAACATTTCAAGTGTCGGGGAAAAAACAAGTCCCCTCAGAGTGGTATAGAGAGACTTGAAAAAACAAAATGTTGAAGTCTTTCATGATGTGCCACCATTCACATTTCGCCCTGTTGAGGTTCAACATTCATCATCAGTGCTTTTGCCCATTTCAAGTACATGACTGATTTGATCCTAAATGCTTCCGTAAACACTCTGTACCTCATGAGGAGGGCTGTATTTAATGAAATGCTAAACTATGTTAAACAACAAGAAGGAAATCATTCATCAACCGCAGGTGGTCTGTAAAGCTGCAAGCCTACCGGACAGTTGCCGATAATAATCAATCATGATCGCAAAACAAAGAAATGAGTCAGAGCAGGGTGAGAAGCCCTCTGATGGCAGCTATCTCAGATTTCTCAGCATAAACTCATATTTCTTCTAATAGAGTCATAACACTGCTGGTCTATTTTCTGACTCGTTTAGTTCCTAAGGAGTGTGTTTCTCTCCTGAGGCCAAAGGTAATTAATCCATCAGACATAGTGCTGGACCCCATGGGGTTGTAGGCTAAGGTTATTTGCACATTAGTTATCCTAATTGTAATCTGAAAAATGTGGCCCTCATTAGTGACTTTGGTGCTGTCCATTATGCAGCAGATTGCATCACACTGCGTGGATTAAAGATCCATTTTCCATAGTTTACAGCTTGTTCATGGAGAACTAATGGAGTGCCCGCTGGACCAGGCCCTGGCGAAACACCGAGATCTAGATCTGACCAGCTTGTCTATGGCAACAGGAAACACAAACTCTAACAGAATTAGGTGTTTATTGGAGGGCTGGGGGTGTGCTGTGGAAAGTGTGCAAGCCCAGGAGCCAGCCACAGAGGTTGCAAGGCATGTCAAAACCTGTCCCTCGTGTTGTTTTGTCCGTTCAAACTGAAGCTATTTGGTCAGGAAGGATGCTTTTCAGTTCAGATGCCAGGGCCATCAGTGCGAGTGTTATTTTATTTACAAGAAGCAAAAGCACATAGCTTAATCATGTCTGAAAGAAGCCTCCAGATCCTTCCTTTGGTCTATACAGGTTGACTGCAGCATAAACTATATATTAGGCTGACAACTGAATAACCTGTAACTTGAAAAATGACATCTTGCTTCACTTCTTTACTTGTGATGTTGGCACAAAAGTCACACTATAATTACGGTAAGTTACTGTAAGTCATAAATAAGATGGTGAATAGTACCAATTTACTGTTGGTACAGGTAGATTGAGTGCACTCATATGATGTTGATAAAATCACAAAGTAACTCTGAGAATTCTTCGACAAGATTAAAGGAGTGCGCTTGTGTTATATCATCCAAATGCTAGCCATATCACAAGATTTATTTTAACAACACTTCAGCAGTCAAACAGCAGAATATATCATGTTGTCAGAACTGTCAACAGTTTGGTCAAAGGGCAACAGCAATTCCTCATGTTAAGCACAACTGACGTGAGGAAGTGTTTTACTTTATAATGACATTGTCTGCATACGGCACTTGTCTGTAATTACAGAGCATTGTTATTGGAAAGGCTGGCCACATAGCAGAGGACGAAATCCATGGATATGACAACAGTCTTTACGAGCGCACCGCATTACCACAGGGCCATTGTTTAGACACCAGTCCCTGGCCAGAGTGAAAGTGGTTGTCTGAATGAGCCGGGGCCACATTGGCGCCTGTGGAAGACTGCTATAAATCCGTGCTGCTTTGAGAATAATTAGCCTGGGGATCAGGGATAGTGGGGCTGCCCCCTGGCTGGCGCTGAAGAGGAGACAGGTGCCACCAGTGGCCTAAGCCTATAAGAACCCAACAACACTGAAGCAGCTCACTTTTTCTCTCTCTCTCTCTCTTTCTCTTTCCCTCATTCTCCCTCTCCCTCCTCTGTTTATCTCTGCCTCTCTCTCTCTCTCTCTCTTTCTCTCTCTCTGTCTCTGTCCTCCTCTCCTCTTGCCTTTCTCATTCTCTCCTCCTTTCCCCTTGTCTTTCTCTCTCTCTTTCTTTCTCATTCTTTCTTGTCCTCCACCTCGTGCTCTCAGCACGAATCTGCTGCAGTCTGGGAAATGGCATGCCAGCCTTGACAATGAACTGAGCCCCGCTGATCCTGCATTTTTCTTCCCCCTTTATCCCCCAAACCACCCGCTCCATCTTCGCACCCCTCCCCTCCCCTCCCCTCCCCTCCCCCATGGCCCCATGTGCTTACGTACAAGGGTGGTGGTGGTGCAGGGCCGCGGCACAGGCCCCTGAGCATGTACAGGAGGCTGGGCCGAGGTGAAAGTAACAGAGGCAAGCACGTCCAAGCCGTGACCTTGGATTTGCGGCATGAACTACAGCTGGGATAAAAGCAAACAGGGTGCTCACCTCTGCTGAACCCTGGAAGAAATACGCACCATAGGTATGCAGAGGGGAAAGGGACATATGAGCAGTGGAAGGGGTCTGGGTCTCTCTCTCTCTCTCTCTGTGTCTCTCTCTCGCTCTCTGTCTCTCTCTCGCTCTCTCTCTCTCTTTCTCTCTGTGTGTATGTGTTTGTGTGGGTGTGCGTGTGCGTGTGCGTGCATGTGTGTGGAGAGGGGTGGTGTTGGGTGGTTGGGATGTGATGTTATAATTTGCAAAAATCCCACTCCCATGACATCTGAGACTCTGAAGCTGTCGGCTTAAGCAACAGCTTAAAGTAACAACTAACAACTGGCCCTCACTTCCCAAAAAAAGTATGTGAATAAATAAAAACATGCTAATAGCCTATTTTACTTTATGGTAGCAAATGTGTAGTGTAGTCCATATTTTCTCTTCCTGGAAAGGAGTGCGTGTATTTTTTTTTTTTTTTTTTGGCAGAAAACATTCTTCCCACCTCCCTCCTTCAGAGGGTTACACCTGTTTGTAATAAGGGGAGCCTTGGGAATCATGTGCATCTGATGCCCTGAAGGCCTCGTGTGTCAACGCTTCAGCCAGATAGAGTCAACAATAGAGTAACTGTTGCCTTTCATTCTCCTCACAAATTCGAGTTCCGTGTCTGCATACCCCTCATCTCTAGTTGGTTAAAGCCTTCCCTTTCTTCCTTCGGCTTCGCAAAAAGAACACAGCTGTCAGGATAGAAACAGTCTGTAGAAAACAGAGGAATTTGTAGAGCCCTTGTTATGTTTTTTTTTTTTATCTCTCTCTCCCCTGGATCTCTCACTGAGAAAATGATGGATTATCTTCTCCTATGCAGATCAGGTATCAGAGGAGAAGACGAGAAGAAAAGATGCAGTGGTGCGCCCTCTACAGCAGTGGTGAGGCCAGGCTGCCACATTTCTTTCCCCCAAAGCCTCCTGAAAAATGTGTGGGAAACTCACAAGGTTGGGGTCAGCCTACAGACACGCCGAGGTGAGAAGGTCAGGGCTTTTTCACGAGATCTGTCAGGCAAGAAAAGAGGTTTCCCTCCCCTCCCCAAAGGTTCAGGCCTGTACGGAAGGCATTAGGTTTTAAAGTAACTGGCTCAGAAGGGAATGCATGTCGTCATGTATGCCTCGCTAATTAACCTTTTGAATTGAGACATGTTAATTTGCCTCATGAGTCACAAAGAGCTAAATATATTTTCCACACACATTGCAACATTTTTATAAAATAATCATCCGTCTTGTGTCTCTGGAGGGGTCTTATTATGCTCTGGCTCTCTGCGGCACCCTCATTATGATATTTGGAGCCATAATCATCTGATGTTTGAAAGAATAACATAGTAAGGGTTACTATAAACATGCAGTGGGTTCAGTTCATTTCAAATGATTCACAAGCCAACCCCAATTCAGTTAGCCTAATTTTATATCAAAATAGATGTATGTTTAGCTGAAAATTTAAATGATGAACAAAATTAATATGTGTGAACTATAGAGTGACATTGGTGTGTTAGTAAGACCAAGATATTTTTCTCACTGGAAGCTTGGTGTGGAAATTGGAAATCCTCTTTCCTCTCATGCCTTGGTTGCAGCTGGAAGGCAATGGCGATTGTTCGGGGAAAATGTCACAAGACCATCATTTTCCGAGAGAGAGTTGAATGTGTGGTACCCTGGTCGCAGGGGCTAGGGAGAGGAGAGAGGGAGAGAAAAAGAGAGAGAAAGAAAACAGGATGCAGTGCGTGTTGGAGAGTAGGGCTCATGGGAACCCCCACCCATGTGTCCACCACACCCCTTCCCCCCCAACCCCTCCCTCACACACACACACACACACAAACACACACACACACACACACCATCATGCAGCCCCCCACCCCCCATACAGCCCTCCAGGCCTCCCTGCTTATAGCCCAGGGCCAGACCTGGAAGTCCCGCTCCAGACTTGACTCATGGTGTCCAGTGTTGGAGAACTAGACAGCTGAGATGTTCCCATGTCATACATTTTATTGTGCTTGGCACTGCTAAGCATGACTGTCTCCATTCCGCTGGGGAGGTGTCGCCGCTGCACGGATGTCAGTGTGCTGCCACCTCTCTTTCTCTTTCTCTCTCTCTCTCTGTCTGTCTGTCTGTCTGTCTGTCTCTCTCTCTCTCTCTCTCTCTCTCTCTCTCTGTCTGTCTGTCTGTCTGTCTGTCTGTCTGTCTGTCTGTCTGCCTCTCTCTCTCTCTCTCTCTCTATCTCTCTCTCTGTCTGTCTGTCTGTCTCTCTCTCTCTCTTTCTCTTTCTCTCTGTCTGTCTGTCTGTCTGTCTGTCTGTCTGTCTCTCTCTCTATCTCTCTCTCTCTGTCTGTCTGTCCATCTGTCTGTCTGTCTCTCTCTCTCTATCTCTCTCTCTCTCTCTGTCTGTCTGTCTGTCTGTCTGTCTCTAGACATATTTGTGACCTAAACCTTGTACTGTACTGTTTAAATAAATATGGTGCTGCTACATTTAACGACATATTGTTTAAACATTTATCTGCATAGACAAAAAAAGTTTATTCACAGTACAAGCACGAAGAAGAAAGTAACTGTGATTTTAACAAAACATGTGATTGAATTAAATGAGCAGCTAGGTGCACTTTCCTGGGATCGCCTGTACTGGCCCTGGTCTCATGACAGGGACGCGATGTGCGGAGGCATGAGAGCCGATCAGACGGACAGGCAGATATTTCCAGAACTCTGCTGCACGGGTCCGCTGTCTGGGACAGGCTTTCTCCCCGCTGGCAGATGCTCCGGCACGTCTGACATTTGGTGCCACGAAAGAGAACAATTGGGCTTATGAGGCCTGTCCGTAGTCTCCGTATTATATTACTCCCTTGCGGGCATGTCGTCTGTGCAAGGCCCTCCACAACCAACCCGTCACAAGGCCCTGCGAGCAACTGAAAAAAAAAAGAAAAAACTACAGAAAGGCACTGCCAAGAGGTAATTCCTCATCCACATATCTTCATAGAGAGAGACGCAGGGAGAGAGAAAAGAGAGAGAGATAGAGACAGTGACAGAAAGAGAGAGAGAGAGAGAGAGAGAGAGTGTGTACGTTTATAAAAAATCTCCACCATAGCACCTTGGCATCAGGTGCCAAGACCTTTTTTTTCTAATGGCACTCATTATCAATTAACAACAGCCTGAGCCAGTGTGTGAGGAGGCCAGAGGTCTCCCATTAGCAAGCACCAATCACATTTGTTTTCCACTGACAGCATGGAGAACAGGGTGGGTGTGGGCGTCTCAGGCGAGATCCAGGGTGGGCGTGGGGCCAGACAGGGGCAGCAGTGGGGTGGGGTGGGGTGAGTGGGGGTAGTGTTGGTGTTGGGTGTTTGGAATTTTTGATGAGTGCCAACGCGTTTCTCATTGTTTGTGTGGTTCACCCCTGTGCTCGCGGCGCTTGACCCCTCATGAGGTGGCGCGGGGGGCTCAGGGCATGGCCTGTCATTGTGTCCGACAAATGAGGCCCAGTGACTCACCTACTGGGCCTGGCACACGCACCATGTGGATCAAGCAGGCACACTTGCCCTAAAGTGCTCGACTCAAATCAGACAAGTCTAGCCATCTAGTGCATCAATGGGTTTTTTTATTTTAAAATTATTTATTTCTTCATGTTACACTCATAAAACTTTCCTGGCCAAGACGGCGAGTATTAATCATGTTATTTATGAGAGTCGGGGATAAAGGATGGGCTCGCTGAGTACTTTTAGCAGTGATTCTGACGTCCGGGAAAATCCTGATGAATTAATAGGTGCAAAAGGGGGACAGATTGGAGGGGTAGGATTTAGGAAATTTATGATAAACACAAAATCTGTAATAATTCTTTCTCCTCTGATGTCTTAGACTACAATGCATCGTGTACATCTCCTTATCCCTCTCTGTCTTTTTTTATTATGAATGAGAAGTGCATTACATTAATTTTACATAGATTTGACAGTAATGTAAACCTGTTGTCCAGACAGAAAAAAACAACAACTGGGAGTACTGTGGGATTTTTGGGATCAGTGAATCACCATAGACCGTAGACGGAGCACAGCACAGCGTCTCGGAGGATGTGATCGATCTAATTCAGATTGAGAGTCTGGACATTCCTAGCGGCCGCCGCGCAGCCAGTGCTCTTGGCGTCGGGAGTGACGGGGCAAACGCAGGCAATACATCAGACGCCCATCTCCATAACAAAAGTGCTGGAAAGTTAGAAGAAGAAAACTACACATTAAATGTCCACCTCATAAATCCGAACCTCTCTGAAGGGTTTTTCTCACAGCAACCAAAAAGATCTCCTGTCTAATTTGCGCAAAGTGTCCCACGTTTAAAGTGGTGATTTGGCCCTGTGTATTTTGGACGGGAGCCATCGTTCCATGTGCGGAGAGCTTGGATATCTACAGTGGCAGCTCTTCAATGGTTTCCGTTGGTGGCTAAGAGAAATAAGATGGAACAGAAGGATGGGCCACAGGCTTTATGTGTATGCACTGCCATCAGCCAATGACTAGGGCTGTAAAGCAGACACCCAAACATGCACTTAGGCAAACTGCACACTCCCTGTTACCACATCCCATCCCAGAAACCCTTTATGTTGTCCACACAATGGAAGTCCAAACACACAAGAAAGATTTTTCCATGCAAATGTGAAATCTATACTGGCGAGAGAGAAAATATGCAGTTCAAGATTCACTGCCGAGCCAAAAAAACAGCATGTACTCCACATGTCTGTCTCCTCCAGACGCCCTTGTAGCCTTGTTATCATTACTTGAGTGTGACGTTCCAAATTATTCAGTCATTAGATCTACACCAAAAATATGAAAAAAAAAAAACCCTAACCTTCAGAGATTTGGAGTGCACAAAGGCAATGCTTGATCAGTGTTAGAGAAGATGTTTTGCAGTGAAACAACGATAATTTGGTGAACATTTTGTATCATAATTGAAGGATTGTATTTTTCCTGTAATATGCAAACAGTTGATCACAGTCAAGCTCATTTGTACAGGGTGGGTGGTACAGAATAAGCAATTATTTTCAATTACTGGGTGGGTGACTGTTTGGACGAACTTAGTCCTCAAAAGATAAATATTCTAATTATTCAGTCTTTGGCGGACGTTTTTAAATCAGAAAACATAAAAATCAACTTTTGTCATGGTGAGCATGACATAATTGTCTCAGGTAATTTTTCCCCCATCGAGGGTAAGAGCCAGCATGTGTACATGTGGATGACGGCATGTGGAGCTTCTCTGGGCCTCTGTGAAGTAAATGGCTCATCGGAGATAGCATCAGCGCCAATGTCCCTCTGCGTCAGTGCCAGTCTGTGGGAAAGTATATGAAAGTGGCACTGCGGCCGTGATGCCTCTGCCGATGGGACTTTAATTGCTGTTCCCAGAACGTCTCCTCCCTGTCCCTTGCAAGAGCCACATGTCTGACAGGTCAGGGACGGCTGATGGACTGCAAGGCATTCGCCATGTGACTTCAACACTCTCATCTTCACAGTACATAGTAACATGATGTTACTATAATGCATTTATTGACTTTTTTATGGCAGTATTTGTAATTGTACTGTACTTTGATATTGTGCAGTGTGTGTAATGTAATGTTATGTTATGTTATGTTATGTTATGTTATGTTATGTTATGTTATGTTATGTTATGTTATGTTATGTTATGTTATATTTTGTTATGCTACATGACATGACATTACATTATGTTATGCTGGTATGTCTTGGTTACATCAAATTATAACTGATATTCAAGCTTAATGCCTCGGAGGATAAAATGGAGGGTATATTAGGCTCCTGACATGAAGCCCTTATCCTGATGCTCAGTGTGGCATGATATGGGTAGGAGGAGATTAGACACATGTAGGAGGAAATTATGGGCCAACTACATGCCTTTATAAACACTAGCACATTACAGAGGCGATCGAATGTATACTTTTCACTGTTTACCCTACATTTCTATTTTTTGAGCCTTTTTTTCAGCTCCTTGATTCTTTCTCCCTGCAGAACTTTTAACACAATTGAAAGAAACTGACAAATGGATACATTTGCCCTGACGTTTAAGTAGTGGGCTAAGTCACATTGAGTCTATTTCACCCATAACCCTTCAAATGGAGAACAGTTTAACTTATTACCATAAAAACTCAGTGTGTTCCCTGATAAAATGCTCACTGACTATGCCCAATGTCTTATTGAATTGAGTTTCTTTTTTACAACTTTTAACTGAACAACTTATAATGACCAATGCATTTGCCTCCATGTGAAAGCTGTTTTTTATATAAACGTCATAAATTGAGGTAGTTTTTTTCTTACCAGAGGCAATCACGGTTCATAAAAAATTCTGATGTTGCCATATGCGTGAAGCAGCCACACTATTCCATGCAAGCGCAGCAGACGTTAAAGAAGGGGAACGGAAATGGCGAGGACCTCAGAGGACAGATATAGATGTCGACAGATTTTGCGGCGCTGCATTTCTGCGGGCTGACCCCATAAGCTAACAGTAGCGTCCGCGCAAGGGTGCCCCCACTAAATATATAATACTTAATTGGCATGGTAATAAAAAAAAATAAAAAAAATTGGGGACCCACTCGCAGGAGTTCCTTTGACAGAGTGTAAATTGGTAGACTTTGCCATGCCATGCCCACCATTTTACTCTGGAGAGTGAGTCACCCAGCCACTTGCTCCATCTGCCAAAGACATCGACATGCTCTATCGCCGTGCCAAAAACAACTTATAGATCATTGGAAGTGTTGCACATCAATATGAGTCCCCTCATTCAGATTCCATCAGGGCTGTTTTTGTTTAGGAAAAAAAGCCCTTAATGAACATAATTAATAAAATGTGTTCGCTGAATACATAATGCCTGTGGGAGGGTTTGCTCCACCTTGCCTTTTTCACGTCAGATTTGTGCACAGCTTGAATTCTACTTACCCCCCTGCCAGAAAACAAACTCCTGTACAACTTGGCTGGGTCTCCCCAGACCGTACATGGTCCTATTACGTTTGCATGCAACACCTTCACCACTTTGTTTTGGAGCACCAGGATCCATCATTACTCATTACCTGTTACACAACACATGTCTTACATGTCACATGTTTTGAAATAACACCGTGATATTCACTTTTATAAATATATGACAAATGGTGTTAGCACTGACTTTAAATCCCCAGCACCTGATGGGAAGGGGTGAGTCCACCATTGTGAAGTTTAAAGAGGGGGGA
The DNA here is from genome assembly GCA_027475355.1 of Coilia nasus. Lineage (NCBI taxonomy): Eukaryota > Metazoa > Chordata > Actinopteri > Clupeiformes > Engraulidae > Coilia > Coilia nasus. The sequence continues at coordinate 30,055,497 of CM050221.1, forward strand.
GAATATTCTCTGCACTGCATTATCATCCCATGCTTGCATATGCCACATATTTCTTCTCTGTTGAAGGTTATTTATGTACATTGCTGGAAATACACAACTGATGTGAATTCCAGTATCCACGGGGAGGAAAACAGGCCAATTTCTCCACCAACAAACCATAGATTTAAAAATGTGGCTTGAGACTTGGCACCAGGGCTGAAGACAGTCACGAACTGAATGTGGGCAATAAACAACGAGTCACGCAAATGCACGCTGAACTTCACATGCGGCGCTGTTTGTGCCTTCCATCTGCTTTCACTGGACTTGTCCATTCCACACACACACTCTCTCTCTCTGTCTTTCTCTTTCCCTCTCTCTCTCTCTCTCTCTGTCTTTCTCTCTCCTTCTCTCTCTCTCTCTCTGTCTGTCTTTCTCTCTCCCTCTGTCTCTGTCTGTCTTTCTCTCTCTCCCTCTCTCTCTCTCTATGTCTGTCTTTCTCTCTCCCTCTCTCTCTCTCTCTCTGTCTGTCTTTCTCTCTCCCTCTCTCTCTCTCTGTCTGTCTTTCTCTCTCCCTCTCTCTCTCTGTCTGTCTGACACTCACACAGAGTCAAACCTGAGGCCAGAGATCTGAACACAGCCTAAAAAAAATATATCCCTACCTCAGTACAATCTTTTTCTGTGCTTCTCTACTGTTTTGTATGAGGGATCTTTCCTCACTAACCAGGCTGAATCAAACATTTTGAGAAAGATAAAGTTGAAACTCAAATGCAGATGAGGGGTTGAGAAGTTCAGGACATTATGTAATTGTGCGATACCTAATCTGCACAGGCCTGGCTTCTGTTCCGAGATCTATTTAGTTATTGGCTGATGGCGGTCAGGGGCACTAAGAATTTGGCACAGGCATTCCACACTCGTGGAAAAAAAATGTTTATCATTTTGTGTGAAGTAGGCTAATCAGCCTATGCGTCATTTGTCAGCATGACAGTGATGGGAATAGGATATGGGAAGAGGGATATCAAGAAACAATGGGGGACCACGGGTGAACTGTGAACCTGCATGCGAGGATTGAGGGGAAATAATGAATTAAGGCAAAAGCACCTGGCCTGTCGGCCATGAGCGTTTGGACCAGTGCATGTGTAATAAATCAATGTCTAAGCCACTTAACGCGTGTGCCATGAAATAAAGGCCCAACATCTAAACATTGTAGGCTTGCATCTAAAACATATAAGCTCTAAGGCTAACTAAAACCATAGGAAGCGAAGTGAAGGCAGAGAGAAAGAGAGAGAGAGAGAGAGAGAGAGAGAGAGAGAGAGAGAAAGAAAAAGAGAGAGAGAAGGGAGACCGAGAGACAGAGAGAAAACCTAGCCCAGAAGTAAACTGGAAAAATCTGCTATGAACAACTCTTGAACTGTGTAAGTACATACCTATCGAGGGAGGGGTTTCAGCATAGCTCTGTACAATTAATTATTATGCTTTTTTGAAATGATGAATTACATGTCATTGTTAATGAAATGTCAGTGGCAACAACCATTACAAAGGAGATCCCTTGTCTACATGTTATCATTTCATCATTTGTAGCCCGGCACACATCATCGAATGGAGCGGACAAAACTGGACAGAGCGGTACGTGAGGCCATGTATCAGTGTTGTTAGTAACAAGGCAGTATGTACAGTTGCTAGGTTAGATAATGCATCTGTAATGTATGCATAAGGCAATTAGTATTCAAAGCAATAGAATGACTTCAATTAGCTGTCTCTGGATCTGGAGTGCTTTATAAACCTGCAATAATGTGATGGAAAGGGAAACAAATGACAGAGGAAGCCGACTTCATTTGTTCTCATCGCAATGACAAAAAAAGCCTTTGGAATGCAGGGATTCTATTCCCTGATTGCGTCACCATTTGTATTTAATCAAAACAATATATCATGACCAGAAATTTGTGCTCTTGCCATTTATTACCGAAAGCCTTTCAGTGACTCACATACTCTCAATTGTCCCCTCCTGATTCTGGATTTCCCGCTCATATGTAACGAACTCGCTCACACTCGGCTCTGTGTCATCGGCACAAAGACAAAACAGGCTCCTTCAGAACACTCATCAGCCTCTCGTCATTAGAGGCTTTCGCCAAAATCAAGTATGGCAATAAAAAGTGTGTGAATTACATGTGAACCCATACAAACAGCACAGGCTCACCTTGCACTGACTGGGACAGGGTAGATGACTGCTGTGCAAACTTCACTGACTTCAGTCATAGGTGCTAATAAACAACCATTATTTCTCCCTGAATTAAAAGGAAGGCTGTGGTTGTTTTACTTGTCAAGATCCATTTCTATATGAGATAATGGCAAAGGTTTATACAAAACATCAACTGTTTTAGAAAACATATGACTTTCCCTTCATGACCAGACAGCCCTCCAACATTGTAAACATTGACATCTCCAAACCCACACACACACACACACACACACACACACACACACACAACAATGTAAGTTTTCAATTTGAAGCTATTTGCTTGTTGAAGGATAACAGTGAAATCTTGGAGAGAACCACCCAAATTTTGTACACTGCACAAGTGATGTCAGATTATTTTGAAACGCGAGTTCCAAATGAGGTGCTGTGACATTACTTATGGTAGCCTCATGTACTGAGGACTCCTGGGGTGGGGACTCCAGAAGGTTTGGGTTACAACGCTCCTGGGCTAATCCTCTGTCAGGTTCTCCATTGATGTCATCTTTTGTTGACCTAGTGTGTCCTCACTCTTTCACTCACACTGGATTGCCATACGCGATAAGTGATGTAAGCCATGATCTTATGATTTTCAGACCATATCAATCTGCTTGCTTTTGTCTGTGGGTTTGTGTGAGACTCAACACGCTGCGGAAATCTTTCTGGGACACTGACACACAATCTGCTTTCAAGAAACAACTGCAACAGGGCATGAGTTGAAAATTGGTCTATATTTACTCATCTGCATCTTGTGTGTGGATTAAGGTAATTTCTCTAGCATCTCACATAATTGCAATTTAAGTAATCTAGGCTGCATCTCTCAAAGCAATATTCATTTAAAATGTTGGTAGTTGTGAAGTTTTAATTACCTCATTAAATGAACACATTGTGTCAATGTATATGCTCTGTGAAATTCATGAAAGTGTTAATTAATGCACAAATAGCAATGTGCATTTTAGAGAAAGTAAATTGAATCTGCAATGCCAGCCTTTAGTGTTTTAGTCTTAGTGTAAATATTAAATTTGACGGACCAGAGCTCAGCACTGAACAATAGCAGACTACCAAGGGCCAGAGAGGTTGTTGGAGCCCTTAGGTTTACACGAATCCTTAAGCATTTCAAACAAGCTTTTACTGTATACCTGCTAATGTCACACAATTTTCTTAGTTTCTGCACACATGGCATTCTTTCCTGCAAAATTCTTCCCTGAAAATATAATACTGGGCTCTCCATACCTCCCTCCCTCCCGTCCCCTCCCTGCCCCATTGCTCCTACTCTACAACCCCCCAAACCCAGTTCCCAGTGTGCTGGGGGGTCCTGGGGTATTTTCCGGCACAGGGCCCCGTGAAAGCAGCGATCCGTCCCTGGCAACATGCGCTGATTTCCAAAACACCACCCCGCGCAGCACATGCTGCTCATATATCAAGCGGCGGGCTGCAGCAGGTAAAAGCACCGGGGTTGCTGCTATAGACTGGCGTAACCCACAGGCCGCGGAAAGAAATCACTCACAGGCACAACATCTGGTCCTGCTCATGCCTCATTCCTACAGGTGACTGAAGATGAACCAGATAGCATGTGCGAGAGCTACAGACCTGTTGAAGGCCATCTCGTGTTTAGGGCTGATCCCTTTCATGTGTATTTTTGGGGTGGGGGCGCTGGGGGGATTGGTGGGGTGGGGGTGGTGGGGGGGGGGCATTTTCTGTAATGATTTCTGGGCTGGCAGGAAGTCTGTGATCGATCAGAACATGTGCTGTGGCTAAAAGAGAGACACATGGTATGTAAGCCTTAATTTGGAAAATATTATTTTTTTCTCCTTTCTCGCCATGTTCACACAATGACAAGAAAATGCCTTAGTCAAAAAAGATACACACACACAGGGGCCTGATGCCCTCTTGCTCGACAATGTGCTCTCCAAGCCTTACTAGTAAACCTAAAATGAGCATTGCAAAACAACATTTGTGATTTTTATCTGGTATTTAGAGTTGTGCTGCTGCCTGTTGATAAGCACTTTTGGGAGAATAGATGGGTCAAGCCACCGGGATCAGCACTTGACAGTAGACAGTCCACTGGCCCACCAAGATCAAATGAGCGCCATCGAGCCCTGACTCCTTTCAAGCTCTCGGTGATAACATAAGCGCAGTGAGCCTGTCCAGACCGTCCCCGCTGTCCCGTTGGAGATAAATTGTTTCCTCTTCTGAAAGATCCCGTTCATGGGGATAAGCAGCACAATCAGCAAAACTCCTCAGGTCAAATCCACTCGCTCATTAAGAAACACTGTTCTTACAGTGGCTGCGGTTTGGGTGGGTGTCAGTTGGTCAGTGAACCCGTGCCATCGTAAATTCCAGGAGATCTCTCCTTGACTCCCTGTACAGTTCCAGGCCTTTAGGTACAGATATTGTATGTTTCTCTCTTGCATTAAGAATCACACAGATATACACCTAAAAACAAAACCCCCTACCCCAAAACCACACACACTTCTATCTTTGAACTAATCCCTGTTTTTTGTCTAGATTACATAGCCAGAAATGTATATTTTCTGATAAGAGTCATAGCAACCATACAAGCATACTGAGTTCTTATTCAGCTGTGCAAGTGGTCCTAAACAGGGCATGTAGTGTTGGCTCCAGCTAAATATTATGCACATGTCCCTCATGACAGCATACTTAGCTGAAGCAGTTGTGTAATTGTAGTGTCATACAGTGATTAGGCTACCCTTCCAGACACCTTCACGGATGTATTAGCGACAGATGCTAACAACCATGGGGTAGCCTATAGCCTCGTTACTAACACAACTGCCTCTCAGATCCAAGGTGAAGAGTCTAAGTCTGGCGTCAGAATGTTGCTTCACAGTAGCCTACAGATCTTCCTTCAGATTCAGACTGAATACATTTTGAATTTTTTTTTTAGTGGAGACACAACAAATGACCACTAGTGTATTTCATATTTGCATAACAACTACGTAGTAGCTTCTAAAATAAGTAAAAGTCAGTCCCATTGGTCAATGTGATCACACGGCACATCCACAGCACACAGTGCACACAACAAAATTCAACCTCAGCATTTAACCCATTACACATGTGAGCAGGGGGCAGCCATGACAACTGCACCTGGGGAGCAGTGTGTGGGGACGGTACCATGCTCAGGATACCTCAGTGGCACTGTTAGCAAACCTGGATTTGAACCTGTGATCCTGTGGTCCGATACCTTAACCACTAGGCTATGACTGTTGAAAGCATTCATAGTCAAAGCAATATTTAGCGTCTTTAACATCATCTATGTTATATTTCCATGCTCATGAGATTTTTTCTCCTATTGGACAAAAGGACTTGGCCCGGTTTAGTGTGATGAGATGTTTGCTGCATGCATAGGCTATTAAAGTGATAACTGTCACAGGTGCAATATCAGTCTGACATAGTCAATAATATTTTGCACCTGTATGTATCTGTGTTATATGTGGTTGTCAAAATTTTTCTTTATTCAGATGTTGAAGTAAGGGTCCATTACAGAGAGGAAAGGATGTAGAGAACATGAGTTTGTTAGCGATGTGATATTGGTTTGAAAGTAAGTTGTGATTTTCATCTTCAAAAGAATCTATTTTAGCCAGATCTGTCTTGTGAAGAATAGAGCACTTCATACTGCAATGAAAATGTTTTATTCATACGGTTTTTAAAGGGGCCTATTGGATAAGGATATTCATATTTTAAAAGGACATGCATCAGACATTAAAAGTCGTTGGCGACACTAAGGCGGAGGGAAAAAGTATTGAAAGCAGATGGTCATGGTGCTTGAAATTACTGAAAATAAAGCAAAGCCTTGATTTTAAAAGAAAGCTACGTGTTGGACAACACTGGTTGTCCAGTGCATAGTCTCAGCTGATGATAATGTCATTCTCAGGCTCTTTACTAGCCATGACCATTGTTGGCCTACCCAGCACTGAGCTTTGCATGTTACATTATTGAGTCATTTGCCATTACTATGACAACTCTTTTTCGAGCACATGGGTATCTTCAATAACTTTTCACATTATCAGATTACCCTTGAGCCAATGGGGACTTCAGACTGACTGATACTATTGATACACCCCCAGTAAACATTTACCATGTTGGCATCAGTTGTATGCTTTCTTTAACTTTATTAGGAAGAAATTGAAAGAATCCAGAGACCCTCTCTTTTAACAAAGCACTGAAGAAACAAAGCGTTTGCCCTCAGCCACACTATAATGGCCATTATAGAGCATTATTAAACACACATTCCACGTCCATATTTAATTTAGTGAGGATAAGGATTTTTTTCCACCAAAATAAATCATTTAGTGGTGTCAAAATTGCAAGGCACCCAGAATAAGGTCTCCTGCTGTTTTTAATATACAGTTGTCCAGAGTAACAGAAGAAATAGTCACAGATGGTTGCGTTTAAACTAGTGCAGTTCAAAGCTGGACTGTTTTTAGATTCTTCTCTTGTTACAGAACCATGTGTTCTTGAGGTGAACATATTCTCCTGTTGTTCTCTGGAGAAATGTCACAGATCCATTGTGCTCACATGTGATTGGTTAAAGTTCTCACCAGGCCAGGTCTCGCCAGCACTGTGGCATGGGCTCTGTGGAGGCCAGTCAAACACTGTTCTCATGCCTACTCCCACCGCCGGGCCTCTCAAGGTCCTGAAGCGGGACTCCTGTGCAAATCTGTGATCTGTGTGGAGTTAGCTTCAGTTTGACCAGAATTGTTTTGGAAAAGACACACTTTACACGGCATTTGTGTAGCCTTCCTTACAAAGATTTCTGAGAAGTTCTAAAAGTGGAGGTTGTGACCCACTGGTGAGTCCAAGTGTACTCACTTTCATATGAAAGGAGTTACAAAAAACTATTTAGTCCCTTCTCTATGATATTCAGTTCTGGTGATTTATTGAGTTAACACATTTCACTGCTGTTTCAACCCTTAAAACATAATCTCTACATTACACTAAAGCTCACTGTTTAGTGAACAATGCCCTATCTCTGTGTATGGGTGGTAGCTCAGGTGTCTTTTTAAGACCAGGTCTTTTTTTTTTTTTTTCTGATGAACCACTGCAATAGTGTATTATTTGTAGCAAAATAATCATTTGTGACGATTGTACGATTTTAAGCAGCATATAGTGGTTACAATAGCAACAACAACAACAACAACAAAAATAGTATTTGAGGAACAAAAGGAAAATATTTAAGTAAAATGTCAAATTCCCTGATCATGACAATCATGATCTATACTATAATGGCAAAATAATTTACGTTACTCTGATAACTGTTCTGCGTAGCATGCTTTTTGTTTATCTTGATCAACCCATAATTTCTGCCAGCTTGTAGCCACAGGTCCTGCATCTTTGAATGAAAAAGATAAATGTGGTTGCTTTGGGCAACATTGTTATTAATGTGAAGTGACATCATCGCGTGGTCCGCTAAACAGCAATCAGGCCCTTCTCTGCAGACCAGCAATGCAGTCCAGATGTGCATTTGATTAAAGGTTTAAACAAGATCGGAGAGGGTGGTGCACTGAAGGTGGTGGGGTGGGGACTGGACCACAGGTCAACCCCTGGATTCTGAGGAAAAGAGTTTTATAAATCTCTTTTAAAACAAAGACAGCTGGCTGGATTTTCCCCCAACCATTTTCTCCCTCTCAGATTTGCTCTTTCTTCTCGTTCTGTTGTGTCTGGGATTTGAAGCAGCTGATAATCTACATGAAAGCTCCTCTGTAATTGGTTCCACTGGCTCCCCCTCTGCCTGCGTGTCTGGCCGCTACACTGAGATTCTCAGAGTAAATCATTTTCATGTTGGATGTGCCAGTGCTGTGTGCAAAACCAGTGGCATTTTTCCATTACCCATTTTTGGCCCTGCCGTGCCACATTGCGCCACACTAATTTGCATTTCCATTCAAAGTCAAACTGTTCCGTGACGTGCTAAAAATATTCAAAATCTTTTGTGACTTTGGGTGAATGCAGATAGGTCCAAGTGCAGTGGAAACGACTTGGCAGGGACAGATAGAGAAGAAGTTGTTGCAGGTGGCGGATGCTGCTCTGCTCCACCATCCGTTCTGGCTGGCCACGGTCCAGGACTTATGCATCACTGGGTTGGATCTCTTGCCCAAGTGGGGGCCACCATGGATGTGTGTCTGAGGCTAATTCTGGACACTGAATCTGACTGTGGCACTCCAAGCTGCCGCCTGCTGCCAGCTTGCCAAGGGAAGCTGGTGCCGTGTCTCTGGGAGACCAGGGGTCTTCTGTGTCATGACTGCCGGTTCCAGGGAACAGTGGATGCCTGCTGCTTGCTCTGGTGAAGCCTCTGCATTGCTGGAGGTCATGTTATCTTGCATATTTTTGTACCGTCTGCATCGTGTCATACTTATGCCAAAGTTAAACCCATCTCCTGTTTCCCTCAGTCTGCATGCTTGCTTAATGCTGGTATCAATGTCACAATAAATGGCTTGTTTTTTCCCACAACTTGATCATCACTGTTATCCCAAATACCAAGAAGACAATGGAATAGATCTGGCTTGCACCTGTTATAACATTTTGGTAAAATGGAGCAAATCCTTAGTCCAAATGCACAATGGCCCAAAAGTGGCGTGCAATAGATCTTCATTGGATTTGAACCAGAATTGGCGCAGCTCCGTGTAAATCTATCGTCCATTGTCTGAATGCTGCACACCCACTCAGCCAGCTCTGATGGTCTCATCTACATTTTAAATCCAGGAAAATCTGCTACACTGGCCAAATAATAATGTTACATTTTCCTAATAGCTCAATTAGTTGGCTAATCTAGATAGCTCACACACACGTACACACACACACATACACACGCACACACGCGCGCACACACACACACACACACACACACACACACACACACACACACACACACACACAAATTATATGGAAATACTTAAGACATAATATTTCCATTTCATTGAATATTTTACAATAAATTGTTGCTAATTTCCCTTTGAAAAATGGTGGGGAACTCAACAGTTGTTAACACTAAACCTATTCTTGCTGAAATAACATTAGTAGGGTAGTTAGCACAGTAAGGTAAGAGCGTTAGCCTTACTGCCAAACTAGCCAAATCTTTAGCAACCAGAGCCAAAGTTCATATTTACATGCTGGCTGAGTCAGAGTTAACTGAAGGAAAGGTATGGGTAGCCTGTTATGAAAATTGCATAATTAAATTTTTACATTAAACCAAATGTGTTCTTTCTGGAATAAAGCTAAAATCAAGACCTACCTTAACACATGAATGGCAAACGCGTATAAAGAGAGGAAACTAATTACATCTTTGTTGATTTCTTTGGCTCCACTTTATCCAGTGTTTTAGTATATCAGGACACCCCAATAGCCTTTATCCATTACGCCCTGATGAAAGCTTTTAATATGCAAGTCTGAACAATGTTTGGCCGTCCAGCCATGCTGTGTCATGCCAAACTGCATCACACATTTGTATGCAAAAAATCCTACAGGTGATTCTCTCTCTACACACCTACATCGTCTGTGTCAGGTCTTTACAAACACAGACGACATGGTAGAACACACTGTGAATACCATCACTTGGTACATTATGCCCACGTACACATGCACTGTCAATCTGTCAGCCAGGTCATGGGTCCACCTGAAGGAACGCACTGCCATAGCTTTATATCCATGGCTACTGCAACAAGCCACTAGTTGCTGTGGGTGAAGCTGAAGACCCTTATAAGACTTGCGTGTGTAGCAAATGGCATGAAAGGGAACCTTTCCCTCCTGGTTCTGGCTGTGGCTCTGGGCTGCTGGCAGCTGGAGCAGCCCACCTGCTGGCGCTGTCCACCACCTGAACTACACGAGCACATGACTCACCTGACAAACTGGGCGCGACCACTGCGCCTCACTTTTTCCCTCAGTGTTACTGACGGGCCCGAGAATGAACTGAGGGAGAGGGGGGGAGAGAGAGAGAGAGGAAGAGAGAGGAAGAAAGAGAGGAAGAGAGAGAGGGAGAGAGAGAGAGAAACACTGAGAGAGGCGATTACAAAGACAGAGAGAAACAGACAGAGGAGTTGGAGAGATAGATAGAGACAGAGGTAGACAGACACACAGAGAGAGAGAGAGAGAGAGAGAGAGAGAGAGCAAGAGAGAGGGAGACAGAGAGAGAGAGAGAGAGAGAGAGAGAGAGAAAGAGAGAGAGGGAGAGAGAGAGATGAACAACAACAGTCCTGCCCACAGCCACAGCCGTGCAGGTCTCCCTGTGCCAGAGGGATGGGAGCCCTGGCACCCTCAGCACCGGTCTCTTCATTTTTCCACTCCTCGCTCATGTGCATTGATGGAGGGATGTGGTGCTTAGAGCGAGCACAGTGGCCTGTGCCGTCTGCAAAACACTGGAAACCCCCTCACAGCCTCTGCGCGCCTGTCACTCGCCTGAGCCACCGGCCTGGAGCAGGCGGCAATTGAGGAAATTAATCACTCAGGGGTTCCGCTGTGGTCAGACTTGCCGCTGCACTGATGCTATCTGTTAGTGTAAGGCTGGACAGCTACCACACACAGAGGTCATGGCTTCCGCGCAGGGCGAGAGACAGAGACACACACACACACAGAAAGGGCTCAAAGCGTCACTGCGCAGCAGGTTTGGGTGTGCTCAGGGCAGGGCTGGAGGTGGCACAGGGTGAGGATGACGGCCTTAAGCGGTGACACCAGGCAAAACAAGATGTGTGAGGTCCATTCATGCATTTGTTTATGCATTTAGTCAACAAATTTGTTATGTGTTTCTTTTTCTCCGATTGCCGGGGCAGACACATGACGAAAGGGCCCTTGGGTCTGGGGTGAAGGCACTTTTGCAGGTGTTTCCCTTAATAATGAATATTAGATTTAATGAAGAGGTCAGACATGGGAAGAATCATAAAATGTAGGGAGAAACACTACAGTAACTTATTTCAGGCTTCAAGCTTCAGTATGTTTTCAATTTTTTATGGATAGAACAGCTTTTTCTCACACATTTAAATTAGTTCACACCTAGGTGATATTTACTTGATTTAATGGTAAGCATATGTCTTACTGTAGCTTTAAATAGTGTGCACATCATTTAAGAGGTGAGACTTTGGTGTATCTTCAAACATGGTCCCCCACAGTCATTATGCCAGTGCAATTACATGTGGTTGGAAACTGAAGTGTTGCTAAATTTATTTCTAGAAACTAAATTAGAAACCGCTGGGGTGACACATTATTGCTGATGCTGTTATTCCTGTCATGATCATTTACTGTACATTCTCGGGTGTTAAGTAGTTCAAGGGGCAGCAGCAGCAGCAGCAGAGGACCACACTGGAGACAAGTGGAGGTGAGGACAAAGCATTCTTTAGGAATATGACTGTCAGGCAGGCTATTCATGTACTTACTTTCTGTGTGATAAAGCACCACCTGAACTTTTATTTGGAAGCACTGCATAATCTATTTAAAGGAAAAATAGTTTATTACACTTGAAAAAAATTAAAATGGTGTCAGAAATATTGTGAATTGCATTAGGACTAATTTCAGCTTTTTTTTATCTGTGGAGGGATGCAAGTCTCCTCTTAAGTTTTATTTGTTGAAATGTTCATGTTTTACACATCAACGGAATATATACTGTATACAAAATAACATAAATGTTATTGTTACATATTATTTGGCTGAGGCATACTGTTTATGTAGGAAGCCTGGGAAAACCAGCAGCAAATTTACCATGATAAATATTTACACTGCCACAGCGATTTTATAAGGATTAACATTTCCACTGCTTAATCTCAAACTGCAAATAACAACAAATATCTCCCTCTTAGTTTGCACTTATCAAAATGACATCTTATCAGCAGCAATTACTCCTCCGAGCACTTGGCTCCTTCGTGATCCTTGGGCTGAGTCATTATCCAGACTCCAATGTCAATGCCTTGTTTGAAGTTTATCTTACAACCGCAGGGGCATATTTCCTTGGACAGCCACAGTAACGGTTGTCTCTTGGCATAAGTGATCCCACCCACTGGAGTTGTGATTATGAAATTAAACTAATCTCCACCAAATACTGGGTTGTTGTTGTTTTTTGCCTTTGGGGGTGGGGGGTGGGGTGGGGGTGGGGGGGGGGGGGTGGACAGCTGCACTGTCACAAAACCCATGCCTGGTGGCCTACACAGTAGCAATTTTGATAGAGTAGAGAAGAACATAAATACAAGACATATAATGTTGTAATAGTTAGATGAAGACAAGTTAAAGCAAACAGCAACAAAAGTTTCACTAAAAGGTGTACAAGGTTTTCAAACTTGAGTCTCATATATCCCCTGTCCTCATGACTATGTTTTAATTAGCTCAAAGGCTATAGCTGTTTTGAAAGAAAACTGCAGCAGGTTCAGTGGAATCACACAGACTCTCTCCCACTCTCTGTCTCTTTTTCTCTCTCACACACACACGCGCACGCACGCGCGCACACACACACACAGACACACACGCACATGCACGCACACACACACACACGCACATGCACACACACAGACACAGACACACACACACACACACACACAGACAGACAGACAGACAGACAGACAGACACACACACACACACACACACACACACACACACACACACACACACACACACACACACACACACACATGTGCAGGCCAATGCTCACACACACACACACACACACACACACACACACACACACACACACACACACACACACACACACACACACACACACACACACACACATTAATATACGTTCTCAGATATATATGTAGAAATATGATAAAGTTATACAGAAAAGATAATAGTGATACTGCACAGATGGTGGAGTTAGAGGGTATTGCTTTGAAGTTTACTTGGTCTTTTGTGTTTATGAATGTGCGGCTGGACGGGCTCTACAATGAAAGACATGGGTTCTGTCAGGCTGTTTCAGTTTCAGCTCATACAATGTCACCACATAGCCAGAACAGAACATAAAAAATTACAAAAAGACATTTTAATAATGGTGTAAGCAAATGAGATCTAACCTCTCAAAACTTTGACAATTATAACACTGATTTGATCAACTTGGTCTTAATTTTTTATTAATTAAAGCAACCTAACCATAGATCACCTAATGTGTTAGACTTATAGTGCTTCTTAATATTTCTCCCCATAATCAAAACTATAATGAAAAGATGATAAAACATCACCCCACTCAAAAAGAGATGCACTAATGATATGCACGTTATATAAGCGTTCCTCAGGTCTAACAGGTTTATGGGATACTGCATAGTTGCACAGATACATAAAGAAATATAAACCCTTTGTAGCAAGGAGTGGGTATACAAACCAAGGGATGTGAACATTCCTGTGAAGTGTGTGTCATTCTCTCTCATAATCACATTTAAGGCGTTAATCAGATTAAGAATGCACAATGCAGGCTTATCCCATGTGTGGTCTCCCTATCCCAACCTAAGGCGAAATCCCATTATTCCACATTTTGATTATAGGATAATAACTGTGGGATCCTTTATCATTATACTCTCTTATTCATTTGATTGACAGCCAAGGCACATGTTTTTCCCCTAAGATATTTCTTTGCTTAACTTAATTTTTAAAATGTCTATTAGGGCTAAGAAAATTCTGATTATTTAAAAAGTAATATTCTGGACAAGTAAGTGCTAGCAAATGTAGCACTGGCAAGCAAAGTATATTTTTTATTTAAAATATTGAGAGGTCTAATCCAAAAACATTTAGTAATGGCAATAGTCAAAGTAGACATATTTATTAATAACTTATAGCCAAGTGACTCACATGCAGTTTTGGCTTTTAAGAGGCTTGAAGTCATTGAACAGATAAATATTAATTTTCCCCCCTCTGCAAAGCAGGTAGGTCTGAGAGTGGCCCTGCTGTGAAGGTGTGGAACCTCAGGACAGTCGCTGTGCTGTTCTCCTCAGTGAAGTCACTTTGACTGTGAGGTGATGGACTTGACCTCATGGGCAGCTTCAGCAGGTTCCACTGGCCGACAGGTCATAAATAAGAATCAGGAAGGGACGGATGACAGAACCAGAAAAGTAGAGTGAAGTGACCCTGTCTGGCAAGTGGACCGGTGGCTGTCACAGGACGCTCTGAGGCCCAGCCACTTGTGCCTGTTGACCCGCTGTCCCTAAGGGGAGCGAGGATAGCCAGAACGTTGCTTTCTGTTCCCAAGTGCTAATCGAGAAAAAACAAAAAGTGATAAATCAAATAAATATTCCAGTTTAGGCAGAGGTGTTATTAACTGCTTGTGTGGCAGGTGTGTACAAAAACAGAGAAATAAGCAGCAAATACTTGATGCTTCCATCAACATTACAAGTGACCACTAGAGGGACTGAAGCACACACCTACTTAGTTTGGCAGGGGGCCTGTTCATACAACAGGTTGCAGTCTTTCTGGCTTATTTCTGACAACCAATTCAAGAAGCATTATTACCTCTTCAGATATACTCCATGTGTAAACCCGGCACTGAGATGGACTCCATAACATCAAAACACCTGCAACCAGTGACTTACTGCCTACCTTTGGCAAGCATGCATTACTGCAGTCAAAATGCTATATTCCAGTTGTGCTACAAGGCTATTGGGGGATGACTGTCTCTGTTTTTCAGAGTGCTCTTGTCACAGCTAACGTCTGCTCGGTGACCATGTATCTAAAGCCCTGGTCACCTCACTTTGCCATCCCTGGTGTTGTGTGGAATCCAGTATACTGGTAGGGATTAGAGTCCTGTGCAGGCCCGGGCAAACTCCAGTTGCAAGCTGCAAGGGCTATTTATTAAAACCAGATGGGGCCACGCTCTCTCCCTTACAAGCTCACGGCAGAGTCGAAAAACACACTCTGGCTTCTCCCAGGCCTTCTCCGGGGGAGCGGAGAGCTGCTGGTCCACCCATTTCCTTTCCTTGCCCTTCCCAGGCATGTCAGAGAGGAGCCAAGCCAAAACAAATCAGACCTGCAGTGGCTTCTGGACAGGCTTGGCCTCCACCAGTGTGGTAATTCCACATGGCAAGCAAGTAAGGTGTGTGGTGCTTGGGGGTGTGGGTGCGGGGTTGGATTGTATGCGTGTATGTGCATGTGTGTGTATATGATGTGTATGTGTCTGGGAGGTTGGGGGTTGGGGGTTGGGAGTTAGGGGTGGGGGGTGGGGGTTGCAGCCAGGAGGATTCCTGTTATGCCAGGGGATTTAAAGAATCCCCTGGAGGAATATAAAGAAAATAAACATATATACTGCTGAAAGTCAGGTTAGCCTACCCTGTTAAGCAGTGCTTTGTTTATTTTTAAGATTCCCCACAGGAATG
Organism: Coilia nasus; assembly: GCA_027475355.1. Taxonomy (NCBI): domain Eukaryota; kingdom Metazoa; phylum Chordata; class Actinopteri; order Clupeiformes; family Engraulidae; genus Coilia; species Coilia nasus. Next base: position 30,070,996 of record CM050221.1, read on the forward strand.
TCTGGGTAGTTGCACTGGTGGTAATCCATCTGGTGGTTGTTGTAGTGTCGTTGTTGTATCTGCCATAGAAGTAATAGATGACACCCAGGGAGTTCATGTGTTTTAAGGTTGCTAGAGATTTCAACAAACCAGAAACAGTTCCATTTGTTTTAAGTGGTCTTGGTATTTCTCCATGCACTCGTTGTTGTGGTAGTTTGTGAAGTAAGACCTCTATCTGACCATAGTGTACTGACAGCAAGGAGTAATGGTGATATTTAAAAAGTAGTTCCACAAATCACAAGTGGTGAGTTGTCCTTGGTATAAAATACAAAACAGGTTCTCCTATAGGGAGTACTTCATCATGCAGGTTGCACTGGTGCCAAAGATAATGACCCTGAACAATAAAGCATTGAACACTATCTGAAAAGAAGACTTTTTTTTTAGACAAACCATTCAAGTAAGAGTGAAGTATCTAATTTAATGGTCTGTTTTAGCGCCTTTGGCAGGTGGGGATGGGGTGTGAGTGGGAAGGGGGGGGGGGTGGCATGGTGACTTGCCTGGTTGTATAAAAGCCCACTTAAGCTCTCTTTCGCCCTGACAGGAAAGCGGTGAGGAGCTGCTTATGACTGGGTGGACCCATTAGACACGATCACAATGAGGTGTAAAAGAGCCGAAATGAGCAACAGTGGGTGACATCAGCACAGACTGAGCCCCCCCACAACCACCACCAGCTGACACCACACACAGACACACACACACCTCACTACACATACTCTCTCATACACACACACACACTCACAGACACTCATACACACACACACACGCACACACACACACACACACACACACACACACACACACACACACATACACACGCTCTCATAGGCACACACACACCACACACCACACCACACAAAGGGGGGAGGGATGGATAACTCCACTCAGCACCCTCTAAACTGGTCCAAGCTGAAGTGATCCTGTGGAGGACTATAATATCGCAACTCACTGATTACGCTTTCTGATGGATTTTTTGGTAGTGTGAGGGTACCTTAGCAGCCTCTGTTTTTTTTTTTTTTCTTTTTTTAATGAACACCAAATCATCACTGGGTCACCATGGGTACACCCAATCGACACTGGGTATTATGTCCCTTACGGTTACAACTCTGTGCAAGACGTGTCTGGAGGTCATTTTTAAAACATTTCCAAAGTCTGATTTTCTTCACAGTGGATGCTTGGGTCAGGTGACTGAGCTTGTCTTCATCTCACACCGTCCGCAAAGATGATGGCAGTGCCTGTGGTGCGCTGCACACTCGCCACAGAGCTGGTACACGCCATAGGTTATTTTCTTACTTTTAGAAACAATAGGACATGTCATCCACCACCTGGCCGTGGCACTTAAACACGTCATTATTTCACTGCAAATAACGATGTGATGCAAATAACTCAGTCTAACGGCATCATGGGGTGCTGTTCTCTAAGAGGCTGGTGTGACGCCAACTCACTTTGAGTGTTTCAATTGTCAAGCCTTTGCAGTGCCACAGGTCTTTACGCTTTTCCTAATGACTTTTCAGAGAGGGGTCTGTCCGTGTTATCAGCAGGTCTTAAGCTATTGACTGTGACAAGTGCTGTAAACATGAGGTAAAAATACCATGAGGTGTTACCCAAGATGCATCTGTGGCGTGACTCACAGTCTCCTAGCGGGGCGCTAAGTATGGCCAAATGTTATTTGCTTATTAAATGCCCCACTTGTGATTTTTCACAGAGACCAAAACGCTTAAAAGACATTTCCAAACAGGTGGAGAAATTTATGAGCACTGGTTGATTTCCCGAGGAGAAGGATAAAGTGCTGCAGAATCTGGACACGAGACCAGCGGCTTATTAGGAGGCCTGGCGTGTGCTCGCCTTGTTTGTAGGAAAGCTGTGGAATAATCTAATGTTACACAATTTTGTTTGGGTGGCCTTCCTTGCGTTTGTATGAGGAGGGAAAAAAACACACACACATCAGCCCATTCATTACTTTTGTCGACTGCTTGCCAGTGCCTGACACAGTGTGCCATGACCAAGTCGGGTTGTCTCAGAGAAACTGCTGGCTTAATGGGAAGGAGGCCCCAGCCAGAAAACCCGTATACTTACACCTTCAATTTGTCAAACGCTGGGGCCATTTTTTTTTCAGGCGCTAATCTTGGGGCTGAAGAGGCAGTGGAGTGTCTGAGCCAAACCACTACACTGATCTGGAGAGTTGTGCGCTACTGTTGAGAAGAAGTAAAGGCTTCCTTATGCAGCGTCCATGCAGAGCTGCTGAGTGAAATAAAAAAGGTACCATTAGGGCACTCCTCAAAAAAAAAAAAAAAAAAAAAAAAAGGGACTCACACAGACCGAGCCCATAATTTTTAGGTTATACTCCATTTGCTGTAATACTTTTCCACCAATTTGCTTCACAGTGACTGATGCTTGGGGTCAAATCAGGGTTTTGGTTTTAGAATGTAATAAACTTCTCTGGTACTTTAGTCCTTATGTTTTTTTTAAATGTTTATTACATCATCATGTTATTTTATTGGGCAGTGATCAACAGAACAGCAGAACAGAACAACATGTTTTTGAATGCCATACACGTATGCCTCATATCCACACTGTGCATGAGTCTGTGTTTTGTACAAACCCTCAGTGTATAAATCAAGGCTGCTTTTCCTAATTATATTATCTATTAGTATTTTACAAAGACTTGAAAGGTGTACCTTACAGAAGTGGTTCACTTTTCTCAGCGTGTCTCATAAACCATCTCCTAAGCATTCCCTTGAGAGAAAAACTCTAAAACCATATTTCTGAACATTGCTGTCTTCATATTGGCTCTAACAAATACGAAAATCCTACAGTTATCACGTTCAGAAATCATGACAATTTAAAGGAGCACATTTGATATTTTCTCAGAATGAACATTTTAAAAGTTTGTACCTGATGACATGTGTAGGGTAGATACTATAAATAGCGCTGTATGTGCAAAGGACTAAAACTGAACAGCTATTCATTTATACCAATTTTGAAAATGAAGCACAAAATGTAATACATACCTCAGTCCAGCACTGCTGTCAGTATGTTGGTGCAGACACAGCAGTTTTAGTCTTAAAAATGTTTGTTTTATCTAAATCTAAACTGTTCCAAAGTGTTGCTAAGACTGGTCCAGACCAACGCAAAAGTATCTTTTACAGAAGGCATACTTGCCTAAGAGCGTTTTGGGAAACCCCCTCACAAGGTTAAGAGCCATCCTAAGGTATAACTTACCAATGACGTGTAGAATTAACAAGGCTTAGGGAAAAGTCAGGAGTTTTTTTTAGAATGAAACAAAAAAATACCAGAACTGTTACATTCTGTTTGTAATGTCATATTCTAGAAATTATAAAATAACTGTAGGTTTTCACAGTGTCAATTAAATTGAGTTATGCATTAAAAAGTATGTGGTTTCATAAGCTAATTTTCCTTATCAACTCTCACTACTTTGTGTGTGTGTGTGTGTGCGTGCATGTGTGTGTGCTTGTGTGTGTGCCTGCGTTTGCGTATTTAGTGGATCTGACTGGCTGCATCATTGGGAGAATTTAATTGTCCCTAGTGTGAGCCGGTAATAGCGTTTTAGCCGAAGTAGCAGAGAGTCTCTTCATGTGGTCCGCCGTTTCCTCTGCGCTGGCCTGGCTAGAGACAGTGGGTGAGAGGGATGTGGGTAAAAAAAAACAGCTGGGCGAGGGAAGAGAGGAAGTGTGTATTTATCTCCACTGGTGGGGCTACTACTCTGCTTTGATCTATGTGGACCGGCTCCCCTTAGCGACATCCATGGTAAAAAGTGGCTCCACTTTACTTCATTCTCAGCTTCCACAATCAGTTTGTCAGTGCTGCATATGCCACGCCTGCAAGTGCAAGATACTGTATAGATTGGTTTGGGTGCCACCAGGAATATGAGGTGGTCTGTCCTTTTTTTAAAAAAGTGATGTCATGATGTTTTGAGAACAAGGATGTGTAGCAGTATTGCAACAGGGGTTATGTTTCTATACAGAATTCTGAACTAAACTGTGGCCACGGCGCAATGGTGGGCAGACAGCAAAAAAAAAAAAAAAGGTGGTGTCACACTTGTGCATGTCAGTTTCTGAAAAGAGATTTGCATAGATTTAAAACACACCCTCAGTTTGGAGGCTGACAGACATTTATAAGAACTTAACTGTCATCCACCTCCACACTCTGGTGGTCCATGCTGAAATGATGGGCCAAGTGCAACGAGTTAGGCAATAACAGGCAAAATGTCTCTCGCCTGTAAAGCAGAGCTATCAAGTGGCATGTGGGAGCATTGCACTGACTCACCCATGTTTGGGCTTAGGATCCCGCTTATGGTATTAAATTAGTAAGCCAAATTACTGTGTTTGTTTCTTTTTTCTTTGGCTCTTTGCTCAACTTTGCACTTTGTCCATGGTTTAGGTCAGACTTCATTATAGGAACACAAACCCTTGTTGCAACAGTGCAACACATCCTTGTTCTCCAAACATCAGGATTTCAAGCCACAGTCTAAAGTGATTTTTTGCATTAGAGGCACTCCTACGCTTTGTCTGCTTCTCAGGGTAGTGCCTGTCTAAACTTATGTTACTGCAGGTTGGGTTGCCAAAGGTCTGGGACACCACCACTGCTGTTCTGTGAGTATGGGAAAATAGGGCCAACATGACAATTTTTACCTTTCATTCCATCATGCACTCTTTTATTTATTGTAAGGGTTAGTAATGTGATTTCTCCATTCACTGGGTTCATTTTGGCACTGGGGCTAGGTGCTTCCCCAGACGAGCAGAATAACCATTGTATCACTGGTGTATGTGTGTACAGCATGCTTTGGGCACATTGTCACTAAACATGCACACGTTGTACCATGTTGAAAACATCATGTACACTGTGGCAGTGACCGACTGACCTGCAATGGTGTAGTGTTTTCAGCATATTGCGCAAACCCGACTTGAGTGTCCCAGTGGCTGTGGGTCTGAGCCCAAGGAATAGAGGCTCTCATGTCAACAGTGTTATTAAGGCTTGTTATTTACAACAAGTTTATGTTTCCAAAGATTTAGCTGATTTACAGATGATACCTAAAAACAATTATGAATTGTGGATCCATCAAATCAATCTGGTTCAATATTCCTGACTTGCTGAAAGACGTGGCATATTTGTCACTAATTGCTGTGAATATGCTTCTCATGATAGCTTTCAGTCTACTGGCTATGTTTAAAATCTGAGGGTTTCAATCAAATAATATTACACGTAAGCATATGCAGGAATCATTTAACTGTTTCTAACTGTATATCAGACAGAAGGTTCAGATCCATTCGAGCAAGGACTACCAATATGACCAATAGCTTCTTTCCATGTCATAAGCCTGTTCAGCAAGTCCCTGAGCCCCCAACCAACATAACAACAGCACATGAACTTGCACACCTGCACTTCTGTACTGATGACTTTTTTATTATTCCATTTTTTTAGTCACACAAACCTCGGAGATGCTGCGCTCCTCTTTAATGGAAATAAAGACCCTTTTACCTGTGAAAGTAGCCATGATGTGGCATCCATTCTTTCAACATGCATACTGTGTTCATGCATTAGTTTAGGCAGCAAACTCCTCTTTTTCCCTGAAGCAGAGTCTGCTGGACCCCATGTTGTCTCCAGGCAACAGTTGTCTCGTTAAAACCATTATCATAAATAACCACAAGTGAGAAATACTCAGATTGAGAAATACTATCAGTGGAAAATATCAACAGTCTCAAGAGGAATCTTGTCAAACAATTTTAAAACCCTGGATACTATCACAGGATGAACAGGCTGTTTTTCATAGCCCATTGCTGTTATAGTTGCATAGGTTTTGGATAAAGACCAGACAGTTGTCCTTGGAAAAATAAACAAAGTGAAGATTTTCCTGAAGCCCGTATTTATCATGGTAATAAAGCACTGTGGTATTCCAGGAGAGCATAAATTGTTTGATTATAGGTTCATGGTAATCTCTCACCTTATAATATGCTCCATCACCTTTGGATTACAACTGAAACTGAACTAAATTGAGAAGAAGGTCACAAAGACACTCAAAAAACACACAAAAGCAATTTGTATAGATTTTGCTATGATATTACCGTTTAACGATGGCATCGTTGCCAACAATGCCACTATCAAAACATTAGAGGTCATATGCTGATTGGTTCCATACCTTATTGACATGACAAGTAAATTTCATGTGCAAAGGTCTAATAACCCTGAGAAGGGCTTCCTGGAAGGGCTTGCGAGACTATGAAATCATGGGGCTTGGTCCCACTGTTAACCATGCTTGTTGAGACGTTTCCATCCATCCCATTTCTTACTCATTGTGCAAACAATCCTGTATTCCTTCTGCTCATTTATAAAGGGGGAGAGGTTGATTAAATGATTTACTTTCCATTGTCTTAATGCTGGACTATTCAATTACGAGACCAGTGTCAACACCTCGGTAGCATGCGGCATGACATAAGGCAGCCCTCTCGTGGCGGTGGTGTCTTCGGATGGACTCTCCCCCCCGTGTTTGTGTATGCGGTGATACACTTACATCGTCCTCTCGTGCAGGAAACGAGGGGCTCCCTGTATCCAGTCTGATCACATGTCTGAGGCCCCCCACTCCCCCCAACAGCCCAGCTCATGGAGGCTCAGGATGTCCAGCTGTGGGCACCCTGCCCCCGCGCCCTACCCTTCTAATGCGTCCAGAGGAAGTCGGTGAATGAAAGTGCAAGTGGCACAGTGGCCGGGGGAGCAGATTAGCTGCTCCTGTGGCTATCTGGTGCTGACAGTTCACACAGGCGGTTTTTCCACTGCCCGTGGGCGTATCAACACACAGCGTTTCCCTTCACAGAGAAGCTCAGTCTCCAGGCGATGGCTCTGTTGCAGAGGGGGGATGACCCCTGTGCACTGTCAAGGTGTAGTTCACATGAAAACACAATCTGGAGGTTTCTTTTTCTTTCCTTTTTTTTGTTTCCAAAGACGTTGCCTTCATTGAAGCATTACACTCTGGGCTATTGCATGCAAAGGCTTTGAGGCCAATCTGTCTCTGACATCATTAGGTGGGTTCGCCCTCCGTCTACATCAAAGTGTCATGATCCAGCGTCTGAGGCGGGGAAACTCCACCAGGCTTTGGCACCAGCTGCACGCTCATGATGCTATTGTCTCCGGGTCGACAGACAAGCCGCCCATGACTTGGACAAATAATAACTCCACCTTCCCTCAGCCTGTATGGGTCTCTGGACAAACGCCTGCTAGCTCTAGGAGCAGCACAAACAGGCTATTTAGAGCAAAGGAAAACACACAAATAAATATCATTGCACACATGGCTGTCCAAGCATCTGGATGTTATTGGCCAGTCTTGCGATTTTTCTTTTTTTTTGGAGACTTAAGGACAGACATTTATTTGGCATGTTCAGATAGTTTTGGATGTTTCATAGTATCTGAGCAAACCAGAGTCTGTTAAATTGGCTAAATTTAGCTTTATGTAATGTTGTTTGGCCTTTGGTAAAACTACACCTGTTTTTTACACATTCAAGAACTAGTGGAAGAAGTGACAAATACAGTCATGGTAATTATTGTGATCATTTGATCCAAACAGAATTCCAAGTAACTCATACATTGTGTTTAGACAGGTGGTTATGACATGTCCAATACATAAATTATAAAAGCTTTTGCTGGAAGTCTCCATTGTAGTTTGACCACATGCAGACACAAAACATGCTTGATTTCATGTTGTCCTCACTGGAGACTGAAGAAGAAAATCAAACAGATGAATTACATATGAAGTTGACTTAACCATTGGAAGTTACTTTAAACCAAGATGAAAAACTCTGAATAGAGGTATATTCATAACATCATTATAAGACTTTAACAAGAGCCCAAGCGGTGCCCCTGACTGCATAAGCTGCGCACAGCATCTCCACTCTTTGGCACGTTCCTCCACCAGACGACGTATGCGAGCAGCCCAGCTTATGCCTGGCGGCCGGCATAGGTCGTCTCCCACACCCGGGCCACCCAACTTCTGCGAAACCTCCCCACCACCAGCTCTTCAACAAGTGTGTCCCAAAGGACAGATGATGGGAGCCATCTGTTTCATTATCTTTATTAATTGCGGTGCCTTTGCCGCGTCAAATCAGCAGTTTTTTGCCGCGGGCTTGGCCCAGCCCGGCCGACGGCGTTGTTTATGACGGCTCAAAGTGTTCCGCCACATCTGGCGAGCCTCACGTGAGACACGCTGACAGGCCGCCGAGGTTGCTGCCGCTCCAGCAACCGACCGCTCAGCGCCGGCCGGTCGGACCTCGGGTGTCTGGGCTCCATGGCACTGGAAAGTAAATAGATCTCCCAGCAGGCAGACGGCAGTGTTTACGAGGGTGGGATTATGAATGACTAAATAGCCCTATCTCGGTGCACATACCCAAGATAATGGTGGAGGAACATGGAGGGACGTTGCACTGCTTGTCACATTAATGAATAAAACACCTTCTCAGGGGGAGAAGAGGCTGCTCTCAAATCAAGACTTTGCCATCAGTCAGGACGAAGTGACGAGTGAGAAAGGGAAGAGATCCATCGTGATTTGTTATGTCAAAGTTTGGCTGACGTTAGCATGGCTTTGAACTAACACAGAGAAAGACATGTTGAAAAATGTAGTAAACTGGAATACTGTAGAGAGAAGTCAGGGTCAGACATGGAGGCCCCGGCTCCAGATAGCAAAAACCCTGCCACAAAATGTATCCAATCGTGCTTTCTAAACCAGTTGATTTTAATGAGCACACATTTCATCAGACAAATCAGTAAAATCACCTGTGTTAAGTGCACAGGCAGACGAAATAAATGCCAAGGTTCTTACTGTGTGAAGATCTCCACCTATGCCAAAGGTACCACATGAACTGATGCTTTGGTTCTCCACAATGCCAATAAAGTGGATATAACTGAGAAAATCAATTATTCACATATAGATGATAATGACAAATACTAGTTGAATAAATAGCATTTTACTGTTCTGCAGGAAGTAATTTTATGACTAAAATTATGACTATACTTTAATACATGTAATAGCTATTAATCTCTGATAATTACTTAGGAATATTGTATGCATTTTGTGAGAATGTACAGCATTAACAAGTCTTTAAAGTAGTGGTTTGTGCAGAGGTGTCCCACACACAGATCCAGTCTTCAGACCCGGGAGGCTGGGCATTGCTGGCTTTTCTCACCATGAAAGATATGTACAACAGAGAGGATGGAAAACGTATCACTCCATTTTTTTTACACAAACGTCCCACTGAGTGATGGCACCCTTATTAGACTGAGGTCCTCCCCTCTTGGAACGCAATATATTTTCATGCTTAAGCTCATCTGCTCATTCAACAGTCTTTCAGACCAACACAGACGCATGCATGCACACATGCACACACACACACACACACACACACACACACACACACACACACACACACACACACACACACACACACACACACACACACACACACACACACACACACACACACACACACACACACACACACACACACACACACACACACATTTGTTACTGATTAGCATAAACAAATGAATGGTAGCGCTGGGAGCCGTGGCAGAGATTGAGAGCTGCGAGAGCTCCCTTTGCAGTCACGCACACTAATGTCATCACTCGATGGGAATTACGCCCCCCTTCCCCGACGTCACCCCCACTGTAAATTAACGGGCCAAGAACATGCTGCCGTTAAGAAGCGCCGCCTCAGCCACCTGACCTCACTGCCGTCCAAGGCTCCTCAGGGGGGTGTCCATGAAATATGTGACAAGGTGCTCTAGGTTGAAGTAGGGTCTCTTGCACCAGCGAGCAGGGTGTGGTACTCTGGGCAATGAGGCCATTAAACTTTCATCACTCGATTTCTGAAGGTGGCCCTGCTTTACCGCTCTGGGCCCCATCGCCTCCATACACAGTGCTGGTTCTAATGAGATGCTTTCACCCCTTAACTCTTTAGTGTGCTCGGTCCCCTGCTGGAAGACGTTGAAACAGTGGCACAAAGTGAAATTCATTCAAAGGGCACGGTTAAAAAAAATAACTGGTTCCCAGTGCATGAATGATATAAACAGTAATCTGTACCTGTCTTCCAGTTAAACGAATAACAAATGCCCTATAGCATTAGTTACACTAATTATGTGGGATAATTAGGAATAATTAAAGAGCAGTGTTGTACTTCCTGACCCTTTCTAAGTATATGTACAGATTTGTTTCCATGGCAGCAAGCTGTTTATGGTAATAGCTGTCAGAAAAGATCAGCCAACCCAAGGGGTTCATTTGAAATTGTATCCCATTCCAATTTCAAACAAAACTTGGCCCCATTAATAAAAAAAATATTTTAACTCCAATAACTCCAAATGGGGCCTTCAAATATGATTTGCTGAAAATAAACAGACAGAACACTTTAACTCCAAAGTCTATCATAAAATTTAGTTACTGTATATATTTCAGTAAGGGATGATGGCATTCCTCCAAAGAGTATACTTGCAAGCTTAAAGCCTGCACCTTAATCTGTTTGCTGAAAATGCCATGTTTTGTTAACTCTAAGACACAGGAGTGCCACCTTGTGTCAACAGTGTAGGTCTTACATGAACATCCTGTCATGGCAAATGTTGACAATAGTCAGGTACAGGAACATTTCAACTTCTGTCAGTGATCAAATGCCTGATGCCATGAAAATGAAATTAAACAAAAGAAAGCCAATCCCTTCCACATCATGACCACCATCTCTTATTGTTTACCTGTGAGTCAAACATTCTCGCACTGCGTCCAAGTACTGCTGAATCATGGCTCGGTACACACTGGTGTAAGTGGGATGGCCGGGGTCACCCTTCCCGCTCCCACCACCACAACTTCCCCTGCCCCCAGCCTCTCATCGTTGTGTTTATTTGAGCAGAGAGAGCAAGCTTGCCCTGGCTCCTCAATCAGCACTCCGACACCGTCCACAACCACGCGCGGTCCTATCGTAAAGCGTCTGGCATAATTAGAACCTGCTGCGCATGGCTGAGAGGTGACATCATGCGGGAAAGCACGGCTTCCCCAGCGAAACGCACCAGCTGTTTGGACCTCTTCATGGGCCTGATCAATGGGGAGCCCCCCCCCCCTCCTCCTCCATCCTCGGCGGTGCTCACGACAGCGGTGTTGAAAAAATGAATATGTTGTGTTTTCGGCAGAGAGGTAGAGGTAGGGAGGGCTGGTGGTGGGGGTGGGTGTGTGTGTGTATGGGAGGGGGGGGCAAATAGACGCTGCCAGGCCTGACCAGATGTCATACTTTCTCTTGGACCTTGGAGGCAAACAGGGCCTCACACCGCACTCAAGGTCAGTCAGGAAATATGGTTTTCTCGTTGTAGGCAAAATCACTGGGGTTTCTATATCCCTTCGTTATCATAACTAGATGTATCTTGTTTCATTGACTTGTCTCCTCCTATCTATCTATCTATCTATCTATCTATCTATCTATCTATCTATCTATCTATCTATCTATCTATCTGTCTGTCTGTCTGTCTGTCTGTCTGTCTGTCTGTCTGTCTGTCTGTCTGTCTGTCTGTCTGTCTGTCTGTCTGTCTGTCTGTCTGTCTGTCTGTCTGTTTCAGTCATTCATGCCTGTGTCTGGCTGTCTGTTTGTCTGGCTGTCTACCCAACTACCAGTCTATGAATTAGACTGACTATGCTTTTATTTATTGACCTATCTATACATTCAGTAAAAAAATCCATACGTTTCCTCAATAGTCTGCAAATGCTGACCAAATCTGTGGCATATTTAATGACCAGTTTTCGTTACCTGCTGTGCTGTTTCGTTTGTGCAGTCTTGTTCAGATGACGCACGCAACCCGATATTAAGCACACTCCCTTCAACACATTGTTTTCCCATTCTGCCTGTAGTGTACACTGAGTTCGGATGTTTTTGCTGGGAAAGAAAAGAAGAAATTTCAACTTTGCTGTCTGGTTATGAGTCAGAGCAGAGGTTATTTCAACACAGTTTAATTTCAGCTTTGAGAATTATAAATGTGTGGATCCCCATGTACATGAACGCATGCTTGCAATAGTGTGTATCTGAAATAGGATTTGTGCCACCAGCTGCGCATTTATCACTGGTACTGTGTTCTTTTACTATATGTTGTCTTCTTACTGTAAAGTGAGTGAATTGTGCAGATGGCCCTTCATAGTCTTGCTTACTTTTTAAACTACTGCCATTATGCAAATGGTTTTATCATATTGCAAGAAGTCGACTCTATTCATTTGTTATGTAACAGCGCCATGTGCGCATTGTATTTCTAACGTCTTTGCATCACTTTGGGAAGAGGTCACAAGTGGTGTAGCCTGCATGACAGGAAAAAAAAAGCGGAATGAACTTCACAATTGAGGGCTGAGGGAGCGTTCTGGAGACACCAAAGGGAAACTAAAGGTTGACCTTAAGGTCTCTGGCCTGCGCCCCGTTCTCTAAACTTGAGGTCACTCTCCTCCACTGCTGGAGCAGCGACACACCGCCCGTGGGTAGGCTGGCCAGATGCTTTTTGGTGAATTGTTCCAACACATCCTGTGGGTTTGCATTGGAAATATGGCCTGCCAGAGCACTGAAATGTTTTCATCCACCACTGATACTCAGAAAAGGCACTGAAACAAGGAGGAGCCATTTAGATCGATTTTGCACATGCCAATTTTGTGGCTCTTTGACGTAAACTGGCATTGTGGCACTCCTCCAGCTTTTTCCATTTTTATGCTCACAGTGATGCACAAAGCATCTGCATGGATGACGCAATAAACACACACAAAACAGACAGTCTGATTCTTATTTTAAACACAACTTGAATAAATCGATGAGCATGGTAAAGTCATAAATTCATCAGCAGCTGAATGGGCTGTCACTTATAACTGGGAATATATAAAGTAACAACAACTGTAAAAACACAGATCAATGCAGAAAGGTTCAGGTAACATCTTGACATATTTCCAGGTCTAGCCTTGGTCCAGGAAAAACATGTCTTTACCCAAATTCACATGCCTCTAGCGTGACAAAAAATGAGCTAGCAATATGGGGCCATATATATGTAAGGGGTGTTAGTACTGTATTTTAGTACCCTGAGCTGCACTCTATTACCTTCAAAACAACTTAGAGAACCTTAGCAATACATGCAGTGAAACAACCCATAAATGTTTTTTGAAAACAAGCAGGTGAGCAAATAAACAAAAAATGAAATCATATTATTGGTCCGTTAATTTTTTTTAAGAAATAACTTTATGCTATTATTTGAATCTTATTCCATATATTTTCATTATATACATTATTTTTTAAAGTAAAAAAAACCCTTCATGTTTACTTCCTAAGATTGCTCTATTCGTGGGCATTTTATGACGGGGGATACGAATGGGGAGACCATAGAGCACTCAACACCAAGGCGTGCGCTTATAAAGATAATTGTTCCCAGTGTGAATGAGAGACGAGCAGATTCCAAGAGGGTGCAGGTAGCCAGAGCACAGGCCCCGGCTCAGGTCTGCTCTGTGCAGGTGTGGTGGTGGTTTGAGGGAAAGGCTGGTCTCTGGGGAGACCTGTTTTACATCACCCACTGGAGGGGAACTCAGTGAACTGCACTCCCTCAAATTTATATGTGAAATAAACCTGCCCAGTTAGAGAGTGGGCGCTGCAATATACCCCGAAACTCTGCTTCCTTGCTCAAGTGTGCAGGCGTAGACCAACCAAGAGAAAACAGTTTTTTTTTGCTAACTAAAACTTGATTTCATTTGCATGCAAGAACTGTGTTGTGTATTATTATAGTTGGGAAAACCACTACACAGAATTATCTTTCACTGCGCGGGTGTTGACTGAATATGGATGAATCTGCGCATCTCCTACAGTTCAGCTGGAATCGCTTAATGCAAAGCACATCACAAAAGGTGACGGGAAACAGGTTTTGTAATAGTCTCAGGTCGGATTTGGAGAAAATCGGAACCTGAGCGTCTGTGCACTGGCTGCAGACTTAGTGTGTCTAGCGTGATTCATGGAGAGGAAATGCTTAGTTTTTCCTGAAGGATGGGCCAGTTATATGTTCTTCTCCTCCTCTCTGGCCCTCAGCTGCCTGTGTGAGCTACGGTGTGGTCCAGTCCAGAGAGACCCCTGCCTCCTCCAAAAGTCAGTCGCAAGTCATAAATTACTGACACCATTCGCAACAGAGAGAGATTCCCAGATGTGCGTTCAGTGTGCAAAAAAAAAAAAAGACTCAACCTCCAGGAGGTTCTCTCTAAAAAAATCTCGTCAGTGCTCTCCTAGGGAGCTTTTTTGTGCTTATTTCATTTATGAGTTTGAATGAACTCTCAAAGTAATTGTTGCAGTGCTGGGAAATTGGCCACAGGGGATTGCCCTCCCCTGGTGTACACTCAGACATGCACCATAGGCACCACTGCAAGCGCCACTGCTACACCAGTGCGAGGCTCAGAGCGAGTGCCCCGTTCCCAGTTCTGGTGATGGGGGGATGTTTTGTGAAAGCTCTTCTGCAGAGAGCTGGGGGACTTGTGCAACAGCTGGAAATTTTTATCACAGCCTCAACCTGCATTTTGTTTTTCCTGCCTGAACGTAAGTGGGAACACATTATAAATCATTTACAATGAGATATTTTGACAATTCGGCAAATGTAATGGACCTTTGTTGACCTTAGAGGTAGCATGGTCAATTAAATATCTGCTTTGGGACTCATACTGGACTGCAGCCTCAGTAAGCTCTCTCAAAGCTATGTTGCAAAGTTGAAATGGTTAGCATTTCACGCTTAAGCATTTCAAATGCAATTCAACACCTATTGTGGTATCCTTCCACACATAAATCTGTAACACATTTTTTAAAATGGCACGCAATGCTGCATTCTGCATTTATTTATGTTCAAACCTGGAGATACTGTTTGTGGTCTACCTCCGGGCGTGTTGAGCAGAAATTATAAAGTGCAAAGTCAATCAATGACCTCATAAACCTCAGTATTACCACTGATCATTCAGATAATCCTGCCCTAAACGAATGGGGCAATCAGCAGAATTAACAACACAGAGAGCATTTGAGAAGCATTATACCGTTTTCCTGTTTTCATTAATGAACTGAGTGATGTATTAGGCAGTGCAGTGGAGACTAATTGATTATTGCCGTTTTCTTCCACTTTATGGCTTCTTGAGTGATGCAACATTAATTCCCAAGCAGCTGATGAATCATGCACGATTGTTTGGTGAACCATAATTAGGGTTCAAAGAAGCCCTATCTATTACAACACTGGTTACATGGAGGCACTGCTAATAGATGTTTGGTTTTATCTCAAGTAACGCTCTTTAGGAAATCAATCTCTGTGCCCTCAGGACAAAGATCACTGTACAACACGAGGAAATAACACACCTCCATTCACGAGCAACTGTGGGTGTGACCCTAGACAGAGTCAGTCATCCGATAGTTTGCTCAAAGGAGCTACATTGCAGTTACCAAGCCATGAACTCATCTGAAGTCAAATAAGCTCATGGCAGGGCCCATCTGGTCCCATTTACTGTTTGTTTCCCTTTTTCTTTGTCAGACGTCCATGAGACATCCACTCCCTCACACTGTCTCAAAAGCCAGGCCCTTGGTTTTACACCTGCAGCTCGCCTGTGCCGATTGGCTGTGGTCGATTTCAGCAGTTTGATCTTTTTTTCATCCACAATTCACAGTTCAGTATGGGTGGTTCAGAATGCCGAACCGAAAGGAACAGTGAGAACAGGGTGAGGGTGACTTTTGTTATGTCTGTTTTTGATGTTGATGTCACAATATTTTGTATTAGTTTTCTGTAATCTGTGATTCACACATACAACAGAAAATACCCCCCCCCCCATAGTGTCTGTCAATACTATTGATGATGTAATCACACACACGCACACACACACACACGTACACACACACACACACTAAACCGTAACATTTCCCATCATCCCAAACCCCACATGATCTTGCTTCTCCTTCTTCTTCCCCACATTATCTTGCTTCTATGAAAGATTCTCCATCTGTCATAAAAAACCTCCAAGTTGCCATCAACCTACAATGTAATCAAAACATTCATTTCAGAACACTCCTATACTAACATGGAGTACAATGTGCAGTGATGGGGAATCCCAAATGACCATGTCATGTGGTGAAATACAGTGCTCCTGACTACATAAGTAACATCTAAGTGATAGAAATTCTCATCGTGGTTTTGCTCATATGGTATTTACCGAACTCACTGATACTTAGCAGCTAAAATAACACAGATCCCAGAGGAAAGGTTGTGACTTAAGCTTAAATGTTTTTTTTCTTCCTTAAAATATGTCAACCTCCATCGTTTCCCTTCGGTCGTAAAGAATCCCATATAGACAAGCAAGCTGCTAATCTCTCTTTCCTTTTCCACAAAGAGAGAGGAATGGCCTCTACTTTCTGCTTACATGTCTGGAATATTTGCCTAATGACTCCCCTCTCTAATTTGAAGATTAAAGGCCACCACAAATCCCTGCAAACACAGAAAGCAACTCCAGAGCACACGCGGGATAAACTTGCCAAGGTCAGACACCCCGAGGCCGAGGCTGAGGAGGAGGGAAAATGACGCACAGTGTCACATATAACTTTCTTTAGTTTTTCCTCCATCCGACGATGATAGGAATGATTTATGTCACGCAATGCGTTTTGACGTCACAAATCTTTCTGCTTTTGTTGCACAATCTGCTTTTAGACTGCCCATGCTTGGGAAATGCAGTGTGTAGCAGTACGGCCTTTCCAGAGGACAGTCACATGCAGTTGTTCTGATCAAGGAATCATGAACTGAATTTTTTCAGAAATGTATAATTTCTCAATAATTTCTCTAAAAAAATTTTTTTTTGGAGAAATAAATACATACAATTCATGTATGTAGGCTACATGATGTATTTCAATGTGTTGAGATAAGATCTTCCAAATGTAGTGGGCTAGCTGACCATGTCAACCACAATGACCGCGGTGAACAACAGCCCTCTGGAGAACCCATTTGTCCTTGTGAGAAACTTTTCGTCTTTTCTTTTTTCTTCAGCTTGTTTGAGATCAATTGAACTCCTCCTCATTGGACACATACAAAAATATTCAATGTTCCTGACTCTGTCAAAACACTGGTCAACCACAGGTGCAAGTTTTCCATACCAATTAGCAAGAGCCCCACCTACAAATTTTCCGTCCAAATAAACTTGAGTGCACATAAAAAATGCACATTAAAATAGGAGGGGATTGTCTTGGATATTCTACACCCTAATTGAAACCAGCCAGTACCATTACAGAGCAGTGTTTTGACGGCACCATGGTTTACCTCAGTTGAAGGGGATTCCTGTGTGATATCCTGAGGAACACTCCATTTCCTCAACAGGGAGAGAAAGAGCCACGGAGCACGTCATTGTTTTCCACTCATTACAGGCAATAGTCATGAAACAATCGCATGGGCTTTTCTTTTTTTTCTGACAACCTCACGAGACACATGAGTTTAAAGGTTCATAACCTCTTTGTTTCTTTCTTTCTTTCTTTCTTTCTTTTCCCTTTGTAGTGACATATGGTAATGAGCCTAATTACTGGCACTTCAGAATTTCCCAGCAGCTGATCTGAAAGACTGTGCCACACACAGTGCATCTCAGTTAGCTTCTCTCTTCACCTTTTTTATGTACAAACACTTGGGAGTACAAGAAGAGTTTACACAAAATAGGTGTTGCCTGAAAATTCCAAGCATTTACTGAAATAAAACCATACGGCTTGACTCTGTCAGTCTCTCTCTCTCTCTGTTTGAGGGTGTGGGTGGGTGTACCACCTATTATACATTTTGTTCACAGTCTCTAGTTTCATGTGGAATCACTGAGTGTCCCCTGTACATAATATTGTTATATTTGTGCCTTCAGGGCAGATGGTTTGATATCAACCACAGTCATGCCATTTCAGTTTTGAATGTTGTTGGCATGCTTTCACTCTTCCTGTTGAAAAGGCTATTCCATACATTTATATGTATTTCAAAGCATATGGCAGCGGCACACTTGGAACGCCAACACAACCCTTTATACAGAGGTTTAGGGCCAAGCTACTCAACAAGATACTTTGCTGATAGCACAGGAAAGGTGTGGTATTCAATTAAATACAAATTAATAGACAAGTGGTTTGAATGAGCACTTTAAGAGGATATTTGTTCAATAACTGACACACACCAACTATTGTAAGACCATTAACTAGTTTTCTTATTTACAGAGCTGACAGATTAACTTCCAAATTTAACCCTTAGGATGGTACTGTGACACCAGTGTGATAGGAATGTTGACTGAAATTTAAATGTGGTTCATTTAAAAATTGGCATTGTTATGCAATGCATCCTTTTACAGAATGTTGAAAAACTGGTTGACATGTTGGTCTACCATCAGCTAAAACTAACAATAAAACAGCACTCAGGAACAGGAAGAGAACATCTCTTCACTGACTAGCTTGTGTGACATACTGACCCTTGACCACTGGGTTTCTAAATTCTCCGCAGTACGACCACTACCACTGCCCAGCCCACACCGTTGTACCTGCTTGCTGTGCTCTGGAACATTCCCTCCAGCGTTGGGGCTTGGAAGAGTGTCTGAGCAGTGACTTCACAGGTCACCTGGTGGGAGCTTTGCTTACCCTCCTGGCGGTGGGCCGCGGGCCTTCCAGACGTCAAGAATTTTCCCAAGTCTCACCCAAGCGCTGTGTGCACCGTCATCCTGCTGAAATGTAAACTCCTCCGTCAGCTGTGTTTGGAGACGTATGCTTGCACCAGTCTCAACTAATGCGCAATGCTAACAAAGCGCAGCTACAATAGCAGGCCAGCTCGGTAATTCATAGTCTTTCTCAGCTTTGGTTTTGGAAGGGTCAACTGTTTTTTTGACTGGTCTGATTTGACACTTTCTACAAACCACCTATTTCCCATGGGTGTGGGAGGCAGAAGGCTACTCTAGGCCTCTTCCAAAGTTACTGGTGCGAAGCCCGCAGCAGCTCTGATAAACATTAGCCCACCATTAAGCCCAGCCAACCATGTCCATAAAAACATACTTGTGTCTCTTATCATGCAAACATTTGATTTTTAGAGTATTGCGAGAGAGTTTTCGAACTACAGATTAGCAATAGCTTAAAATATGGCCTGATTATGTATCATGCACTGTCCTGCTGCAATTAAAGCACAAGACACAACATGTATTAATGAAATTACTGAATGAAAGCAGGCCCGCTGACAGCCTAGTTCTGGGCCCCCCCCTTTCCCTGGGCCTGGGACAAGAGAGCCGTTTGTCCCCCCCTATCGGCGGGCCTGCAAGCAAGATTTTTTTCTGTAATTAGGGATCATGTAAGTATCATTACTTACATAACTAGCGCAAATATTGTTCTTTACCCATCTAGTTATTGAAGTATTAAAAACAATCATCCTTAATGATACACATTAACACCACAGTGGGTAATACTTGGAAAGGCTCTCACAGCATAACAACATTCACCTACTGCACTGCTCTGTGCACCCCCGAAAACTGGAATGCCTGGACATGGACCAAAAACAACTGACAGCCTTTTAATACAGCTATCAACTGGAACCTTGTTGGGAAATAATACCCTTTTAAACTGTCATGATTAATCTCATAACACAATGGCCTACAAGGCAAGGTGAGGACTGCAATAGCCACGAATATTTGAGTGTTACTTCAAGAAACGCTATACTTACAGACATACCCAAGCATTTATGTATATTAGATAGCACAGGTTGTCCTTACAATGTTCTGCCAGGAATTACACACATTAGACATGTAGTATATTGACTTACAGCCCAAGGGAAGTCATATCCAGGTATTTATTTTAATAGTTATGTCTGTTCATATGCAATCTCCATGCGTAATACTAAACTGTGTCAACCTACTTAGCTGCATGATTGTTTTTCTTATCAAAGAGAAATACCCTGATAGGAAGTGTTCTGGTCTTTCTTTTAACAGCTTTGATGATCAAGGACCTAATGTGGGTTCATGGAACAAAGCAATATCAAAAGAGTAGCTTGAATGTTATCACCTGAGAACATCACATGGCAATAGGTCAGTCACATTTTAGCACTGCAAATGCACAGGTCTGACACACCTTTTGAGCCAATCCATCTCTACTCACTGCTGCAGCAGCCTAAGACCGCGAAATTGTATCTTGTAAAGCTCGCCGAGAGCACCTCACTTGGAGAGCCTGGCAGATTTGTAGTTTTTCCTCTTTTGAGACCATTTGAAGCAAAATAAAACGCATCAGGGGGAGATCCTGTGAGAATGTTTTCATGGTGGTTTTAGGGTCTGAGTCCAAAGCGGTTACCTTGAGGACAATACCACTCAACTTTCTGACACAGCCTATGACCAAGCGACTGACACGGTCACTGTTATCCTTGGATGACCCTAAGGTCCGGTGTAAGGGCTACTCAGAGGCTAACATAACTGACCAGTGTCGATCTCAGTGAGGTGGTGAATCACTTGAAGTACCACCAACCCTAAGGTCATTGTCACAGCATTGCCCCTTCCTCTTGGCAAACCCAGGGTGTGGGTGACTGTGCTGATGTCCCCAGCCAACCACACAGACACTGCTCCTTCCAGCCCTTCCACTCAAGGAGGGCCCTCCTCGAAATCCTGAAATGTTATCTCCAGCACAACAATGATAACTGCACTGACACAACCCCACCCGATGCACACACACCCACCCACCCGACACAAACACACCCACCCAAAAGTGCACTCTCGAGTGTCTTTATGACTCAGCCAGTGGCAGAACCTGAGGGGCCAGAGGAGTATGGCATCACTCAGTGAGTAATTTATTGTGGGAGCTAAGTGTTTCCATTTGCACAAGGGCCACTAAAAACAGTCTCGCTGAAGGTTTCTGGGGGGCCCACTCGTAAAAACACTGATGCGGTGGGAGCTGGCTCATCGCCTGACAACCTGTTTGGGGAGCTGTATAGATGTGATTTTAATGAATACATAATCCAGTCATCGCACAAAAAGAAAGCCTGTTGCACTTGCCAAAGGTCTAGTCCTGACCATTATGTTTTCGTTTATAGAGCATAGAGGAGCAGGAGACGTTTCTGTGAAAAAAAGTCAGTATAGGTCCGACACAAAGAATAGGTTTCCATTACCGTGTCTTCCATGAATTTCCATGTGCAAGAATAGGTAGCAGAGAGGTCCAAAATCAGCCGGTCTTTAAATTTAGATTACAACCCAGACAGAAAAATAAACCTGAGAGTGAAATGAAACCGAGGAACAATAGCGATGGCCTAATGGAGTGATGCGAGTCTAATGGCTTTGAGATTATCCAGATAAATTACCTCCACTCTGCAACCTGTTTGCCAGAGCGCATTTTTTCTGCATACCTATTCACACTCCTGGGCCCCCTCCATGAGGCTGCAGCCCAGCAGGGTTACTGTTTATGGACAGTAGGGTGTGCTAGTGAGCACCAAACAACACCACTCCTGGACAAACATTTGCTTTGTGTCTGAGAGTGACTCCTTCGTGGATGGTGAGTGACATATCTACCATGTCTTAAAGCAAAAAAATGAATAAATAAATAAAAATTAAATAAAGACCTAAATATATGTGTAGCGGAGCCAGTGTGAGTGTGTTTGTGTGTGTGTGTGTATGTGTGTGCACTGATTACCAGGGTAACCTTTTTGTTACATTGTTGCATTGCTGCCCCCTGCTGTGCCAATGGAGGGCTTGCTTTCACAGCCAGCAGCTACAGTGAAACCCAGGACACCTATCTAAATCCACTGCGCTAAGAGATATTGGCCGCCAGCCACCATTTCATTATATGTCAACAGCTCTATGTTAAGTAATGGCCGGGACCACACAGAGCTGCACCGTTGAGCCGCTGTGCTAAACCGAACGCATGCGTTCTCTTTCCGGCTAAAAAGCGCCTGCAGTGTGTTTGCACACGTGGACGGGTGAAACACGGAGAGCCTGCCCGATCTGCGCTCATGCATGTCTATACCGCATAATCATTAAAATGCACGAACATAGATACTGTATCTGAGAGCTTGAACTGTGCCCTCTTGTTTTCGGCGAACGTGAGAGGGACAGCTCTTTTGCGGAGAGTTTGTCTTGGCCTGGGCCTTGCGCAGCGCCTCCCTCAAGCTGAGATGAAAAGAGGCCCTCTCTTGAATAAATTGAAACAAAACAACACAGGCACATTTAGTACCGAAGAAAAGATAACAATAATATGTGCAGGAGGCTGATGATATCATGTTCATCTCTATTTGGTTTCCCAGCAGCAGGAAAAGCACCCTGAGCACAGTTCATTACAGTGGGGGCCGCGTCACTACAGCACCAAAAGGACGCACTCTGGATATGTAAGCTTACTGTTTGAGCCTGCCTATACCCTACTAATGTGTAACAAACCACAATGAAGGTAAAGCTGAATTAAAGCATTTACAAAAAAAATCCATCGTCAAGACACAGCACAGGGAAACATGCCTACACGCCGGTCTCTGCAAGTCCCATAAGAAAAAAGGCAATTAGCACAGAAGTGCCTTATCTTGCTGTAAAGTGCAGCATGGCCCCCAGCTTGCCATGTTGACTCCACCCTTCAGACCCCTTTTTCACCCTCCCTTCCCGGCTCCGACAAGCCCTATTTCCTGAAACTCAAACCTCCCACAGAAAAAGGGAGAGGAAGCAGCACCTGCAGTTGAGAGAGGCCAGCCAGGCCATGAGTCAAAGGCCCGAGCTCTTGCATTCAGACATGTTCTAATGGCGCTGAAATAATGGACGAGCTGTGCTTTTGCTTCGGCTTGCAAAAAAAAAAAAAGACAACCCCGTTCACAAGAACTGTTTGCATTTCCCATGTATGACAAATGTTTTTTCTTATCTTAAGACTGCTAACCTATGCTGTGTGTCGGAAAAGTTTTTTTTCACCCCACCAAAACATGAATTAGTGAGGTAAAGCAATGGTAGGTGTTATAGTTCAAAATATAACTATAAAACCCAGAAATGACCTGAGAGTCTACTGTTGAGAACCAAAGTTCAACCTCCACACACAGCAATGCTGGACGACATTTTCCCAGGACAGTTGATTGATTTACCATCAATGGAGACGTCTCTTATAAAGGCAGGAGCCGCTCACCACAGGACCATGGTGTAAACAGACTTGTAAGTCAAGGCCAGTGAAATCCCTGGTGTCTCTGCACCATCCGCTGGAAATGCAATGCCGGATCTCATGTATCTGTGGTCAGACGAGACCGCCGCCACTTCCTCTTATTGCATGGCTGGTCCTAACCACGCCAGTTATGTGTTCATTCTGTCCTGCCCCTGTTTTTAGGCAGTGGAATTCTCCTTGCCATGAGGTGCATTTCTCCATGCTGCAGTGAGAGACATTCTTTCCGGCAGCCCAGAGAACAGCTCTGACGCTAATGGCTCTGCCATCCTCGCTTCCTAAAACTGACAGCACCAAAAACTCAGTAAAACTGCTGAAGTCTAACTTCTTCACAACAGCAACAACTACCTGAAGAGTGACATCAAAGATCATAATGGCAAATGGTAAACTAGAAAAGTAAGCCATGAAACAGCACGGAAAACTGCTGGCTCACAGAACAGGTAGAGTGGTTAGCAACATCGTGGTAGACTCAGGATTTCTTCTCTACTTTGTTGTGGCCACACCACAGCCTGCTACACTGTGAGCGGTATGAAGGCACCTCCGCCACAGCTACTTCATCCAACATCAACATAACCTTCCAGTGGCCTTTCCAACATCCGTCCACTTCCCCTGCTCTTTGTGAAGACAAAACACCAAAAGATGGCTACTTTTGCCGATCAAAGGGATTAATGAACCCAAACGCCACCCCCTCTTACGCCTGTGTAATTACTGCTCCTCAGGACTGGTTACGGGCCCAGTGTGAGCGCAGCAGACGCGGAGCTCCGGAGGCCCGGCTCTGCTCCGCTCGGCGTATCGCCTCTGAACTCGTTTCAGGAGGGCTTCCTCCTCAGCAGCGATCGCAGGGCCGCTGTGCTGGCCTGCCAAGTGAAATTCAATCTGGCTCCGCTGGCGCACGGTGGTCCCGCTCATTAAAGTCGCACGCCAGGGTGGCGAACAGATGTGAAGCCCCCGATGCCAACAGGATGTTATAATGACAGGGTTCCCGTGGAAGTATGTGAGCCTGTTTACAAAAGCCAACCCCGGTCTCGTTCGGCGCTGGTCGCTGCCATCACCACGGTAACTAGCTTCCGAATCCAGCCAGAGAGTGTTTTGACATTCGCTTTGCAACTTCATAACAAGCACGCCCATTTACTGAGGGTGGTGTCTGGCCCTGTCTTCAATCATCTTGCTGGTCATGTGACTAGTTACAGATACTGTGGAAAAGAGTGGTCTAGCAAACAGATTGTCTGGACATAGCAGGCCAACAGTGGTCTTCATATGCACACGGGAGTTTATTGAACTTGCTCACAAACCATTACAACACAGAAAGGACAAAATTACATCACAGGACTGCCCCAGCCATTTCACAAATATACAGTCAAGAGTAATAATAACAGGTGTGGGGAGCTGAAGAGCCGTTGAAATGTGCATTCATATTTAGAATCGAGATGTATACTTCAAAACAATCAGTATTCATATGAATGAATATGAAGACTTGTTTTGTTCCTCCTAATCCACGTTTGAGAGTGTTATGACTCAAAACCCTAAACAGGGACTCATATTACACATGCAGTATGTAGAGCTGAGAGATCATTTGGGGGGCACTAGAGATGGTCTGCATGGTAGTACAAAAACAAAACAAAAATAACCCATCATATATTCTTTAGGCATTTGTTTTGTAAAGCATGTGACCACCATACATTAGGCAATCAGGTCTTTTTTTCATTTTTATAATGAAATTCTGACATATGTTTAATATGATAATTTGTTTGAAAACATGGGTGTTACTGTCGCTGACTACAAATGGACTTACAGATGAAGGCATGGCACAGGGGGGAGGGGTCACAGTAGCTTTCTCATGCGGCGGGTGTGTTTGTCGATGGTCATGGTGGCACGGTCGGTAGAGGACACCAAGGCATCCAGAGCCTCATCCTGCCTCTCCAGTTCTGTTTCAGCCTCCAGTGCCAGATTCTTCAGCTGCAGCAGCATCTGCACCCACCAACGTACACATATGCAAACACACACACAGTCACCGACCGCTCCCCCAAACATATATATGTACAAACATTCACACACATATATGCAAACACACACACACACATATGCAACAACATGTGCACACACACACACACACGCACACACACAGATTTAAATAAAAAATCAAGCACATACGAAAATCTAAAACTGTTAGTCTAAAAACGTGAATATTTTATTTTGGTAAATCCACCGCTGACTCTCTGTATTTACAGCATGCCTTAGGAAAGCGACTCTGACTCCAGTACTGACTCCAGCCATGTTAGGTTTAGGTTGCCATAACAACACTTATTCATGCTGGTGTACCCCCTCAAACCATGCTGAGCCAGCTTTGCCTTCCTGCTACAGGTGTGTTCAACACACCGCCACCATGGAGCTAACTTGGCACACAGCAGCAGTCCAAATATAGTAGTTTACGTCATCAGTGTGTGTGTGTGTGTGTGTGTGTGTGTGTGTAAAATGTACTCATGTCCAGTGCACAACACAGCCCCATCTGCTGAGCTCCAAAAATGGCCGGTGTATGTTATGGTCAATGGAACAACTCAAATAAACCCTGATGTGCCAAGTAAAATCTAATAAACACTCACTCCAACCCCTACCAATGTGGTTTCTGCACTAATATTATGCTGTCCAACACACACACAAACCCAATGACATTATGACAGCTTTCACCAATCAGCAGTCATGGACAAACCAACAAGACACACAGACTCACAGTGCTGTGCCAGGCTGTCATGGAGAGTGATGCTATTTCCTTGCCGGTTTGGTGACAACAGCATATATTGGGCTCTGTTTGCTTAGGTGTTTACAAGACATTGAATATGGGTAATAACCTATTTATTGCTAACTGCAATCATCATGAACTAATGGCCCACCCCTAGGAGTGGTACATAATATTAAAAACAAAACTCATGGTAAATGTATCTGATATGATTTGATAACATTGTGTTTTATGTTAATATCATTCTTATGTCTCCTCTAATGAACATGTGTAAATGTTGATGGATGTAAAAGATTTAGTAATGTTTCCAACTATACATGTTCTATGGCCTCAGTAAACAGGAATCGCTCAAGGGACAAGTGTTGACTGGCACCAGTAGTTTAATTTTCTACCCTGGATGCAGGTTAGAGGCCCAGAATGACCGCTGCTTTGTACTGTACACATAGCATGATTTTACGATTCTCATAAATTATTTATAACTGTGGCAGCTAATTGTGAAGATATGCCCTTTGACAGTTTTTATAGGGATGTCATAATTCTGCGACATTTTGGGCTACAGGAGATCTGTTACAAGTAAGATTTCCATATTACTCGTTTGAGTTTTACTTCTTAAATTTAGAAATGATGCATTATCAAACCCATTTTACTGAGGTATTAACAAGTGCAGAGAAAGGGAATCATTTATAATGGCAGGTATCATTTTAGGTATACAGAAAGGATTTCCTTTTGTGATGTTCTGTTTATATTAACAGAGAGGAGAATGCTTCAACTAAACTTTTTTTTTACTGAAAAATTTGGGTGGTTTTCCATTACACTGGCTTTTTTTTATTTTAAAATCATTTTTGATTCTATTTATCATTAGCAGGATTTTATAGAAGCCTGTTTCTGCCACATAGAAAAAAAAACAGATCATGCATCTCGTTATGCTGAGATGGTATTTCATTATTTTGAGATAGCATCTCCTTATTCTGAATGCCAGCGATTGTAAACAGTGCACAATTAGTTACACTTCACTGAAAACCCTTATTTAAACACAAAAAAGACAACCTTATTCCAAGAATGACATACCTTGCTTTTGTACATAACATGTCTAGGGTCTTAGCAATTCAAGTTTACACTTTACAACTTTTTTCGAGTTAATTAATCATCTTCACAAGTCAGTAGATGCTTAAATGAGTCATTACCAGGCGAATAAAGACTTACTTGACCGCCCCTGCTGTCTGTAGACAGAATACCATGCTTGCAATATCTGGGTGTCTGTCCTGGCACCTTCACAAAGTTTTGAAGTTTTGAAATCGCAAGAAGCAGGATCACATTAAATTCTGAAGAAATTCTGACTTTACCCACCTTGGTGGACATGACTTCTTTTATATTCGCCGGTTACTCTGATCAGTCGAGTTAAAAACACATGCACATGGTGAGTGGAAGGGTACACAGTCCATTTTTACCAGAGTGTACATTTACTTGGAGACACTGGGGGGAGCTTGGTTGAGAAAAAGTCAGAAAAAGCACTCAAAGTTGCATAGTGCTGCTCTAAATAACATCCTATTCAAGACATTTAAATGTGTTTCCAGCAAATGGAATTGTAATATCTGACGAGACCCATGACACACCGGTAGCTTTTGTACATAACATGTCCAAAGTTTTAGCAGCTAAACAACATCCTATTCATGACTCGTGCTTATGCAAAGGGAAAATAATTAGCTATCTGACTTGCAGAAGGAAGGAGGACAGTCATTGAAGAAAGCTGAAGCGTTAACTTGCTTATTGGGTGAGAAAGGGGGGCTGCAGACCTCATAGCTATGTAGCCCAAAGATTGGCAGGTACAGCTGCTTGAACTACCGCACTGAGCAAATAGGCACATCCTTTCTGAATTCAATGCAGTTTCAATGCATCCAGGTGAAATGAAACTGTATCAACATACTAACCGAACTTATCTCAAAATAACGAGATACCATCTTAGAATAAAGAGATATATGATCCATTTTTTTCTATGTGGCGGAAATGGGCTTCCATAGCATTTTCATCTTCTGTATGAAAACTTAAACAGCAGTCTTGTAATTGTTTAACATGTGCATTTGTTTTCACTAAACAGACAGTAATTTCCTCTGACATGCATCTATATTTTACATTGTCAATATGCACACATGTACGTGTAGCTGATTCTCAAATAGCAAAACAAACCTTTTTCCAATTTAGCCCTGACAAAAGTACACTCCATGGGCAGGTAGCCATTGAACAGAACAAAGAGCTTGTTTAACAGAAATTGGGAACACTGCTGTACATGGCTCTGTGGTCAGTTATGGTGCTCTGACGTTGTTGAACTGCATATTATCACCAAGATTATCTTAAATAAAGAAGGAAATTATATAAAGGGCTTTCATGCACTTCTCAGTGATACTCACTCTAATTATTGACAAATGGGAGTGGTCTAAATTGTAATAAAGTGAAAATATCACCTTTTGAAGTTTAAAGGACCACTATTAAGACTTATCAGTAAAAGGAAAGGCCAAAGATAGGGGAAAATAAAGGCTTTTTATTTTGAACTTTGAAAAATGTCAAGATTATGATAAATTTGTTTAATTACTGATATCAAGACAAAAGTCATTTAAATGACAAAACAATCTTTTGAGAGACATCCTACCATGTAAATGCTTTTCTTAAAGCATTAATTTCACCACCGCAAACTATTAAAGTAAGTTTGTCTCTTTGAACTTAAATGTCTGAGTGGCACCTCTATATGCCAAAGTTTTGTGACCACATTTCACCGCCCCCCCAACAATTGACCTTCAACATAATTAGCTATATTTACCTTGAAAAATATCTATATCAACTGCTACTGAGATAAACTCGATTGCAGGCCATAGCAACTGGAGCCATTTACAAAGACTACATCATGGCTTTGTTGGGCTTGTGTAAGTGACAATAATAAATAAATAATGCATGACATTTATGTTTAAAACAAATATGTTGTTGCTGGTATTTCGCAACAGCACACTGCTTGGTTATGTCGGTTTTAACATGAGAAATTATGGGCTAAGAGTACGAAACCTGCTATGTTGTCAAAATGCATTCAGTTGCCAAAGAAACATCGCATCCCATGAGAAACCAGAGTGTTTGGTTAAAAACAAGATCACATGATGCCCAAAAGGCTCAGATGCCTCTGGGACTTTCTTTCCCTGCTCCTCATCACTTTTTCACATATAACTGCTTCTTGCATTTCCAAACCCTAACACATCCTGAACTGAAAGTGATACCTGTAATGGTTCACCAACCATAAATTATCTTTGGTCGCAGCAATAATATTGTGTTTTGAAATGGTTTTAACATACAGAGCAACATTCTGTTGCAACCCATAATAACGTGTTAAAGGAGAAATGATGGAGTGATTATGCGTCACTGTTTATGTCTGGCTGCCATGTACCATGCAGTTCCCAGTAAGGCTCTTCTTAGCAGACGCTTACTACACCGAATGCTTAGTGGGCAAAGACATGATGACATTAATGGGTGTGTGTGCATGTGGACGGAGGGAAACCCCTTTCACTAGGTGCCCGCGCAATCGACACCAACACAGAGAGGTTACAGTCTACAGACCACAACTGGCCGGTGACACCAAAACCAAGATGACACAAAATATGTTGAGCAGGCCTTGAGTACATTATATTTGCTGGGGGGATAAAAATAACTTTAATGTACTTAGGACACTGTGATGATGGTGTGCAAATACTATCTAATTCAGGACTATGAAAAACAGGACTGGAAGACAAAAATAACGTAAATCAAAAACAAATATGAGATGAAATTCTGTACTTTATTTTATATTCCAGACAAAGATTAGACTATAATACACTCAAATCACACTTTGTAACTATGCCGTTACACCATACCCTCACACCCTGACCTTAGAAGCTCTCAAAGGTTTGGCCACTGTACCCTTTGTAAGGTCAACAAGGCATGGGGAAGCCAATAAGCAAACCACTGTACCATCTGCCTCAATTACTAAACTTTATATTTTGCCCTGACAACTACTAACATGGTTGTCATCGACCCTTCGCAACTTGTTGGTAACTGTCTGTCCCTGCACATGGACTATGAACATTATTTTTTACAACACATGTTGTGTCATACTTAGTAACCTAGTGGTAAGGAAAAAGTGAGTGAATGGTTTGTGGGCATAATCAACATATCAGGGGCGTTACGATGTAGGTCCTGACCATTAGCAACAATTAAACAATGGGTAGACACTGCTTTGTAACTTTAAAAGTGAATTTGGGTTCACCCTCCACTACACCCCTGGTCAAACTGCTGTCTCACTAGGCAAACTGGACACACATACACACATGTATATTAACACGTAGAAATGCAGTGAATCACTAGTTACTCAAGAGTACAATTCACTTACAGTGGGCGACTCCATTTCAGAAGAGAAATTATGTTTTTAAGACATGTAATAAAGGCCTGAAATGTCAACTGACATCCCCCTCGACCCTCCTCCTTTCATCTCAACTTCTTTGATAAATAAATAGAGCGCAGATGTTCAGCAGAGACTCGGCAAACATTGTGGCTGTCCAAGCATGGCCATGATTACGCTGGGCCTAAATATTCCACCCTACCCATCTCAAGTGTGGTTGCTGCACTCTCTGCTATAATCTAGGTGAAGTGTAAACTAAGCCTACCAAGGGACTTCCAGAGAGCACACAGAGCTTGCACAAACAAGCAAACGTAGGCCTGTGTGGGACTTTCTTAATGGATTTCACAACTACTTGGTGCTGATTGTTAATCTTCAGTGTGTAAAAAAACACAGCTCGAAAAACCTTGGCAACGAGCAGCTTGTCAAGACAAGCCAAGTTGCTAGAAAGTAGTATCTGATGCCAAATGATGCTTCCTTTTTGAAAAATAACTAGGCAGGAAGTGCTGCTAGGCGAAATACTGCTACACCATGACAGCCTCATTGGAGTTTCCATTGTCCATACTCACATTTCAAAAAAGAAATATAATCGAAACTAAATAGAAAGGGATTCAATCAGATAAACATACATGATGAGAAAAGCTCCCACTTCCCGTACTTGAAATGGCTTTGTGAAACAGGCCTGTGACTGGACATTCTGAACTCTCTGTGCACTGGTATCTTGGAGGTAGAGCTATTATCCATTGCCAGCTATGGCAGGAAGCATTGGAGTCATTGTTGGCAAAGCTGACATTTCAACAGCAATAAGACTCTGTTGAGGGAAGAAATATCATCACACTCTGAGTGACCCCTGCCTCGCGGAGAGGCAAGCGGGTGGGCAAGCAGGCAGACAGACAGGGCGACCGTACCTGCTTCAGCTCTTGAGCTTCTGCGTCGGTGACCGTGGGCTGGAGGACCTGCACTTGGACCTGAGTAAGTTCACCAGCAGGGATCTCCACAGGAACCTTTGTGTCCAGCTTGAGCAGGCTGAGCCCTACAGCTGAAGAAAAATACTGCTGAGTCGTAAGGGGCTTTTCTGCACACTCACAGTCTTTTTTTTGTCAGGATTAGGTGTTGGAGCAATTTTCAGAAAGCTCTGGAAATAACTTTATAGAGACTAAAAGAGATGTACTTACATTTCAAAATACACCCTATGCATTATATAATTGTTCAAAACTGTCAGCTGAAATGGATATGGACTGTTAATGAGGGTAAAATCATTTTAGCTTTAGTGTCTGAATGGAGCACATCTGCGCGGTACTTAACTGCCACCCTGTGGTTAAGAGTATGTAATACATTCACAAGCAGAATTTCATGCCTCACAAAGTGAAACATGATTGTTCATGTAACTGGCTAAGGATTAATTCCTTCTGTGGTGCTTTATTCTCAAAGAAACGCTATGTGTAAATCAATAAAATACACTCTCTATTACATCTGTGGTATCCCAAATGGTTGAGGTTCTTTGCTGATTTCACACTTATTTTGAAATTCACATTTGAGTAGAGTGACCATAAGGATGGCTAGGCTTCTTGCCAGACATTTTCAGCTGTCCAAATAGCGCAAGTGCAGACCTTTGTGATAAATTTGGAAACCAATCTGTAAGGTCGTATGCAGGAATCCTAAACCTAAAACCACACTGACGGTTCGTTAAATAAAATCTCATCCCCAATACAGCAGGATCACATAATTTCCACACAATACATATGCATGCAAGTCTGACAAATATTATAATGCATAAATAATATGAAGCCATCTACCTGCACCTGAGCCTGCAACCCACACTGATCCTTCCCCCAGCGTGGCACCAGGGGTTGTGGCAGGGCTGGCTTGGAAGGCTGCAAATTCAGTGGTGAACTCTATTTTCTTTTTGTACTGCATCTCCATTACAGACAGGGCATCCGCCATTTTAACTGAGAGGAGGCGATAGCAGATATCAGGTTTTCCAATGAACCGCTGCCGCACACTGACTTCATACGGATTGTGGACCCTTATGTCATCCACCTCGTCCCTCTCAAAATGGTGCAGCAGATGTGAGTTAGCATCCCTTATTTCCAGTGAGGACACCAGCACTACCAGGCAACCAGGCTTCCAGTCTGATTCGCCGCCTTTAGACACAAGAGCAGGTATGCTTGTGATCACCCTCGGCCCCTTCCCTGAGCTTTTTGAAGACGTAGCCCTAGCCGCCTGCTCACTCTTGGCTTCTTGCTGGTTCCTCCATGGCAGCTTCCCGAATGGCCACCATGGTGGTGACTCCAATTCAGACAGTAGCCTACAATACATTTTGAAAAGGAGATAAGAAAAAGAGACTCAAAACAGACTCTTCATTCTGTGAATGTGATTAGGCTAATATGATTAGGCTACTGAAAGCTCTGGCACTTAATTGCATACACTGTAGACTAGTCTAAAGAAGCACATAGTCTACAAAATGTGCTATGGTGGTACCATGTCAGGCCTAGAGTCAGATACCTGGCATCCTCTGGCAATTGTAAACTTTACAAGGCTGCATTATGTGTGAGAATGCTCAGCAACAAGGTTGTTACTATGCATTGATTAGGTAGGTTCAATGTTAACATGGTACAAAGTTTAAGCCATGACAACATAACTGTAAATTGGAAATTGTACAATTTTCACTAGGAGTTTGGCATGCCAAAGGATACAGAAATCCAGTATATCCTTTGGCCTACACAAATCAATATTTAAATTTGGCCTTTATTATACATATTTATGTGCATTTGCCCTGGTTGACGTTTTTTAAGAAACCTACAGTAAGTGTAATGCACCTGTATAAGGAACAAAGACTTAACAATAGGTTACACTGCAACTATCCTGTTACTCTTTGTAACAACACGAGGGAGTAATAAATATAATTTACTTGTCTGCGACACCCAAATTGGAGTCAATCTTGTCCAGATCTTGCATTACATTGTCAAACTGCTCTCCTTGATGATTGAGTACTTTCCCTGCATCTTCCAGTCTGCGCTGGGCACCAGACACCAAGTTGATGAGCTCCCTGCCTTTACTGAGAGGGGCTTCTGCTCCACGGCTCTGTGTTGGTGACAGCAGGCGCTCCCTCCAGAAGTGCTCCAGAACATTGTAGACTACGACTCGGTTAGGGCGCAATGACCCAAACCAATGTTTGATGTTTCCTTCCTCCAGCACAGTAAGAGTACTAAAGATGAAGCTGGAGGACTCCATCTTGATCTCCATGATGCGGGAGAGGCGTAAGCTGGCCAGGCTGTCTTTGCTCTGCTCCGTGGTAAAGCGAAGAGTAGTTCGACTTAGGGAAAGAGTGCCACTGACCCATCTTTTTTCACTATTGATGTAGTAAGAGCCGGGCCAACTATGAATGGGAGCGTCACGGCTCATTTTCGGAGTGTCCGACTGGCTTCAAATAAATATTCCACTGGTGGCACAATGCATCATTACTAAATAAGAACCTTTAGACAATTTAAATACAGCACAACTACAGCAGGATAGACCAACTGGCCTGTTTTAGCGCTCCACATAAAGCAGACCTGGCAGCATGCTGTGCGTGACTTCAGGATGATTTCCCTGTACTGAGAAATAAGTTGCTGATTCACAGTACCTTGTTGGCATGAGATGTTGTAAGTAGCATAAACGATGCTTCATCAATTACGTACGTATCAAGTGAAAAAAAAAACAAAAAAATCACGGAACCTGTCTTTGTGACACGTACCTTGTAAACTAAACATTTCAGTGTCGCAAAAAACAAAACAGTCCAATCCTTGATAAAAAAAAAACGGTGACTCTAGAAGTTTGAGTAGCTTGTCGTCTCAACCCTCAGCGAGACAAAACCAGAGCCTTTTGACAATATAAACACTGCAAATGCGCTGTTCTGAAAACGGAAGTTACACTGACCCTGGAACGCTCATATTTACAGTCCGTACTGAAATGTACAGTCCGTGCTGAAAATACTTGCGTGTCTTCTATTTACTTATCCAAGATCAACATATTCGAGTAGGTGCGTAGAAATGAAAGCACCAAAAACGATGTAAGCACATTTGAACGAGGGCAAAGTGCTAACGTTTATGTATATGACAGGCTTGATAAAAAATTAACTAGGACCATTACAGCAAGCTTGCTTTGTACCCGGAGCAGGGTATCACTTCAGGTCCGCCCCCCACAGGATTTAATGTACAGAACATAATATGCGCTTGATGCCATCGTTCATGCCTGTCTGAGCATTTGTAGATTTACGTGGAAGGACATGAGGGAACGAATTAATGGAGAAAACAAAATCAACAGTTTGCACAGCGTCCTAGCTACCGTTCTAGCTTGTCCGTCGGTAGATTTTTATTTTTTGCAGAGATCATCACCACATGCTACTTCTAGCCATGTTATTCGTGCACTAGGTGTTCTTTTGACGCGTGTTTTTGAATTAACATGTCTTTATAAGCCTGTGCTAGCCAAATAAGGTGCAGCATGCATCTACCAGAAAGCAGCTTGTTGGAATATGCAGAACTAACGCTCGGTGAATGTACCTCCAATGCCATAGACTTGACAAACACAACAGGATTTTGTAAACATTAAATGGTTCTCAAATATGGATAGGGACACGCTACATATTGCATCAAGTCTTATCAAAATACCTAGACAGTCACATCAGTGTTGTTCTTCCCATTTTGTCGACTACGTTGAGAGGAACATAAGCTATTCTAAATTCTTTAAAAACTACTTGATTCCAAATCACCCCTGTGTCTTTTCGAAGAAGTTTACAGAAGACTGGAATTGTAGAAAACACTGGGTAACCGAGGAGGGGAAGCCTAATTTCTCGAGGCTTCTGCAACAATTTGGTATGTTTGGCACCAGCACGCGCGCGCGCGCGCACACACACACACTGAACGAGTTACAGTTAGGATTTTGAACACTGTGTTTGTGTCCATGTCATTCCAGAAGAAGCACCAGTGCCAGTGGCAAATTGTAACGTGAAGGAGTATAATGCAAACCCCAAACAAATTATTCCTTTTAAAGAATTTGTCCAGTATTGGAAGGATTATATTCAAAATGGACACTCCTCACCAAAAGGATGCCTTTATCTGAAAGACTGGCACATGCATAGGTATGTAGGCTACGGCCTTGCACATAAAACGAACTAAAAAAAGTAGTTGGGTACTTAAGATATGCAGACAAAGAAACAGTAGTCTTCGTGGATCCATGATATGCCTGTAATCCTCACTAAGGATCTGTCTGTTTTCATCCCAGGAACTTTCCTGACCACAACAGCTACAAAACACCCATCTTCTTCTCCTCAGACTGGCTCAATGAATACTGGGATTCAATTGAGGTGGACGACTATCGCTTTGTCTACATGGGTCCCAAAGGCTCCTGGTACACCCAGATTAATTATACAATTATATAATTATATCATAAATACGTTAATGACCTGTCACCATTGCTGTTCAAATGACCCACTGCCTGCTTTCCACGGACTAGGACTCCCTTCCATGCTGACGTCTTCCGCTCCTACAGCTGGTCAGCCAACATTTGTGGCAGGAAGAAGTGGCTCCTGTATCCTCCTGGCCAAGAGGAGTTTCTGCGAGATCGCCATGGCACTCTCGCCTATGATGTAACGGCACCCATGCTTCAGGACAAGGGACAGTACCCACACATAGACAAAGCCTGCCAGCCTCTGGAGATCATCCAGGAAGCAGGGGAAATCATTTTTGTGCCAAGTGGCTGGCATCATCAGGTTTACAATCTGGTGAGAACAAATTTAGCAGCTGAATGTAGAAAATCAAATGAATAACTTTAACAAAATATTAAATAATCACTTGTTTTGCAGGAGGACACCATTTCTATTAACCATAATTGGTTGAATGGTTGTAATCTGGACATCATGTGGCAGTTCTTACAGAATGAGCTTGCCTCTGTTCAAAGGGAAATTGAAGAATGGAGGGAAACTATGGACACCTGGCATCAACATTGTCAAGTACGAAAAGTATTCATGTTCGTATTTCACAGTCACAATGACACAATCTTGACTTGCATCTTTGAATTTTTTTTTTTTCTGTTTTCAGGTGATCATGAAGTCATGCACTGGAATCGACTTTGGGGAGTTTGCCACATTTTTAAAGATAATTGCAAACAACCGGATCTCTTTTTTGAACTCTTATCTGGCAAGCAGCTCTCTTCAGTCACGACAAGTTGCAGAGGCACTTGAATCTCTAGGTCCTCATCATGCAACATTTGACCTGCAAAGAGTAACTTACATCCTTGAAAGTATGCTTAATAATGAAGACTTCAAGAGACTTGAACCCTCCAGTCTAAAGTTCCAGCCAGAGTCGCTGCTTCAAGAAATACGAGAGGCAACAAGGTCAACTGCATGAAAGTCATACAGTAGCCCTAACAACACATTTCATACCTGGAAACATACACAGTTTTGGCACAAAGTTTATTATTCAAGACAATATAAGTTATTTCTGTTGAAAACTTACGATAGACCGATATATGAACAAGTTCTTTAAAGTTTCATAACCTAAATAAATTAAGTATCTCATGTGTGGTCTTTTGTATGGAGTGAAGGAGAAGTGTTTAAATAGCTTCCACAAACTTTAATCATGGCCCTAATCTCTGATGATATGTTGATTCTGGTGTTTCATTTTAGTAGCGCATTGTGGGTTTTGTCTTTGGCTCACTTGGCCTCCTCAGGCCACCATTGGGGCACGTTGGCCTCCAGAGTCACAGTGCTTCCATCTGTAGACGGCTTCAATGCTAGGGGCTCTTTAGCATGCGCTAGGCGGATCAGACCCAGCCCGAGTTCTCCTTTCCCAGCTCTATACTTCCCAGCAGGCTTGCCAGAGTTCGTCTGCAGCGCGGCTCCCTTCTCCAGCCCACCGGCTGGAGCAGACAGACACACAGGCATAAGGCGCTTGCGCACCACACCCGTGTGGTGGGTTCGGGCTGTTAGCTCCTGGCCAATGTAGCATCCCTTCCTGAAGTTGATCCCATTCATGTACACCAGGTTGGATTCCAGTGGCAGGGCTATGCCAGGAGGAAGGTCATCCACTCCCTCTGGCAAGCCTACAATCATACACAGGTGAACTTCAGGACAGTAATGTCACTGGTCAAAACATTTGCAAAATACCTAGTAGACCTGTCACAAACAACCAATTTGAGATGGACACGAAAGAAATGTAATTATAATCTCTAAATTCCCCTTATACACCTCATAACGCCACTCCATGTTTCCTCACTAAATACACCAAATTGTGGGCTTTGGGACAGGACTCAAGGGGAGGTTATACCTACAACAAACAAACAAAAAAGATAAGCAAATAAAATCCATTAACGTACCAATAGTATAGCGGTGCCTGTGATACTCCTCTGGGTCACCCTCTTCAATGGAGGCGACAGTGTCCTTTGGATTTACTTGATGATTCAGAATGAGTCTCCACCCCATTAGTTCAGTTCTTGGGTCCTTCTCCATGACAATATCCTCTTTGTTGGCAGTAATAGTTGGTTTGCCTGGTGGACTGTCCTTGCACACAGCTAACAGGGTCCATATGGCAAGCTCAGGACAAGAAGTGATGCTTACCTTACGGCGGATTTTATACACCTTTAGATGCTTCATGATGGCATCTTTTACTGTGCTGTCACACTCAAGTAAAAGACTGGGTTCTGTGGATTTTTCTGTCAAACTGAAGAAATTGATGAAAAGGTAAAAATTGGCATTTGAATGCATAAATTGTGGACTTATTTCACAGCTGACACGTTAATTGACACATGAAGTGGACCTACTTCACACGAATATAGTACATTAAGGCCAAACATTAGGGAATTAACTATTCATTTGAATTAAAGATGAAATGATTAAGCTAAATAAGGTTTATTTCAGTTACAACTTTATGTGACAACAGGTCCATTTACCACACATTTATCAACTAGACGTTGACAGCACTTTTACTTCCGATATGTTATCAGTTGACGACAGACCTGAGTCGGATTTGATAGTTTTACGCGACACACCTTTATGCAAACTAATACTTAAGTAACATTTCTCCATTATGAAGTGCTAGCAGAAATAAGCACACTAGAACTTTACATTTTACATAATTCATAAACAAATGACGATGTACGTCGCGAAACCACCCTACCTGTAAAGAATGATGTCATAGAGCGTCCTCCCCTGTACATTCAGCATATGTGCATACATACATCTTTCATCATCCAGTAGCTCCATGTCATTTGTAATAATTCCTTGAAGAAATGAATTTCTGTCACGGCCATG
The DNA here is from genome assembly GCA_027475355.1 of Coilia nasus. Lineage (NCBI taxonomy): Eukaryota > Metazoa > Chordata > Actinopteri > Clupeiformes > Engraulidae > Coilia > Coilia nasus. The sequence goes on from CM050221.1 coordinate 30,109,602, forward strand.
GATTTTAACTACAGCCCTGTGCGGTAAACTGTAGCAAATGAAATGAGCCGGCCTAACTTTCGACTGATCTTTACTGTAAGTCCTGTGTATTGAATTTTGGTTATTCCAAACCAAGGACTTCCTCACTGATGAGAAAGTGAGGAACGTCTTTACAGCCTGCTTTTTCATTAAAGTAGGGTTTACGACGCCCAAAAAGAGACTTAAATGATGCATTATATACAATGAATAAATGCAGATTCGGTGACCTGCGATCAAAACCACATACTCCGTTTAAAACCCAATTACAAGCACCCCACGGCAGTCAACATTGCGATCACGAATTATGGGGATCACCATTTTACTTCCCACAATGCATTGCTGATTGCGCAATCGTGTAACGCATGTGTCCTATGGCAAGCCATTTTAACATTTAAAAGCTAAACTGGATATGTGTTGCAGATATCTGTAATGTTCATTTTGCCTAGTCAAAATGTAATTACAGATATCTTGAATTAGAGTTTTGACTAGGCGAAATGACGTTTCAGATATCTGTATGCAAATTAATCCCCAGCCCACTTTAGGCGGGAGCAGAGCGCCTTCATCCACCTGTTAACTGTTAAATGATTATAGTACTTAAGCAACGTTTCGGAGTGGCCAGAGGGAGAATTTGTGTTTAACTGACTTTTTAACGCCGATGCCCATGCAAGACAGGAGCTGCCAGAGAGAAATGATAGTAGGCTACGTTGCCTTTCTATAACAAGACTTCCTCTTTGATTTTGGCAGGGATGGACATTACATAGAGGAACGTCATGCACAACATTTTGCACTAGTCATAATGACGTTTGAGATATCTTTAACTTTCATATTGCCTAGTCAAAACGGAATTACAGATATCCGATATTGACATTTAAGATGTGTGACGAGTTGAATGCAGGGTTCCCGCGGGATCTTAAAAAGTCTTAAAGGCATTGAATTTATGAATTTAAAAATAATGCCTTAAAAAGACTTAAAAAGTCTTGAATTTTTATATCTAGGTCTTAAATTTTGCGCAGTTTGTAATTTCTCCGTGTCGCTTTGCTCCTCAAAATTTTCATTCGTCAACCACCAGTGTTTGGTTAAATAACGTAGCCAGAGAACGTTGCGGCACTGTTTCAAAGAAGGCTCTGACGTAGCCTGAACAAAGACGGTCGAATCTGGACTGTCTTCAGGAGCTAAAGGTGAAGAGGAGACAGGTACAAGCAGGGGCGGAGCTAGGGGTGGCTTTTGGGGCTGAAACCCCGAATCTTTTTTAAGCTGAAAAAAAATCATGACAACCCTGAGAATATGCTCCCTGTAAATTACATTAAAACTGATTAATGGACAAATAGCCTACAACAAAACCCACATACTGTTGGAAAGCTTAGATCGTCAGGATTCATTTAATCCCATTCTCGAAGAACAAAGGTTTTGCCTAGTCAAAACTGAATTACAGATATCTCTATCTATCATTTCGACTAGTGACAATTACGTTGAATGACAATTTCGACTATCCAAAATGTAATTACGACAAGTCAGAAAGATGTTGGTATCTACAATGTTAATTTCGGATAGTCAAATTTAGCTTTTAAATGTTAAAATGGCTTGCCATATGTGTCCGACGGTGTCAGTGTTCAGCGTAGTTGGTCTGCACTGAAATATAGTTAGTGTGTGGACGACCTAATTAGGTTGGGGTACTAACGACGAAGTGCACTTTTAAAACCTTTGCCCACTTCCCATTGTTGCTGTTTTACAGGATAAATCTAAAGGTGGACTCAGTGTTATGCATTAAGTTATTTTGTAGAATTATTGTTGTAGGCCACCTGCGCTGTGTCCAAAGTGTAGATTTATGCTGGCATATTTCCGAAGAGCAAAACGTGCTCTGTTCTTTCAGGCCGTCCTGATTCATGGTGTCTGGTTTCACAGCTTCCCTGAAGCTGTTTAATTATGTCTGGCTAGGACAGGTCTATTTCATATATTACAGGAAATATGTCTCGTCTCCTCCAAACAAGCCATGATCCATTAGGCTAAATGGCAGCTTGCTGTAACCTTGAGACAAGAGGGCTCCCAGCGTGTTTTACAGACACCCATGCTATCACACTGACAAAGACAAGAAATGATAGTTCAGAGGAACACCAAGCCAGAAGCAAATGATGTTCTGCAAAGGTCGCTGAGTGTATGTGTGACAAATAACCAGAAGAGGGCAAACGAAGCAAAGAGATTAGAAAAATCATAACGGTGACTCAAGTAGGCCATATACATGCAGGTCACACAGTAGGCTATAACAATGACTTTTTATGCTCTTCAAAAAGCAAGCACAGAAACTGTTTACATCTGTTGATTAAAATAACAATCAGGTTCTTTTCACTTTCAGTAACTGTAATTCTAGATGTGTAATATAGCCTATGTATTTTTGGCAGCATTTATGTTGTTCTACAGTTTGAATGACAGGCACAGTGGGATTCTAAATGTGTAACAGGTGTAAAAGTCAACCGTGTGACACATTAGATGCTGCAGTGACATTAACATTGAATAGCGAGCCACGTGAAAATATACCAGTTAGAATATGATAGGTGTGGACAGCAGATAAAATGCTAATCCTGAGTTACCCCTGTGAGAGTCATTTATTTAGTAATAACTATAACAATAAGCGTAACCATCTTTAATTCCTCTATCAGTTAAATACTAAAGGACTAGTCTTGTTATATAGGGTCTAAAGCTAAGCTTAAACTGGTAACAATTAAAAAAGTCTTTGCACATAGCATATTACAATTTTACTGCATTTATGCAAGGGGAATTGAAAAATATTGAGAGCAAAATTCAATAAAGCTAATAAGTTTGTGCAATGTGGTATAGCATCTTATGGCATGGTAGGTGAAATGAATGAAACTAAAAAGAATACAACACACCATTAAGTTAATCCCAATATTTATTTCCACATTTGCATAAATAACTTCAGTCAATTTTAAGGCACAGGCATGTAAAATAGTTTTTGAAGGTGCTCTCAGTGTTCATGGAGTCCAAGTATTTATAGTAGTCCAAGTATAATAATAACAATAATAATAATAATAATAATAATAATAATAATAATAATAATAATGATGGAAATAGCACAAGGTGTCCCTCTGTGTTGAATCTTCAGTGAAGTGGTCAGCCTGTGACAATGCCAGTTAAAAGTACATGGGCAATAGAGTTTGTTTACTCACAATGTTCAAACATTGAGCCATTAACAATTTAATGTAGAAATGTTGAAGGCAGTAACACACATTTACAGCTAAATCAGTAGGCTTACTTTAGACTTGATTTTTATTTGTGGTAAAATAAAGTAAGTCTGAGCCACAAGTAGAACTCTCTTTTAACCACATTATGCTCTACCCCCACAGTGTGCAACATACCACCAACATCTGACATGTCAATATGTAAAATGTGTTGTTTACAGCACTGTCAGTATTTGGCTTAGGGTTTTGCTCAGCTGATGTGCAGTGCTATCCTTGCAAATAACTGACAACCATGCAGCAACATCAACATTCCCTGATGGCTCATGTAATAGACCTTTGTTGTGGTGATTTTGTCAGCTATATGTTTTATGTTTTCTCTTGCTGTTGTTAACATTACATTTTAAGATGCATTATGATTTAAAACAAGAAAATGCAAGTAGTAAACGCATGTAATGGACCACACTGGACATGCTACTGGAAACAGTATGGCATGTTATGCCTATGGCCAGCCAATCAGCATAATTAAAAAAAATTGACATAAATATTTGTATTTGTATTTGACTATTTCATATAAAAATAGTCTGTTTATTATGTTTATTACCAAGGGTCAGTATTTCATACTGATATCACGCTTCAAACTGGCACAGGTTGACACCCACAGAGGTAGTCCTGGATTGAAATTTGTATATTCTAAACAGGACTGTCATAAGAACTCAACACTCCATTGGCAACACACAGTTTGAGTTGTGTCAGAGTGTCGCTCACCTTACCCTATCTAGTTGGCCTTCATTACTGTATGTGTGAGCTCCTCGAGGTCCATGAAAGCAGAGCAGCAACAGCAGTGATCATGACAACAATACATATAAACAGTTGAGAGCAAGCTTCTCCACATTAATGAGCTGCATTTATTGCAACAAAGACAAGTACCTAAGAAGTACATTATCTTTTGTTCTTAGCCAGTGTGTTGTTTTTACGAAACAACTGAGTCAACGATTGCAAGTCATATGAATATATAGGAAAGAAAAGAGTGAAATGATGCCAAATTTTGATCAGAGGGTGAATGTCATATTATTTCATTATGTAACAGTTCTGCCATTTATGTAGCAAATGCTGTTTTGAAATCAAAATAAATTTAGTTTGTAGATGTTTTAGGCTCAGTCTCACAAAAATAGTTTTGTACATTGGAGTTGTAGGTCAATACATATGAACACTTTCTACAGAATATTTCCAAAAAAAGTAACATAACTCTTTTGCATTTGTAAACATAAATGGGTCTGGGTGATTAAAGTTGTTTAATGGACAGCAGTTCTATGTTACTAAGTGTGCTTGATTTGAAGGTAAATTTGCATTACTCACACATAATGACCTCTACGTGTATAATGCCCAGAAGGAAATACAGATATTCAGACGTTTCAAAACCCAAATCATCATGGACTACTATCCATTGTTGCAGTTTCACATTTTCTGAGACAAGACCAAGAACATTATCACAAAATAAATATGTAACTCCGTTTAAGTACCCCGTGAAGTCCATAATTAAATTAAAATTGTGCAGTCCACTGTCTTAATGAATCGAAAATATCTAAAACAACCATTGTGGTATGGATACCTTTTTAAAAGTAAATATATATTGCTATTCATATCAGTCATTCTTCTGAAAGGTAAGAAGTAAAAGCTTCAAGCGTCTATTTACCATGTCTGTGTGAAGGGTCTTGAATTTATGCATGCTGAAGAGCACATTGTATGGCATGTAACCCTTTATGTGAAATAAATCTCTACTTGTAATATAATCGCACAACTGATGTAAGACATTAGGCTATTATGAGGAAATACCGTAAATCCATACCAGACTGTTGATTACAGTATATTTAAGAAACCTCAGGAGTTATTCATGCTAAAATTAGACCAGTAAGATACATGTTAACTACAGAATGTCGAGGCTAACACTAGGGGAAAACATGTAAAAGAATGCTTGGAATATGGCAAAGACCGACAGGTCAAGTTTTGCTCTGTCAATTGTCATGAGAAAGTTCAACAAGGTACTGTAACACTGGTGCTTAAGATCAGGCACATTGTGCTGGATCATAAGGTGTTAGCTCATCTTTAGTCAGTTAAGTTTCTCAGACAGTATCAGATACTTGCATGGTCCTCCTCATCTTCAGTCATTTTACACATCTACAACGTTGCAGCGACTCTCAGATCCACACAGATGTTTTGCCATTTTTGACTATTGTTCCGGCTTTGTCTGATGAGGCTTTGGGCCTTGCGCCCTGCTTTTCCTGGGCTGTGTTGACCCGGTTCTGCTCTGCCATAGTTCCACCTGAGATCGGACTGCTGGTTCTGGAGGTCTGGGTGTTGTTTTTGGCGTTGTAGGTCTGAAAGGCCATGTCCAGCTGCTCCTGGGCCACCCGTAGGTGGCGATGCAGACTGGCCAAGTCAGTGGGGATGTTTTCGTCAGGGCTCATGCAGTGCTGCTCCTGAGCCACATTTGCCATGTTTTGCTCGTGTGATATGAGACTGTTGGGCACCTTGCTTGGCTTGTCTGACTTCATGACCAGGTTGTACCCCGGAGGAGATGCCTGGATGGTCCTTGAGTAGGAGTAGCTGTAGGGGGGCTGCCGACATCTGTTCCTTCGTCGGCGGAGAGTGTCTCTGAAAGCGCCAATGCCCAGGTGAAACATCTCACACACGTTGAGCACCAGACACAGGCAGCTCACCACGTACATGATGAGGAGGAAGATGGTCTTCTCTGTGGGTCGTGAGATAAAGCAGTCTACCCTGTGTGGACAGGGGACCTTATTGCACACATAAGATGGATTGACGCGGAAACCATACAGGAGGTACTGACCCACGAGAAAGCCAATCTCGAAAACGGCACGAGACAAGAGCTGGATCACGTAGATTTTCATCAGCCCTTCCTGCATGATCCTTCGCCGCCCATCATGCTTCAGAGGTTCTTTGCCTGGACAGTTGGTCACATCAGGCTTTGCTTCCTGCACCTCCAAAGCATCTTCATAGATCATTGGCTCTGCATCATCCTCCTCTTCCTCCTCGAGTGCTTGTTCTAGTGGATGACTGTCTCGCCAGCGGCTGTTGTGTCGCTTTCTTTGGTACTTGCGGTACTTCCGCCGGTCGTCCTCCGACGAGCGTGCGATTTTGTGGATGGCATAACCGAGGTACATGACGGACGGCGTAGAGATCATGATGATCTGAAAGACCCAGAAACGGACATGCGATAGAGGTGCGAATGAGTCATAGCACACATTGTCGCAGCCGGGCTGCTTGGTGTTACAAGTGAACTTGGCCTGCTCATCCGAGTAGATGGACTCGCCCCCGACGGCAGTCAGCACAATACGGAAGATGATCAGAACAGTGAGCCATACTTTCCCCACAAACGTGGAGTGGTTGTGGATCTCTTCCAGAAGACGTGTGAGGAAGCTCCAACTCATGGTGGTCAGTGAGTCGTTTCAACTACAGTCTGTAAAAAAGGATAACAACCAAAAGCATTAGTAAGACAAAGTATTTCAGTTTAAAGCAGACCCATGTTAAGTTATCCCCATTTATTAACCATGCAGACATAAATGTTTTTATGTGAAAGGATGTTAAAAGGGTGTTTATTTGAAAGATGTTTTCTACCGTCTCTGTTTGTCAGGATGTGTGAAATAATTACAGATTTGGCAGACAAATGGGACATTTGGCCTCGGGTAGAAAATAATTTGAAAGTTCATTCAGGGAATACAGATGCTGGGATGTTCTGGGGCTGAAAACACTCTTTGACTCCCTGACTGCCTTTCCTCTGAAGCTGAGGCAATGTTTATGGTTATACCATGAACAGGGGTAAACCAGGTCAACCAGACCCCAGGACAATGTCAGGTGAGCCAATAATTAGTCTGTAGACAGTCCCAACAGCATACATCTACCCAGTGACTGAACTCTTTTTTTCAAATGCTAGAATCTCATTTGGTGAATGTTTAGTTTAATTGTACAATTTTGTTCACTTTTATTTTGCATGTAATAGCCAGCACTTCCAGTGGCTAGCTAAAGAGATTAATATATAGTGAATATCAAGAAACTAAATGAATGTGTCCACATTCAAAACAAAGAAATAGCAATAAATAAAAGACAAACATGTCTCGTTAGAATACACACTGCCTTTTTGGTTGCATGTCAAGCTGTTGCTGTAGATGCCTGCATGGGATGGCTGAATTTATACGATCGCATTCTGCTGATGCGGAATATGCTGTCTCCCCTGCCATCTGAGAAGAGAGGGATGCCGGGTGCAAGGCGTGAAACCCTAGCATCTGCACGGAGGGAGAAGACTGCGTGGCCACAGATGGCACTGCAGCGGGCAATTCTCGTTGCGTGAGCACTTGGGGACATGGGGTGTGTTTGCATCACTGAAGCCACTTCCAAAGTGTTTTACGCAATCAACTTCCAAGAGAAGCCTGCTTTGTTTGTGTTTGTGGGACAGGCTGTTGCAATGGTGAGGGGAATTGGCAGTGGGTGAAAGCTCACTCTATACAAATGTAATCTCTCTTCACTCTGGGTCAACTGTCATGCCCATAGATTACAGTCACTGGTCTTGCCGCCCACGTCCTGAGGAATTTCTAGTTGGCTTTTTCAAAAGGTTTTTAATGTTTAATGTTTTTTAATGTTTAACTGGATAAGCCCACCAGTAAGCATTGGCTACTGCACTAATTATTACATTCCTAAAACTGTAACTAAAACATACATAAGCAACAATTATCTATTCACATGCCAGTTAATATATTTTGTCTGAATCTGTTGATATAGGAAACTACCTTTTAATGTTTGGATAATATATATTTTTTTAATTAAAGTTAAAATTAAAAATTAAAAATTAAAATTTAAGACATACAACCAATTTTGCTTAAACAATTTAGCTTACACATTAACAAAGACAAGCTTTCACTGATAGCAGGCTCACACACCCATATCTTGGTGCACAAATCCAAAAGTGTTCAAAAGTTAGTTAAAAGTGTGAGCCGTGCAACATTCTGGGTATACATGGTTTCACTTATGCATACTTATAATTGGAACAAAGCACAACTGTATCCAGGTAGAGAATATATGCATTTTAAAAGCACAAATGTGTATTAAAAGCTGCAAAAATCAATCCCTCACCACACATAGCACCCAAAACAAATTCAAAAACACCCCAAACAACAACAAAATAAAACCAGAGATACCAAATTAGCAAAATAGTTGAAAGTCATCCACACCCCACCAACACTTCAGTAAAGATGCAGTAGTCAAAAGCTGAAAGACTGAGCAGATGTGTAAAAGTATCGAACAACAGGACCCACCTTCAGCAGCTGCACCCACCCAGCCAGTCCAGCCACAAGTCTCCCTGCATGGTTGCCGTGCTGTCTAAGCATCACTGACACGGCATTTCTGACACGGCCCATGGTCCATGCCGATGCCCTCACCTCCCGCCTCAGCCAATGGAGGGGGTGCACGGCCAGAGCCCCAGACAGCAGTGTGCGAAACTGACAGTGTGGGTCTGTGCTCAGCCTGAGCCACTTCCCTTCTTGTGATCGCCTCGCGTTCTGCATGGAGTCTCGTTTGTGCAACAGCAGCCTTCTGCCTAAGTGTGAAGTGTTGAGGGAAAAAAAAGGAAAAAAAGGGAGCCAAGGGGGTTTCTTTGCTGGCTGGCCACCCTGATTCTACAGGTCAAGCGTGAGGACACTTGATACTGGGAAGAAATGAGCACCCAGCTTATTAGTCATCAGTTGTTATTTAACTATTTTGGCATATGGATGGCTCCCTTATCCAAGCAGCATAGTTGCATGTTTAGTAATGATTTAAGCAGAAGGGAAACCATAGCTGCCCCTCTAGTCTATGACCAACTATGGGAATGTAAATAAAAAATACATATGCACATCCACACACAGAGAGCTTGCATCCCTCTCTCTCTCTCTCTCTCTCTCTCTCTCTCTCTCTCTCTCTCTCTCTCTCTCTCTCTCTCTCTCTCTCTCTCTCTCTCTCTCTCTCTCTCTCTCTCTCTCTCTCTCTCTCTCTCTCTCTCTCTCTCTCTCTCTCTCTCTCACACACACACACACACACACACACACACACACACACACGCACACACACACACACACAAGCTGTCACACATTGAACCAGTGACTTTACATTGCTACTATACGTAGATGGCAGAAAACGACCATACTGATTGAGGCTGGCTTTTGCAGGGACATGTAGAACACAGAAATGGAACATACTGTCACACGCCGCAGATCCGCTGGAGTGTGCCCCACAGGTACATTCAGTCATATCCAGCGTCATAATATTTAGACGTTCCATCTGGGCAAAGAGCCAGAGATAGGAGACTGAAGCAGGTTGTGGTCTGCGTTGCATTGTGTCTTTTCTGACATATGGCTTGTGTGTTTACACTGAAGGCTCTTTGTTAAGCATAGGGGGGAAACCACTATAACGCATGGTGGATGAGGGGCGAGCCTGGCTCTCAAAAATAACTCTGCACTTTGCATAAACAGTCTGCAGTGGAGAGGGTAGAGCATGGCCGTTAGCTCTAAGGACTGCACTCGGGAGGATATAGCGCATGGTGCACAGACTGCAGCCAGGCCAGGGGCAGATCTGGGGAGGCCAGGGGCAGATCTGGGGAGGCCAGGGGCAGATCTGGGGAGGCCAGGGGCAGATCTGGGGAGCCCAGGGAGCGATTAGCACCCACTTGTATCTCCTTCCCAGGCTGCTATGCTGTGAGAGGATCACCTGAGTGGAGTCTAATAATTTATTAAACAGGTATCGGAAAAATGTTTAAAAGTCAAACCTTGAATGTTGTTTATTGACTGCTCTGCTGTGAGAGGAGAGGGCAAGTGATCCCCTGCAAGATCACCTGATTGGAGTATAATACTTAACAAAAAAGGTAGATTTGATTAAATGTTTGAAAGTCAAACCTTGAATAATATTTTTTGACTGCTCTGCTGTCAGATGAGAGGGCACATGATCACCAGCAAGATCACTTGCATATAACTACAGTAAATAAGAAAAAATGATAGATTTAGGTAGATGTTCAAAAGCCAGAGCTTGGAAGACGTTTATTTCCTAACTGAAACATAAACTCTCTTGTCCTGGAATACCTCAGTGTAATTCAGAGACACTTTTCAAATAATGTGTTCCCTTTTTGTGTAACTTAAGATAAAATTTGGCAAGTGACATGAACCTTTCATGTCGTCTAAGTGATTAAAACACCTTTTATGTTCTCTTGTAGGAATGAAAATGTACCTGGTTTATGTTGAAATAAGATATCTGTTTTTCGTCTCAGCAGATCTGCTACCACACACCTACCTCTGCCTCTGTAAAGCTCACAGTTTAAATCGAACCCAACACACTAGGAATCAAGAGGCCTGATTTGTCATATATGGAGATGATCTCCATTTGAAGAGCCACAACTTTATGACCATTTTCCTCATTATTTCTTTCCCAAACTGATTTGTGTACTCCTTGCAGCTTATAAATATATAAAACCTTGTAACACATGCAAGTAATTCTTCTGTAAATGTTATAGTTCCTACACTGTCATTATCACCTCACCTTAGTATTTTCACAAATTTTCCTCTGTCTGTCTTTGCTTAGCATTTGTTTGAACATTACACAGAAATACATAATTAAAAAAAAAACAAAAAAAAAACAAATTCCCAGTCAGGGTTTGACAGGGATATGTACAGTAAGCTAATCTAGCCAGTTTCTTATGTAATCCTTTTTTATTTTCCTCCCAACCATTGAAGCAAAGGACTTGTCCTTATTGACTAGAGGGGTCATCCACACTCTCAGCAGGAAGAGGCATGATAGGGTGCTGTTTGCTCAGTGAACAGGAAGCAGTCAGTCAGCCGCCAAGGATCTGTGCCTTTTGCACCGAGGGCTCACCCCGTCTCGGCCTGCACAGTGCCCAGGATCCGAGGGCCTTGCCTTTACGTCAGCATGTCTAACAGCATATATTCAGCATGGCATGGCCCGCCCCCCAGTGCAACCCCCCCCCCCACCAGAGCTAGATGGTTGGGGGAAGTGTGGTTGCAATCGGCTGTCTGCCGCCCACACATATGCTCAACTTTCTACCTAACCTACCACGTGTTGCCCCAAGTGGGGTCACCACACGTTTTTTTTCCCAAATCACCCAGCACCCAAGCAAGCGCATAGAGAACCTCTGTTCAAAGAGGTAAGAGCAGATATGTCTTTTGACCACAGCACCCTAAATACCATAATCACTTCTGACAGACATGCCCTACATTGTTTTCAAATGATGGATCAATGGTTTGTGACGTCTAAGTAAGAGTGATTCCAGGTATATTTTCATTTTAACAACCTACATAAATAAAATAAATATACATATGTACTCATTAAGAGTGACCTCTCTTTCCAAAGTAACTAAACAGAAGACCAACACAATGCAGTGCTGTTTTAAAAGCAGACTCCTATGCAACAAGGGCACTCTTTGAAATGAGCATCCACAAGCCTGTTGGTGCTCGGCTCTCTACACCCAGTGTCATCTTTGGAGTTCTTCTTGGGGTTTAAAGTTGATGCGGGGGGACTAGGGCCTTGTTTATGTAATACATCCGACACTGCCATGTGACTGGGATGAGCCCTGGAGAAAAAGTGACACAAGGCACCAGCAAAACATCTATGCAACCCTCTTCTCTTCCTCCCCCAAACATACACACACACACAAACACGCACACACACACACACACACACACACACACACACACACACACACACACACACACACACACACTATAAAAACGGGCAAGCAATGGAACCATTATATCAAAAGAAGGGCTCTCCTGGGGCCACCCCACTAGATATGGCCGTCTCATTTGTGCTTATCTTGTTTTGGATTGGCCAGGCCTTTGCCAGCCTTGGGTCTATGGCCCCCCAGCTGGTTTTGATGGATACTTGAGTCCACTGAAGCGACTCGGAATGGGAGCCCAGCGGTGGATGCCAACATTGCCTCAGAAGCTTCCCTCAACCAGGCTTGATTCTCCGAGTCAACTAGCACTTGCATTAACCACAGTGAGGGCAATGCAAAAACTACACATACCAGAACTAAAGCGCTCACTTAAAATCAAGACCAATAAAGTATGTGTGACTGGTGTGAGTTGAACTTGCAACGCCCCAAACTTCAGCGGGGAGGTCACATTTAAAGCACGTGTTTTTTTTGTCATTTGCCAGTGGGAGAGAACATGGATGTAGAGGTTCTCTAAATGTAATGTATTATCCATAGATATACATTAAATATAATGCATGTATATATGTATATATGCATAGGCAATCTTTATATTAAAAGTATTGTGAATTAAAATGCTACATTACAGACATTGGTATATTAATGAGCGACATACCACAATTATAAATTACATTTTTAAAATAGATTTTTTTGGTAGTGCCAGAATGAGTGACTCAGTTCAGTGTGGTAACATGGCCTCTCAATTTGGCATCATCTCTGGGAGACAGACATGGTTTTCTCCCTTTAAGTGGTCACAGTGTAAACAAATGATGCATATGGTGGCCAAGTCGTAACGACTTCCTGTTCCAGAGAATTAGCGGTAGAAGAGGAGACTGTACAGTCACACTCTCCTATGTCTGAAATAGCCATTTATTAAGTGCTTAAGAATGCTTGTGAGAAATCTCTCCATCTCTGACATGACAGCTTAGCCCTGTTTTTCTGTCAGTGGTAGCCGGCCATTCCTCTATAATGTTCAGAAACTCACAGCTTGCCCTCAGTGATCTTAAGCTCAGTTTTTTTTCCTTTGGGAACAACATGAAACATCCTACCAAACAAATGTAAGTATACCAACCTAGTTAGACAGAATGCAGAAGTGCTTTGTAAGGAACATTTAGTCCACTGAAGCCATATAATAGTTAAACGATAACCAGTGACAAAATAGTCATCCAATGGATAGAAGTCACAGCAGTGATGGAAAAGCCAGTTGATGAGCCTAAAAACACAGTAATCATGTGGACTGAAACAATTAGTAGACATGGCATATTTTGGCATATACCCTGTCAGAGGCTGTCCACCTAGATAAGAGTTTGATTATATCAACTAAACTCTAACCTACCAAAACATGTAATACTTTTATTATATTGTATTGTATAAATGTATTCCCATGATAATGTCAATACTTCATAAACAGTTTCTTTAATACATTACAATTGCATGCTCTAAGAGCAGGGATATGATATATGGACATGTTTGTGAGGACGGGAGCATAATGAGAACTTGTTACGTAGGTAAAATAAAGATAAAGACTGTACAAACAAGCCCGACATATCATAACGGCCACTAGATGGGGTGTGTGTCATGCTGATGCTCATGCTCGTGGCGTGCTCACTGCTCACTACTCCTTCTGTGTTTGTGTACTAATCAAGAAGGAGTTAAAAGACTAACTGCATTTCTTTTAACACACCCACTCCATATTTTTGAAAAAACAAAAAACAAAGACAAAACAAAATAATCTAAAATGTGGGAGGCTGAAGGCCTCATAGGGAGAGGATGAGGAGAGGCTGGACATGTGGGTGGCATTGCTATGTAGCATTTTTTTAGCGTTTCAGTTGGTGAGTTGGGGATATCTGCCCACATGTAATTAAAGGCAGGTATCACTCCTTAACTTGTCTCTGTATTGTCAATATGCATGCGTTGTCATGAGTTGTCATCATATGCATTATATTTGAAGCTGTAAAGGGAGAGAACACCCTTAGAGAGCTATTTTTAAGCTCTGAAATGCCACAAAATGTTTTTAGCCAGAAATATTAGTTTAATTACTATCAGTAATTGTGTGTGTTTTACACATATCTGCCATATTACTTTGTTAACAGCTGAAAAACATATTTAGGCTGCCGTTACTCTTTAATGGTGTCAAGGAAACTTGTGAGAAAACCATTTTAAGGCTCAAACAAACCCTTTCTGCCATGTATTTTTGATGCCACAATAGCGTCTTGCATAATACTGTACACAGTCACAAGGCAGAGACAAAGCTTCCACTGTCAGCAACTGAGTCACCGACCAAGCACACTGCATTAGTATACCATCTTGCCGCAGTGTAAGAGAGACAAATGTTCACCGGCACAAAAGCTTGGTTGGCTGCAAATGGCCAGTTCTAAACAACCTGACCCAAATACCAGAGGTGTAGCTATCAAACAGGAAAAACAGGCAACTGGCTGGGGCCCCAGAACTCTGTTTGGGCTGCAGAAAAAGAACTACCACAATGTTTTTCTGTGACCCAAACAGAGTGTAAAATCTCCACTACCTGGAATAAGGGCAGTACAGTTAGCGCTTCACCCCTGGGCAATGCACTAACCTTGTACATTATGATGTACACTGGTCTGTGTCTATCTGTGTACCATGGGTTCAAAAGCCAAGTGGAAATGAACCCTGATCTGTGTACCTTTTCCTTTTATTACCATTACCTTGCCTATTATAAGCAGGACCATGCACATCAAAGACAGTAAAGAGTTACTAATTATAGCTTGTCTATAGGTTGTTTTGGGAGTTGTGTTCACTCATAAGGATCCCCACACTGTCACACAGGGAATTACTTATGTCACATGATCATTGGTTCAGGTTGAAATTTAACAACGAGTCCTTGGCACACATTTCAGGCCAATGGTTCCGCAGGACAAGATGACCCACAGTTTAACAACTCTCTAGTTCAAATGCAACTTTATTATGGGATCCTGCACCATGTTTTTAAATGCTAATCTTAAGATATGCTGAGAGACATCCTTCTTCCATAGTCTATGTCAACAGATAAGGTCCTGGCCCGCCACAGCAGCTTACGCCTGCTGTGCAGTGCTGTGGCATACTGTACTGTGCAGGTGAATGAATATTGCCTTGTGCTGTTTCTGTATAACTATACAGGAGCCCATACCAATGTTTCTTTATATTATTACTTCCTATATCTTTCATGGGCTGCTGTAAACCTAAAAATGAATGGCAAATGTACTTTAATGGCAAGTCATTTTTCTGTGATGTATGCAGCTCTGACTGTTCCTTATTTTTTCAGCTGCAGACATGTTCTTAGGAAGGAATGCATCCGCTGTTCTGCCTCAGGTTTGGGCCCTGTGCATTGATTTAGCTCTGTCCGTTTGTTAGTGTAATAGCAAACTATGGCACACTCAATGAGTATGAGTAATTCAAGAACTGACAACAAACTATATAGTATGCTGCCAGAGACTGGCGTACGTCACACTGTTCTGTCACATTTTCACGGTGTGCCAGTGATCTAAATTATTCTTCAACTTAATGTGCTACGTCAAAGCACAGCAGACTGACCCCCAGTGAAAGAAACCCAGCATCCTTACTCCAGGTCTCACATTGAGAGTATGTCAGTAAGGAGTTCCATAAAAGCTGTCCTTACCTTTACATATTAATTGACATGAAGCAATTTAATTGTGTCAGAGGGAGAACTCAGAGCTTTTGTGAATGACCTGTAAAAAAACTAACATCACTGGTACTACTAATGTCATGAGCGTGATCGTCTCACGCCGGTGAAAAACACTCTGCATGCAGAAGAGACTGACTAGGACAATGACGGTAACCACAGTGACCTGAAACACATGGCGATTAACTAGGAATATGACTGACTTCTGGGCCAATGAACTTGTCTGCTCTGGTTACGGTATGTGTCGTGTCGAATAACAGAAGACTTTAGTCAGATATGGAACCAAGGACACAATGTGCAACCTATAGCCTACTGTTTGTTTAAAGGTCAGTGAACTATATGGAAATGACCTCAGCTAAATAAATGAATTCAGTCAAAGAATGCGCTGACTACACTAAAATTAAATAAGCGTCCAATTATTTTTGTGTGTCATTTTGGTATATCCACAATTTGTCAAAATCTCAGATTGCACACAAATCAATTATCATCTTATGCAATAGCTTACTTCTTTTTGTTGAAAAAAGAAGGAAACTATTGCATAAGCTGTGAATGCCTTTTGTCAATGGAGTCAACAGTTGCCCGTAAGTAGAGAGCAGGTTTCTTGTGTAGACTCCAGCAGCCTTGGGTGATGGAAATGAAGTCAAATGCAGGCAAAACTTACACCTCATTTTCAAAAGCAAATCATTTAGGCACATTAGAGACCATCTTCTACCACCAAGGCAACATTGGGATATCTAAACATATATTTTTTTTCTGAAACAATCATGAACAAACTACATGATGGGGTGAACTATATTCAAATTACCATTAAAATTAAACCACAATCAATATGAGAAGGAAACCAAAATGCAAAAAATTTGCTCTGCAACACAAATTTAACAACTCAGTTGTAGCCATTTTCCCTATGATCTGAATATTTTTGACTCAGCAATTGTCCCAATGCTATATTTCAAACAATGATGGTGATCTCATGACTGTGTCAGAGTGCCATGCACAGGAAAGGGCTTGATGCATCTGACAGACATGGAAGCTGAAATGCATACAGTACCTCTGCATGGTGGATGGTGGGGGGGCTGAAGAACACTTCCCAACGTGCGAGCTCAGAGCATCCAGGGATGGCTTTCAGGCTGCTGTCCACAACTGGGGCTCCATAGCAGAAGGAGGACTGAGACAATGGTTCATTTTCCTTCAAAACCCCTCACCACCAAGTACAGGGTGGGACATTCACAGAAGCGACCTCCAGCCAATAGCCCCATTGTTCTCAGGGGTGTTGTATCTGTGAACGAGGCTCTCCTGATCGCGCATTTCATCAGTCAGGACTTTCATATAACCATAGATTCATTCAGCTCATCTCATCCTTGCAGCCCTGAGTCTATCACCATGCTTTAGTACACCTACTGAGGCACAATGCTGCACATGAACTCTCACAAGTCAAGCACACAGCATGCATGCCCCCTGCTTCGTCCATTCTGACACGTGTGAAAGTTTCCATATCACATGGGGAAGAAACAAGGCAGTAAATATCCCTAAGGCATATATTTCAATACATACACAGTGAGCTTAAATGTGCTTAAATACATTTACTACCGTATTTAATGTGTTATTTCAGTTTTTTTACCTTCTTGTTTTGTGGTGTATTTTATTCAAAATTACGGACATAATAACATAACTAACAGATAGATCATATAGATCTGAAGTAGACACACTATCACAGCACAGTATATAGTACTGTACTGTATAATACTGTACCTTGTTTGTTTCACATACTACCTCACGCAAGTCAGCTATTGTGGCTGTGTATTTTGGTGTCATGGTGAACTTCACTGAAACAATAAAAAGCCTGATGCAAATTGACTAGTCAGTCTGACCGTATTACCATATCTGCTTACAGAGGCCATTGCAAAGGCTTTCTTTCCAGTGCACAGTCTTTCCCTTACACAATGTTCAGTGATGTATGGCTGCAGGACCAAGGATACCCCATGTCTTCTGCATGGCCTCTACCAGACTTTGAACTTGTACCAAGGAGATTCTCCAATTTTTTCAGTGCCATGTCTTGTCATGACATCTGTTGAGTCCACTGCTATGTCATCCTTTTTTGTTTGTGTATATTCTGTGCTATGTAACAACATGGTAACATTATATAGTTTACCACAATATAGTTAATGTACTGTAGGAATATGTATTTATTCAGATTTAGACTTAAAAAAAAAATCATGTTATATACTGCACCTTGAGAAAGTTGATTGTAGATAAAGCATTCATATGCTGGTTCCTTCGTTCTTAGTTATCCTCTAAAGTGTCTATTCACCCATACCTTACAGAAATAATTGACGATGTTATACTATAGAATGTTGTACACATGGTAAATTTAGCTAGGTGAGCTAACCTTAAAACACCCTTGCCTGAGGCCCTAGTAAAATTGGCTAGCGATGCCACAGTAAAAAGGGAAGAACAAAAACTCTGCTATTGGTTTAAATAGGTTGTTAAATATGGGCTTGTTTCTGCCTGTTTTGCTCGCTCTTTTCCTTTCTGTCCTAGGTGGATTATACGTATTAAACATGCAGTTGCCTCATACTATTTTCTGACTAAGTTACCATTGCATAAACATTAAATAAAACATCTAATGCACCCCCATGCCATGTATCAAACTATTCTGACTTCATTGATAATCAGCATTTGCCTGGTATGCCAGCACCTCGTACTTAATTTCATTTTGTACAGAGGGTCTGGCAGTGCTATATTGAGAAACGATTTCTTCCTGGAGGTGTGGACTCTGCTGAAGTTTAAAATAAGTGGCTCTGCCTTTACCCAACCGCTAAAATCTGATCGTCATGTATGCAATTAGCCTGCCTACGCAACTGTTCCCTCAACTGAACACTCCCTCTGTTCTCTGCCCCAAGGCCAGACCCTTTGTACAAAATGAAATGAAGTACTAGGGGCTGGTCTACCAGGCCAAATCAGCATATGACAGTATCTGGTTCTTGTACTATTATCTATATCTGCCTACAATCTATTGTTTTATCAGCTACATGTGGTGTACAGTAGCAGGTGATCATTTGTATTTTGATATTTAACTGATATGAAACATAATTTCAAAATATGCTCCTACACACCAACAGTTGTTGTCTCCCGACTGTAGAATTTTGAGTTTTTCTTTATGAGGGTAACTTTATTTATTTCCTTTGTTAGTCACTGTAGTGTGCAGCTTTATGAGTGAGCTTGTGTAACTGCATTAGCATGTGTGTGTAACTGATATGGTGGAATGCCATACAGACACACACTCCATCTCCTTAACCACACCTTAGTTGTTCTGACCTCAAGGCCAGACTGGTCTGATTCATGGTTCAGTAAATGGCTCCTACAGGTGCCCTAATGATATCTGCTGCCATCACAGGGTGGGGAGCTTATGCTACATGGCACCCCTGTCCCTCTATTGCACCACGCTTGACAGATACACCTTAGATTAGGTCAGTGCTTCTCAAATAGTGGGGCGGGCCCCCCTGGGGGGGCGCAGTGCCATGCCAGGGGGGGCGCGTGTGACCCTGGGGAACATTTTTTGCCGTACTAGAATAAAGTGTAATTGCAACATCGACCACAGTACAGGCTGAAAAACAATGTTAATAAAGTTATTCTTTATTATAAGGTGATCTATATTTCTTTATTTTTTGTTTTCTTTATTGTTAATAAGGATAAAATGTTATGCAGGGGTGTAGTTATAACAATTTTTTAGACAAATTATACTATTATCTAGTTGTGTTGGAGAGGGGGGGGCGCGAAATGTTTTATTTTTCCTAGGGGGGGCGTAACACCAAATAATTGAGAGACACTGGATTAGGTCAACTGGGCAATTGCCATCTGCGCTTGCTAAGTTGCTGTGTTCTCAAAAGAACACCTTGTTATTCAGCTAAATTCGTCAGATACTTACATATAGTGCTTACATATAGTTTTTGTGCCAACATGGAACGTTTTCTTTGAAATTGAGCTTCATGTCTTTCTAATTATGGGTATTTGTAATTGTAATTAGCATGTGTTTGCATATGGGTATTAGCCTGGTAAACCAGTCCCTCGTACTTCATTTCATTTTGCACAGAGGGTTAGGAGTCGCTACCGTTGAAATTCATGTACAGTAGGACTGAGCAACTCCTAGCCAATCAGCGAACAGAGGGAGTGTTTGTGAGCCATCACATTGACTTTTTGAGCTACATTTGAATTGTAGGGCGTAGATAGGCTAATTGCATACGTGACGACCAGACATTAGCAATTGGATAAAGGCAGAGCCACTTGTTTTAAACTTCAGCAGAGTCCACACCTCCAGGAAGAAATCGTTTCTCAATGCAGTGACTCCTGACCCAACTAGGTATGAGGATTAGCTATCTCCGAGCAGTGCATACTGTTGAAATGTAATGTGTTAATTTATATTGGTGTTTTGTAATCTTTGAACTACAAATTAATGCATATATATTTTGCTGTTATCTGATCAGTAGTGCATGTATCAGGAACAAGTAAGAGATGGGCCTGAGACAAAGAGCATGAGGATGGGGGCCACAAGTGCTTATGAAATCTCAGCGCTCAGAGAGAAAAAAATTAGGAACTGAGAAAAGGAAGCAGGATAGTGTACAGGGCTGAAGGTATATCAGCCAAAAGTTAAAAGGACTGAATAATAATATCAATAAGAAATTAAATAGTAAGATAAAATTAGTCAAGAGTAAAGTAAGGCGGTTAAAATAGACGAGAGAAAATAGAAAGAGAGTGTGTACAATTGAATGGGTGATTCATTTAGACAGGGAATGTAGACATAAGGTAAGTCAGAGGAAGTGAGTTTCTCACTGTATTTAGAACAGTAAAGGGAGTCACAAGTCTGTGTAGATTCTCATTCATTCAGTTCATGGTAGTCAAAGGAGCTAAGTTGTAAGCAACTGGACTTCTTCGAGCTTGAAGACATTTCACCTTTTATCCAAAAGGTTTCTTCAGTTCTGGCCTGATGTCGGGAAACCAGGAGCTATATCTCTGGATCACTGGAGGTGGAGCCTTGACGGGAGCCTACGTCATGGAATGAGGGGTGTGGTCTACAGCTCCACATCCAGTTGTTTACAATTTAGCCCCTTTGATGAGTCACAAAGTGTGTTCATTTTGAACTGGAAATGTGGGCCTCTGCACAAGATGCTGAAAAAATACTTGATCATGGCAAGTAGTCATTAAAGTGATCCAAGCTTTGTCTGCATTTAAGACAGGGATTATTAATTGCTGATCTGATACAAGAAGAAATAAGCAACAGCATTGTGGAGAGAGAATATTTTAGCAGTAAAATAAAGGAATGTGTAGGAGAGGAGAGAATGGCAACGATGAAGAGAGACAGGAGCACTGTTGGTGAAACAGGAAGTAGTGCAGAGGAGTCATTAGAGTAATCTGAGGGAGAGCAGGATGGCAGAGAAGTGTCCACAACAGTTGACATCATTGTTATAGGCGACAATGCAATGCAACAATAACTTATTATTACTGAATAAAATAAAAAAGATTGAATTGGGTGGATAGCATAATCAAGTTGTAAAACAAATTAATGTCTTCAGCTTACATGAGCAATTGAGGTTAGTTTATTGTACTTTTTATTGTAGTCAACTACACGCTGACCTAATTTTTCTCTTCACCACATTTTAACATTTTTCAATGTTTCAATTATTTTTGATTGTTTTAGCTCACATGTCTGACTTTGACTCAACTTTGGCTACATGAGCAGTGAAGCCTATGTTATTTTATTTCATTTTTGCTTTTTGGTCAGCTATTAGGCTATTTAGTTTAGTTCTACATCTACATCTACATCTACATGAGTAGTAGAGCCCATCTTATTTTTATTTTTTTTTGGCCAACTATTATTTTGTTTAGTTCTACATCTCCGACTTTGACTCAACTTACATGAGCAGTAGAGCCTATTTTACTTTATTTTTTAATGATTTTATTTTATTTCATTTATTATTTTATTTACTTTAGTTCTACTCAGACCTTCACTTTATCCCATTATTAGTTTTGTTTCATTCTATGACCATACTTTATAGTTGGTAAAGCCCTAGCCCTGAGCCCTAAGCATGTAACCTTTAACATTACCACTAGTCAGTATCCTTTGCCATTAGCCCTAGGGATTAGAATTACCCCTAAGTCTTTACCTTTTTACATTAACCATTAGCCTTCAGCATTAGCCCCTAGTCTGTAACCTTTAGCATTAGCCCTTACCCATTAGCTTGAACACCTAGCATTAGCCCTAGCCTTTAGTCCTTAGTAGGTTTATAGCAGTTACATAGACATCCTATACTGTATACCCTATACTGGGGGTACATACATATTTATCACCATCTTGTATGGTGCATCTTGTAACATCTATAGCCTAGTGGAGCAGAATTATTATGACATCATCAGCCTGCGAGTTTTACCGTTAATTTCAATAAGAAAAAATATCGCACAAAAAAAAGGGGAATAAACGAATGAAAAGAGATATTGTAACCATTGTAACAGCAATTCATGTCCAGAACAGGCTGAATGTTTTAGAGGTGGAACGGCGTCTGTACCTCGAAAGTACTAGGACTAGTAGTAGTGACAAAAAATGGGTGAAAATTCTACTGAAGAAGAACAATAAGTGCTCATTGAGCAAGCACACTTAATTATTACCTGTTACAAACCTATACACCACATGTAGCTGATAAGATATATCTTTATATAATAATAATTATATATAGATAATAAGACAACAACAAGTACATTTGTATGATTTATTTCATGTTCATGCAATGGTAACTTAGCCAGAATACATTATGAGGCAACTGCAGGTTTAGTAATTGACATGAAGCATATAAAACCCTCCAGATTCTTCACAGAGCATAAAAAAGGATATAAAAGGATTTTGGGGCACAGTGAATGGTTCATCAATCCAACAGGAGGAAACAAGGATAATGATAATGAATCCTATAACATTGAACACTCATCTAAAAATAAATATAAATATATGTACATGAATCTGTCAATCTTTTTGTCCGCGTTAATTGCTTACTTTGTAAAGGAAAAACAAAACTGCAAGAGAGGATTTTGTTTCTAAATGAAAAAGCTCTTGTCTTGACAAGCTTCCCAGTGATACACCATGTACACATATTTAGGACAAAGCATTGTAAGCCAGCAGTATTCCTGCAAATCTACCTGCTGCTTGCTGAAAGTGAAGTAGTTAAATAGTTACAAGTGACTAAAACAACTGTGCCTCCCCTCTCATACAAAACTGAAGATAATTTAGACAACTTCTGTGAATAGTTCAGAGATAAAGATAAAGACATTTTTGTTCTAAATCTAGAACTCAGGCAGAAACAGTTACTGTACAAATGCTGGATGCAGACTACCATAGTGTTGCAGCTGTAAGTCTATCATGATTAAAGAAAACTACTTATTATTGTGATTGCTGGTGATTAAAAATAATTAATGGCTGTCTGATAAAGAGAGCAAAACATGACTGCAGTATTGTCTGTGGGTGCTAATTTCAGTATCTGAGCCTGTATCTGAAAGGAACATCTTTTGTGGGCTGCATTGACCCAAATCCCCAACGCCGTACATCAATATCTGGGATCTTCTCATCAGGGTTCTTCAACTCAAAGTCAAAGTATGAGAGCATTAGGAACACAAACTGCTTCAGCTCATTGGTGGCAAAAAAACGTCCGGGACACATGGTGACACCAGCTCCCCAGGGCATGGTGTAGTATTTGACTTTTTTCCCATTTTTGTAAAATTCTGTCTTTCTCTCACCATCTGAGGTGAGGAAACGGTCATATTTGAAGGTGGTTGGATCAGGGTGAACTTCTGCATCCATCTGCACTGCTGAATAGGGGAAAAGAGCCACCCTGTCTCCCTCCCGCATGCTATACTCGCGCCCATCAGCCATCTTGAAGGTCATGTCTTGCAGTACAGCACGAGTGAGGACAGGTGCCGCTGTCAGACGTAAGGTCTCCTCCACAGCGCTGTCTAGCACCGGTGTCTTCAGGAGCATGTCCCTGGTTAGGTCGATCAGAGGTCCCCCTTGCTTCACTTCCTGTCCAGTCTCTCGAAGCACCTGCTCCACCTCAGCTCGTACGGCCTTCATGGCTTGGGGATGTTTCGTCAGAAAGAGGAGCAGCCAGAAGGCAGACGGGCCTGTGTTTCCTTGTGATGCCCAGAGGAGTAGGAACATAAAGCGGTCCTGCATGTATTCTTCCATTCCACGTTCTGCTCTTACTTGCTGCTGGTCCAGAACCCAACCACTGATGTTGTCTCTGGTAGTCATTTTTTGCACTGACAGCGTATTCCAGAATAGTCTTAACAGGCGCTCTGCCTCCCTCTTCTCTTTAGGCCCAAGGACACCATATGCCAGGTTAGGGAAAAGCTGGTCGTACTTACGGAATTCATAGAACAGTTTGTCTGATTCGTGGCGATCTACCTCCTTGGCTTTCTCCAGGCTCCCTGATGTACCAGGTGTCTCATTGCCAAACAACGCCAGGTAGCCTGCTCGAAAAACAATGTTATAGCTGTAGTTGAAAAGCCCATCTTCATGCCAGTCACATTGATTGTTTCCCACACTGTGCAGCATTAGATTCTGGAGGTTGGTCATCATGGCCTGGGTCATCACAACTAGCCCATCACCCATCAGGTACTTGTTGCTGTACATTTGCAAGAACTTGTGATCACTTGCCAGTGAACAATATCCAAACACTCTTTGAACAAGATGCTTGGCAAATTCTCTGAAATCCAGTTTTGATCTGGCCTCTTTTACCACAGAGCCAAAGGACAAAGGGTCCATGATGAATGTGAAGTAGAAACCTCCCAGCAGCACGGTGAAAATATCTCCATGTTTCTCTTTCATTCTTTCTAAAAACTTTGCTGTATCTTTCCTAAATTCAAGAACATGACCTAGCCATGGCAGAGGGCCTTTATCAAGCGGAGGCTCCCCATGACGATGTCGGCGGAAAGCTCCGAGGACGTACAATCCACCTAAGACTGAAAGAAAAAGAGCGAGCAAAAGAGGCAGAATCAAGCCCATAGCTGTTATCTTGCTCAGCCCCTGCGCTGCTCTGAGCTCTGTTCGCAAATCATTTAAACAAATAGCAGACCTTTTGCTCCTCCCTCTCTGAGAGAAAAACAGTATCTGGAAGTCATTTTGACAGACTGAAGTAACCCTTTTGAGGAGGGCCCATTTCAAGTTCAACTCATTGTGAATGAAAATGATACCTCTGTAAATAATTACACATGTAGATAAAAAGTCTTTCGTAAGGAATACTTACATTGAATATAAAGAACTGAAACATATGCAATTACATAAGTTTTAATATGCTACTACGACAAGGCATGATGTTACAAGACAAAAATGGGAAGTGTCTTGTGTGCTTGCTACAACTTTTCCACCCCTACCACCAAACCAAACTTACAACAGCAGCGGTGCACATGATGACGTTACACTGCTACACTACACAAGAGAGGCATTGTTACAGTAGGAGTGAACCATATGCCAACAGAAAGAGCTCAAATTTTTATTTTGGACTGGATCCAGGACTAGCTTCCTGCCACTGCCATTGTGTTGCAGGGCATTTGAGGACATCTACGGTTCGTGGCGCCATCTGCTGACCACACTGCATTGGTGCAATGTCGACCTTGAAGAGGTTGGTACTCTCCAAAACTCTAAAACAGCCCTTACTCTTAGCTGGAGCCCCTTATCAGCAGACCGAAAGCCAGTTTATTGGTACATAATACAAGATTAAGTGATTGACGCTACCCCCTTAGTCAAAGGTAACCTGACTGGAAAAACTGCATGTGTAAGAACTTGATGGAATGCATTAGGAGAGTAAATACATGGGGAAACAAAATTAAAGGAGAACGGCCGAAGAAGTGGTCAGTTCCGTGGAAATAATGGCGAGGGAGAGGGAAAGAACTCCAAAATCCTCTTCCAAATATTAAACACCAAACATTATCCAAGTTACCTTGAGATACTGATAGGATTGATCCAATGGTTTGAACTTACTGACCACCTATTCAAGCACACAGTTTGTTTATCACCAAGCATTTTATCATGTATCTACCAGTCTATCATTAGATCTAATGCCCTTGGTATGATGTCATGAAATTACCACAGAGAGTATGGTCTACCACCCAGCATGATGCTTACGTTCATGTTAGCAGTTATGTCTTTTAGGAATTTACTGCGGTATTATCATTTTAATGCCCATTCATGCATACCTTTTTGTCCAACCTGTTAATTTACTTTCAAATGCTTTCCCAGTCTGTGTTCTCTCCCTACTGCTGTGTTTCAGATTCAGTTTTTTTTTTGCACTGACAGCATATTCCAGAACAGCCTTTACACGCTCTGCCTCCCTCTACTTGGTAGGCCCAAGGACAACACCATGTCAGATTAGGGAAAAGTTGGTCATACTTCCTTACCAATTTTGAAATATTCTGTTTCTAACATATTTTCTCGTAACAGTTTTTCTCAAATTGTAAGAGTAAGCAAAGCTGCACAGAGCAGGTTTGAACCTAAATGAAAAAGCTCAGTCAATCTTTGCATTGTCTTGGCAAGCTGACCACTGCAAGATGAACTATAACATGTGCACAGATTTGTAGGACAAGGCATCATTAGCCAGTGGTAAACTTACCTGATAGATCAATGACTGTAGTTTGATTGAACTCTCGAGGTCTTGCTGTCATTGGCTTGCTATGTGATTTACAAGGAGCAACGTTTACTGTTAGAATTGTATCACAGTGAAGAAGTCATAAGTGAAAGAAACAAGTTATTAGTTGGAAAAGATGGTAAATCCAGCAGTGTTAATGTTTAATGTTTATTTCTGCTGAGTGTTGGGAGACTACAACTATTTGTATGGAGGAGCATATTTTTAACTGATATGCTTTATGTTTCATGTCAGTTAAATTTCAAAAACAAATTATAATCTCTTACATATCTGTACACCACATTCAGCTGAAAAGATAATAGAGTATAGATAGATATAGACGATAAAACAAGAACCAGTACATTTGGATGTTTTATTAATGTTAATGCAATGATAACTTAGCCAGAATACAAAACGAGGCAACTGCAGGTTCAATAACTTTGCAATGAGAACTGCCACTTGCACTGACTTTTTGCACTACCAATACTCAGTATGCTGCTTGCCACTGGACTATCTTTGGACACACCTTGCACTGAGAACTGACATGTTTGACACTACCTCTACCGCCCAGTATGCTGCTCACCACTTGGACTTACTTGAAGTCCTTGGACTCTGCTCTGACACTCAACATGCTGATCATCACTTGGTCTTTTTGCACTGATTCTACCTCTACCAATCAGTATGCTGCTCACAAATTGAACTCAAGTCTGTGTTATCTGTTGTCTCTCTTGCATACTTAGACAGTGTGCATATGTGTCTTATTATAGCATAGTAGTTTTGTAGTTTTTATTAGGACATTATTTATACTTTTATACTTTGCGCTGTGTGCACCTTGAAAGGAGACTTTAAGTCTCTGTATGACAGACTTAAATGTGTATAATGACAATAAAGGATTTCTATTGTATTCTATTCTAATGTTCATTTTTGGTGATTCTGGAAATTATTTGTATGGAGGAGGAGCATATTTTGAACTAATATCTTATATGTTTCATATCAATTAAATATCAAAGACAAAATAACACTGTATTCATAGCTGTATACCACATGTAGCTGATAAGACAATATATTATAAATAGATACATATAATAAACCAAGAACCAGTACATTTGAATGTTTTATTTAATGTTTATGCAATAGTAACTTAGCCAGAATACAAAATGAGACAACTGCAGGTTCAATAATTGAAATAAAGCATATAAAAATATCCAGATTCTTGACAGAGCATAAAAAAGGATATATCATTTAATAAAATATCATTTGGGGGCAGAGTGAACAGTTCATCAACCCAACAAGAGGACAAAATGGTTATTGATAATGATTTTTATAGCATTGAGCACTCATTTGAAAATAATCTTATTTAAATAATAACTAATCTTCTTCTCTAAGTTAATTTGAAAGTTCAACAGGAATACAAAGCTGCAGAGAGGAGTTTGGTCATTTTCTGCATTGTCTTGGCAAGCCTACTAGTGGTATAACATGCACACAGATATGTAGGGCAAAGTGTTGTGAACCCGCAGTTTTTCTGGAAATTTACCAGCTTCTTGATGTGTCCTGAACAAGCTGTGCTGGTACAACAAGCTGTGCTATCAGACTTTCATCATAGTAAAGTAGTTACAAACACCTAAAACAACCTTGCCTTCTCTCTCATACAAAAGTCAAGATAACTTGAACAACTACTGTGAATAATTCAGAGATAAAAGCACATTTTGTTCTACAAATCTACAAAAGCAACAACATTAAACTCAGGCAGACACATTTACTATACAGATGCTACAGACTGCCATAGTGTTGCAGCTGTAAGTGTATCATTATTAAAGAAAATTCATTATTATTGTGATTTCTGGTTATTAAAAATAATTAATGGCTGTCTGATAAAGAGAACAAAACATGACTGCAGTATTGTCTGTGGGTGCTAATTTCAGAATCTGAGCCTGTACCTGAAAGGAACATCTTTTGTGGGCTGCATTGAACCAAATCCCCAACGCCGTACATCAATATCTGGGATCTTCTCATCAGGGTTCTTCAACTCAAAGTCAAAGTATGAGAGCATTAGTAACACAAACTGCTTCAGCTCATTGGTGGCAAAAAAACGTCCAGGACACATGGTGACACCAGCTCCCCAGGGCATGGTGTAGTATTTAACTTTTTTCCCATTTTTGTAAAATTCTGTCTTTCTCTCACCATCTGAGGTGAGGAAACGGTCATATTTGAAGGTGGTTGGATCAGGGTGAACTTCTGCATCCATCTGCACTGCTGAATAGGGGAAAAGAGCCACCCTGTCTCCCTCCCGGATGCTATACTCCCGCCCATCAGCCATCTTGAAGGTCATGTCTTGCAGTACAGCACGAATGAGGACAGGTGCTGCTGTCAGACGTAAGGTCTCCTCCACAGCGCTGTCTAGGACCGGTGTCTTCAGGAGCATGTCCCTGGTTAGGTCGATCAGAGGTCCCCCTTGCTTCACTTCCTGTCCAGTCTCTCGAAGCACCTGCTCCACCTCAGCTCGTACGGCCTTCATGGCTTGGGGATGTTTCGTCAGAAAGAGGAGCAGCCAGAAGGCAGACGGGCCTGTGTTTCCTTGTGATGCCCAGAGGAGTAGGAACATAAAGCGGTCCTGCATGTATTCTTCCATTCCACGTTCTGCTCTTACTTGCTGCTGGTCCAGAACCCAACCACTGATGTTGTCTCTGGTAGTCATTTTTTGCACTGACAGCGTATTCCAGAATAGTCTTTTCAGGCGCTCTGCCTCCCTCTTCTTGCTAGGCCCAAGGACACCAAATGCCAGATTAGGGAAAAGCTGGTCGTACTTACGGAATTCATAGAACAGTTTGTCTGATTCGTGGCGATCTACCTCCTTGGCTTTCTCCAGGCTCCCTGATGTACCAGGTGTCTCATTGCCAAACAACGCCAGGTAGCCTGCTCGGAAAACAATGTTATAGCTGTAGTTGAAAAGCCCATCTTCATGCCAGTCACATTGATTGTTTCCCACACTGTGCAGCATTAGATTCTGGAGGTTGGTCATCATGGCCTGGGTCATCACAACCAGCCCATCACCCATCAGGTGCTTGTTGCTGTACATTTGGAAGAACTTGTGATCCCCACCCCCTGGGGAAGAATATCCAAACACTCTTTGAGTAAGATGTCTAACATGTTTATTGAAATCCAGTTTTGATCTGGCCTCTTTTACCACAGAGCCAAAGGACAAAGGGTCCATGATGAATGTGAAGTAGAAACCTCCCAGCAGCACGGTGAAAATATCTCCATGTTTCTCTTTCATTCTTTCTAAAAACTTTGCTGTATCTTTCCTAAATTCAAGAACATGACCTAGCCATGGCAGAGGGCCTTTATCAAGCGGAGGCTCCCCATGACGATGTCGGCGGAAAGCTCCGAGGACGTACAATCCACCTAAGACTGAAAGAAAAAGAGCGAGCAAAACAGGCAGAATCAAGCCCATAGCTGTTATCTTGCTCAGCCCCTGCGCTGCTCTGAGCTCTGTTCGCAAATCATTTAAACAAATAGCAGACCTTTTGCTCCTCCCTCTCTGAGAGAAAAACAGTATCTGGAAGTCATTTTGACAGACTGAAGTAACCCTTTTGAGGAGGGCCCATTTCAAGTTCAACTCATTGTGAATGAAAATGATACCTCTGTAAATAATTACACATGTAGATAAAAAGTCTTTTCGTAAGGAATACTTACATTGAATATAAAGAACTGAAACATATGCAATTACATAAGTTTTAATATGCCTGAATCTTCTCAAGGTATGGAACAATGGTTTAGCATCCTGAACATTTAGAACTGTGTTTTTGTGACAAGATACGGCAGTAAATATCTTTTGATCTTCTACGACAAGGCATGATGTTACAAGACAAAAATGGGAAGTGTCTTGTGTGCTTGCTACAACTTTTCCACCACTACCACCAAACCAAACTTACAACAGCAGCGGTGCACATGATGAAGTTACACTGCTGACGGGGATTTTTTGGGAATGTTTTCTGTGCAGTCTCCCAGAGAACAGTGGTGACAATATGTCTGTATCTGTTTACTTTCTGTCTTCTCTCTGTATGTCTGTTTATTTTCTGTTAGATGAATTGCGTACTGAATGAAAAAGCAATTTTAAATTCAAACATCTTTCTAAATCTTAAAGGGGTGCATGTCACATGTCCAAGGACATGATCAAGGTTAACTCAATGCCATTTCTGATATACTACGCCATGAAACTCAACATGTGCCAGGCTAATGTAAAATATAAAGAGTGTGAGGTACAAAGTATTGTAAAGCATTTTATGATTCATTTTACTGTTAGCTTAAAACAATTCCTTATTGATTTCTCACTGCTTACTCATCACTCAAATGCCCTGAGGTGGAACAATGACGTCCTGCCCCTGCAGGTGATATGACCAAAGAGTCTGTCATAGCTGACACACCTGCTTTCTTATTACGTAAATGATATATTGGATGGAGAATTTCAAAATGGACATTTTCTGCATTATCTACCACTCAAGGAGCCTCCCCATGACGGCGGAAAGCTCCAAGGACATGTAGTCCACCTAGGACCGGAAGAAAAAGAGCGAACAAAACAGGCAGAATCAAGTCCATAGCTGTTCTCTTGCTCAATCCTTGCACTGCTCTCAGCTCTGAAAATGGTGTAAGTAAATAGCAGAGCTTTTGCTCCTCCCTCTCTGAGAAAAACGATAGCTGGAAGTCAAAGACAGAACTCTTTTGAGGATGGCCCATTTCAAGTTTAACTCAGTGTGCCAGCGTGCCAAATGACCGAAAATGATATCTCTGTAAATGATTATATATTTTGATGAAGTTTAGTAAGGAAAACTTACACTGAAGCGTCCGGAACTCTAGACTTTGTAACATGATACGACAGTTAATATCTGATCTTCTGTGACAGGGCATGATGTTACAAAAGACCAGAACAGACCTGTTTTAATGGGTTTGATAGAATTTTGGCACCACCTACGCCAAACCAAACTTACATCAGCAGCGGCGCACAGGAGTAAGTCAGTGCAGTAAGAGTCTTTTTAGACAGTGTTATCTGTGCAGTCTTACAGTGGTAAAAAAGGTCTATATTTTTACTTTCTCTTAGATGAACTGTGTACTGGATGTAAAACAATTTTAAATTCAAACACCTTAAAAAAACTTTTGAAAATTAAAAATTTTAATGATACCTTGCACCATAATTGCATCATCCTGTTCAGAAATTTGTTTTACCTAAACTTTGCATTACCATAATTGCACACAAAAAGAGCATGCACATCAGTGTCCAAATTCTATAGTACACATATTTATTGTAAAATTATATTATTGTTTAAAAAACAGTAATAAAAACATAAATCCAGTAATATAAACACCAAGCTTTAATTCTGCAAGTTTGACATAGTAAATAAGGAAGAATAGGAATTAGATATAGGAAAACTTGTCCCTTCTTAAGGCTCCACCATTAATTGGTCTGTATGTGCAGTTTAAACATCTTATAACAAATTAATGAAAGAAGCATTGTTGGGAGTGTACCATGGGCCAACGGAAACATCCCAAATGTTTATTTTGGACTGGATCCAGGACCAGCTGTCTGCCACTACCACTGTGTTGCAGAGCATTTAAAGACATCTCCAGTTCGTGGCGCCATCTGCTGACTCCACTGCATTGGTTCAATGTCGACCTTGAAGAGGTTGCTACTCTCCAAAACTCTGAAACAGCCCTTAGGGCTCATTTCCACCGCCTCGTTCAGCGCGTAGCCGTGTTCAGCGCGTGGGCGTATACAATAGGTTTGTATGGTGACAGAATACGCTCAGAACACGCTTGCGGTGGGAATGGTCTCATCTGCTAACGTGCATTCTAAATGAATACGGACAGAATACGGCCACGCGCTGAACACGCAGAGAGTGCGGTGGAAATGGGCCCTTAGGGGTGTCAAGTTGCACTATAGGTGCAGTGCTGCTTTCTAAACAACGTTTAAAGTAAGG
This sequence comes from Coilia nasus, assembly GCA_027475355.1. NCBI lineage: Eukaryota > Metazoa > Chordata > Actinopteri > Clupeiformes > Engraulidae > Coilia > Coilia nasus. Next base: position 30,141,863 of record CM050221.1, read on the forward strand.
AAATAAAACCAGAGAAGCACATATTGTGTTTACTAAAGTGAGAGATAGGGAAACATGGCTATGTGCACCTAAAGACATTGGCCAAGTGCATTTAAAGACGGGGCTTCCCGCTCCGGCGCTGAATACGCTGACATGTCCGGTGTGAATGGTCATACGCTCAGAATACGGCCACGCGCTGAACACGGCATTTCCACCGGCCATCTCTGCGTATTCAGCGCGGGAGCGGGAATTCAGCTGCCAGCCCCCTCTTTAAATGCACTTGGCCAGTGTCTTTAAGGGCTCATTTCCACCGCCTTGACCGTGTTCAGCGCGTAGCCGTGTTCAGCGCGTGGCCGTATTCTGAGCGTATGACCATTTCCACCGGCCATCTCTGCGTATTCAGCGCGGGAGCGGGAATTCAGCTGCCAGCCCCCTCTTTAAATGCACTTATGGCCAATGTCTTTAAGTGCACATAGCCATGTTTCCCTATCTCTCCCTTTAGTAAACAAAATATGTGTTTCTCTGGTTTTATTTCCTTATGTTAAACGTTGCAGAAAGCATAACTGCACAAATAGTAGCCTACAACTTTGCACTTCGATAAAACGAAGGGAATATTGACATTGTTCTAATCATGTAGGCTGATTGTTGTCAAAGCCTTTATTCACTCCCGGTACAAAAAAAGCGAACTTATTTTTAACCCCTTCCATAAAGTTATGATAAAGTCTGCCTCTTTGGCAACAGCTTTACCTCGGATAAATAAATGTATTTATTAAATGACGTATGGACCTCAACTTTGCCCAGTGGCTTACTGCCGTTAGATTTATTTAACCAAATAGGAAACACTGAATGACAAGAACGAGGTTACTATTTTTATAGCTCGAGTCGTCGACAGAAGACCGATTGAGGCTCTTCTTGCATTGAGAATACTCCGAAGAAAATCGTGCTTCTTCCTATTAAGAACATAAAAGCTCCACTATTATACCTACAACATGTTTGACTGGACAGCGTGACAACTTCACAGGTATTTCAGTTTCTGTGTTTATGTAGGCTAGTCAATGCCCTTGTAGTTGATATGATGGCCAATATTGATAACTTTGCGTTTGTTTCATGCAGTTGTAATCGAGTGGTAATATTTTGCAGACAGTCGCTAGGTTTTTGAGGTATTCCCTGTGTCAATACATGCATTGATAGCACAGTTGACATGAATTGCATTGGCCTCAATGGGATTTTGGCTGAATACGCTCAGAATACGCGCAGAAAAATAGACTCGGTTTCTATTCTCTAGCTGCAGTCCGCATTCTGAGCGTAGTCTACGCTCAGAATACGCTCAGAACACGGTGGCGGTGGGAATGGTCTCATCCGCTAACGTGCATTCTAAATGAATACGGACAGAATACGGACAGAATACGGCCACGCGCTGAATACGCAGAGAGTGCGGTGGAAATGGGCCCTAAATGAGCCCTTACCCCCCTTTCACACTGTAGCGTCAAAGACGCGCTGCAAAACGCCCTGCCTGTGCTGAGTAGGACGCTTACGGTGGGCGTATTCAATTATCGTTGTAAACAGAAAGCCAACGGAGGTTTCTCCCGCTGCGACCCCATTGCCCGTATTTGATTGGTTGACCGCCTTGGCGTCGCGTCAAGAAGTTCAGCTCAGCTCAACCCCCCTTTCACACTGTAGCGTCAACGCCACGCTTCACAACGTTCTACCATTCATTTTCAACGAGAGGCGTGCAAAGGCGTGCAAAGGCGTGCATCTTGGGATCGCGTGAGCTGAGCTGAACTTCTTGACGCGACGCCAAGGTGGTCAACCAATCAAATACGGGCATGGGGGCGCAGCGGGAGAAACCTCCGTTGGCTCTCTGTTTACAACGATAATTGAATACGCCCACCGTAAGCGTCCTACTCAGCACAGGCAGGGCGTTTTGCAGCGCGTCTTTGACGCTACAGTGTGAAAGGGGGGCAACTTCTTGACGCGACGCCACTGATGAACGCAACGCTCACGCGATCCCAAGATGCTTTGAGAGGCGTTGCACGCCTCTCGTTGAAAATGAATGGTAGAACGTTGTGAAGCGTGGCGTTGACGCTACAGTGTGAAAGGGGGGTTAGGGCCCATTTCCACCGCACTCTCTGCGTGTTCAGCGCGTGGCCGTATTCTGTCCGTATTCGTTTAGAATGCACGTCAACAGGTGAGACCATTTCCACTGCAGGCGTCATCTGAGCGTATTCTGCCCCTATACAAACCTATTGTACACGGATACGCGCTGTACACGCTCAAGCCGGTGGAAATGAGGCCTTAGCCTGGTAAACCCGCCCATCGTACTTCATTTCATTTTGTACAGAGGGTCTGGACCGGAATCTCTTGAGGGTCATTTAGCAAGTCCCAGCAAGACCGATCCAATCAGCGAACAGAGGGTGTGTTCGCTAGCCGTGACGTTGACCTTGTGTGCTACATTTGAATTGTAGTAGACTAATTGTAGAGTAATTGCATACGTGACGACCAGGCGTTAGCGATTGGGTAAAAGCAGAGGCACTTTTTTTAAACTACAGCACACCTGTCCACACCTGCAACAAATCGTTTCTGACGGTCTCTGTTCCAGACCTAGCCTGGTAAACCCGCCCTTCGTACTTCATTTCATTTCGTGCAGAGGGTCTGAAACAGAGACCATCAGAAACGATTTGCTGGAGGCGTGGACTCTGCTGAAGTTTTAAAAAAGTGCATCTGCCTTTACCTAATCGCTAACGCCTGGTCGTCACGTATGCAATTAGCCTACCTACGCACAATTCAAATGTAGCACACAAGGTCAACGTCACAGCTAACGAACACACTCTGTTCGCTGATTGGATCGTACTTTCTGCGACTTGCCAAATGCTCCTCAAGAGATTCCGGTCCAGACCCTCTGTACAAAATGAAATGAAGTACGAGGGGCTGGTTTACCAGGCTACCTTACTCTTACCTGGAGCTGCTTATCAGCAGACCCAAAGCCAGTTTATTGGTACATAATACAAGATTAAGTGAATGACGCTACCCCCTTAGTCAAAGGTAACCTGACTGGAAAAACTGCATGTGTAAGAACTTGATGGAATGCATTAGGAGAGTAAATACATGGGGAAACAAAATTAAAGGAGAACGGCCGAAGAGGTGGTCAGTTCCGTGGAAATAATGGCGAGGGAGAGGGAAAGAACTCCAAAATCCTCTTCCAAATATTAAACACCAAACATTATCCAAGTTACCTTGAGATACTGATAGGATTGATCCAATGGTTTGAACTTACTGACCACCTATTCAAGCACACAGTTTGTTTATCACCAAGCATTTTATCATGTATCTACCAGTCTATCATTAGATCTAATGCCCTTGGTATGATGTCATGAAATTACCACAGAGAGTATGGTCTACCACCCAGCATGATGCTTACGTTCATGTTAGCAGTTATGTCTTTTAGGAATTTACTGCGGTATTATCATTTTAATGCCCATTCATGCATACCTTTTTGTCCAACCTGTTAATTTACTTTCAAATGCTTTTCCAGTCTGTGTTCTCTCCCTACTGCTGTGTTTCAGATTCAGTTTTTTTTTTGCACTGACAGCCTATTCCAGAACAGCCTTTACACGCTCTGCCTCCCTCTACTTGGTAGGCCCAAGGACAACACCATGTCAGATTAGGGAAAAGTTGGTCATACTTCCTTACCACTTTTGAAATATTCTATTTCTAACATAATTTCTCATAACAGCTTTTCCTCAAATTGTACAAGTCAACAAAGCTGCACAGAGCAGGTTTGAACCTAAATGAAAAAGCTCAGTCGATCTTTGCATTGTCTTGGCAAGCTGACCAGTGCAAGATGAACTATAACATGTGCACAGATTGGTAGGACAAGGCATCATTAGCCAGTGGGAAACCTACCTGATATATCAAAAACTGTAGTTCGATTGAACTCTTGAGGTCTTGCTGTCTTTGGCTTGCTGTGCGATTTACAAGCAGCAACCTTTACTGTTAGACTTGTATCACAGTGAAGAAGTCATAAGTGAAAGAAACAAGTTATTAGTTGGAAAAGATGGTAAATCCAGCAGTGTTCATGTATTATGTTTATTTCTGCTGAGTGTTGGGAGACTACAACTATTTGTATGGAGGAGCATATTTTCAACTGATATGCTTTATGTTTCATGCCAGTTAAATATGAAAAACAAATTATAATCTCTTACATATCTGTACACCACATTCAGCTGAAAAGATAATACATTATAGATAGATATAGATGATAAAACAAGAACCAGTACATTTGGATGTTTTATTTAATGTTAATACAATGGTAACTTAGCCAGAATACAAAATGAGGCAGGTTCAATAACTTTGCAATGAGAACTGCCACTTGCACTGACTTTTTGCACTACCAATACTCAATATGCTGCTTGCCACTGGACTATCTTTGGACACACCTTGCACTGAGAACTGACATGTTTGACACTACCTCTACCGCCCAGTATGCTGCTCACCACTTGGACTTACTTGAAGTCCTTGGACTCTGCTCTGACACTCAACATGCTGATCATCACTTGGTCTTTTTGCACTGATTCTACCTCTACCAATCAGTATGCTGCTCACAAATTGAACTCAAGTCTGTGTTATCTGTTGTCTCTCTTGCATACTTAGACAGTGTGCATATGTGTCTTATTATAGCATAGTAGTTTTGTAGTTTTTATTAGGACATTATTTATACTTTTATACTTTGCGCTGTGTGCACCTTTTAAGGAGACTTTAAGTCTCTGTATTGTGTATAATGACAATAAAGGATTTCTATTGTATTCTATTCTAATGTTTATTTTTGGTGATTCTGGCAATTATTTGTATGGAGGAGGAGCATATTTTGAACTAATATCTTATATGTTTCATATAAAATATTATAAATAGATATAGATAATAAACCAAGAACCAGTATATTTGGATGTTTTATTTAATGCGTATGTAATAGTAACTTAGCCAGAATACAAAATGAGAAAACTGCAGGTTCAATAATTGAAATAAAGCATATAAAAATCTCCAGATTCTTGGCAGAGCATAAAAAAGGATATATCATTTAATAAAATATCATTTGAGGGCAGAGTGAACAGTTCATCAACCCAAGAGGACAAAAAGAGGACAAAATGGTTATTGATAATGATTTTTATAACATTGAGCACTCATTTGAAAATAATCTTATTTAAATAATAACTAATCTTTTTCTCTAAGTTAATTTGAAAGTTCAACAGAAAAACATCTCCAGATTCTTGACAGAGCATAAAAAGGATATATCATTTAATAAAATATCATTTGAGGGCAGAGTGAACAGTTCATCAACCCAAGAGGACAAAAGAGGACAAAATGAGGACAAAAAGAGGACAAAATGGTTATTGATAATGATTTTTATAACATTGAGCACTCATTTGAAAATAATCTTATTTAAATAATAACTAATCTTTTTCTCTAAGTTAATTTGAAAGTTCAACAGAAAAACAAAGCTGCAGAGAGGAGTTTGGTCATTTTCTGCATTGTCTTGGCAAGCCTACTAGTGGTATAACATGCACACAGATGTGTAGGGCAAAGCGTTGTGAACCAGCAGTTTACCTACCACCACCATCTACCAGCTCCTTGATGTGTCCTGAACAAGCTGTGCTGGTACAACAAGGTGTGCTGTTAGACTTTCATACTAGTAAAGTAGTTACAAACACCTAAAACAACCTTGCCTTCTCTCTCATACAAAAGTCAAGATAACTTGAACAACTACTGTGAATAGTTCAGAGATAAAAGCACATTTTGTTCTAAATCTACAAAAGCAACAACATTAAACTCAGGCAGACACATTTACTATACAAATGGTACAGACTGCCATAGTGTTGCAGATTCAGAAGAAAAATCATTATTATTGTGATTTCTGGTTATTAACAATAATTAATGGCTGTCTGATAAAGAGAACAAAGCATGACTGCAGTATTGTCTGTGGGTGCTAATTTTAGAATCTGAGCCTGTACCTGAAAGAAACATCTTTTGTGGGCTGCATTGACCCAAATCCCCAACGCCGTACATCAATATCTGAGATCTTCTCATCAGGGTTCTTCAACTCAAAGTCAAAGTATGAGAGCATTAGGAACACAAACTGCTTCAGCTCATTGGTGGCAAAAAAACGTCCGGGACACATGGTGACACCAGCTCCCCAGGGCATGGTGTAGTATTTGACTTTTTTCCCATTTTTGTAAAATTCTGTCTTTCTCTCACCATCTGAGGTGAGGAAACGGTCATATTTGAAGGTGGTTGGATCAGGGTGAACTTCTGCATCCATGTGCACTGCTGAATAGGGGAAAAGAGCCACCCTGTCTCCCTCCCGGATGCTATACTCGCGCCCATCAGCCATCTTGAAGGTCATGTCTTGCAGTACAGCACGAGTGAGGACAGGTGCCGCTGTCAGACGTAAGGTCTCCTCCACAGCGCTGTCTAGCACCGGTGTCTTCAGGAGCATGTCCCTGGTCAAGTTGATCAGAGGTCCCCCTTGCTTCACTTCCTGTCCAGTCTCTCGAAGCACCTGCTCCACCTCAGCTCGTACGGCCTTCATGGCTTGGGGATGTTTCGTCAGAAAGAGGAGCAGCCAGAAGGCAGACGGGCCTGTGTTTCCTTGTGATGCCCAGAGGAGTAGGAACATAAAGCGGTCCTGCATGTATTCTTCCATTCCACGTTCTGCTCTTACTTGCTGCTGGTCCAGAACCCAACCACTGATGTTGTCTCTGGTAGTCATTTTTTGCACTGACAGCGTATTCCAGAATAGTCTTAACAGGCGCTCTGCCTCCCTCTTCTCTTTAGGCCTAAGGACACCATATGCCAGGTTAGGGAAAAGCTGGTCGTACTTACGGAATTCATAGAACAGTTTGTCTGATTCGTGGCGATCTACCTCCTTGGCTTTCTCCAGGCTCCCTGATGTACTAGGTGTCTCATTGCCAAACAACGCCAGGTAGCCTGCTCGAAAAACAATGTTATAGCTGTAGTTGAAAAGCCCATCTTCATGCCAGTCACATTGATTGTTTCCCACACTGTGCAGCATTAGATTCTGGAGGTTGGTCATCATGGCCTGGGTCATCACAACTAGCCCATCACCCATCAGGTACTTGTTGCTGTACATTTGCAAGAACTTGTGATCACTTGCCAGTGAACAATATCCAAACACTCTTTGAACAAGATGCTTGGCAAATTCTCTGAAATCCAGTTTTGATCTGGCCTCTTTTACCACAGAGCCAAAGGACAAAGGGTCCATGATGAATGTAAAGTAAAAACCTCCTAGCAGCACCGTGAAAATATCTCCATGTTTCTCTTTCATCCTTTCTAAAAACTTTGCTGTATCTTTCCTGAACTCAAGAAGATGACCCAGCCATGGCAGAAGGCCTTTGTCAAGGGGAGGCTCCCCATGACGATGTCGACGGAAAGCTCCAAGGACGTATAGTCCACCTAGGACCAAAAGAAAAAGAGCGAGCAAAACAGGCAGAATCAAGTCCATAGCTGTTCCCATTGTACTGGTCTCAGCTCTGATCGAAAATGGTTTAAATAAATAGCAAAGCTTTAGCTCCTCCCTCTCTGAGGAAAACAATACCTGGAAGTCATTTCCACGAAGACATCAGTGATGTGTGAGAAGTGAATCGAAAGGATACCTCTGCAAGTGATTACACGTGTTGATGAAAAGTCTTCAGTAAGGAATACTTACACTGAGTACTGATTATACAATTTTCTTGTATGTGGCTTATCTATTTTCTCACTTATCTATTTTCTTAAACACTTTTTAAGTGATTAAAAATGTGAACAAATTGTACTGACTCACAGTAGCAATTATATTCAGTAGGAAGATGGGTGACAGAATTGAAAAATATGCAAACATATAAAGTCTAATATGCCTAAATCTTCTCAAGATATGGGAGAATGGTTGAGCATCTGGAACATTAATAACTCTGACTTTGTAACATGATACGACAGTAAATATCTTCTGATCTTCTGTGACAAGGCATGATGTTACAAAAGTCAAGAACGAGACATGCTTTGTGGGTTTGGTACAATTTTGCTACTACTTCCAAACTTACACCAGCAGCGGAGCACAGGAGCAAGTAACACTGCTGCAAGGGTCAGTGCAGAGTCAGTCACTTTTTAGACAGTGTTATCTGGGCAGTCTGCCACAGACCAGTGGCAGTGGCGAAAAAAGGTCTATATTTTCACTTTCTCTTAGATGAACTGTGTATATGATGACAACATCTCAAAAAAACTCTTTAAACTGAACATTTTCCTTGCAGCATAATTTATTTATGTCCCCTTAGGGCAATCTTGAAGGGGTGCATATCATAGGTTCAAGGACATGATCAAGGTTAAGACATTTCTACACCATTAAACCTAACATGTGCCAGGTAAGGCATTCTGATATGCTACACCATAGAACTTAACTTGTGCCAGGTAATGTAAAATAAGAAGAGTATGATACGGGGTACAAAGTATTGTAAAGCATCTTATGATTTATTTTACTCTTGTACCTTGAAACCATTCCTTATTGATTTCTCACTGCTTACTCATCACTCGAATGCTCTGTGGTGGAACAATGACGTCCTGCCCCTGCATGTGATATGACCAAAGAGTTTGTCATAGCTGACACGCCTGCATGCCTTACTATGTAAATGATATATTGGATAGAGAGTTTCAAAATGGCTCATCACTTCACTTTCGTCTGTGTCTAGTGATACATCATCATGTTCAGAAATTGGTTTTACCTCAACTTTGCACTACCAAGAGACTGCACATCAGTGTCCAAATTCTATAATGGACATATTTATTGTACAATTCTGATATTTCTGCTTCAATTACAGTAATAAACATATGAATTGATGAAAGAGTGGGAATTTGATATACAGTAAGAAAACTTGTCCCTTCTTAAGGCTTCACCATTAATTGGTCTCAAAGTTCAATGTAAACATCCCATAACAGATTCATTAGAGAAACAGTGTTAGGGGTGTACCATAGGCCAACAAAAACATCGCAAATTTTTATTTTGGACTGGGTCCAGGACTAGCTGTGGGTGCAATGTTGACCTGTAAGAGGTTGCTTCTCTCCACAACTCTAAAACAGCCCTTACTGTTAGCTGGAGCCACTTATCAGCACACCCAAAGCCAATTTATTGGTACATAATACAAGATTAAGTGATTGATGCTATCCCTTTAGTCAAAGGTAACCTAATTGGAAAGGCTGCACGTGTAAGAACTTGATAAAATGCATTAGAAGAACAATTGAAAAATGAACCAAGGGTAACGGCAGACGAGGTGGTCAGTTCTGTGGAAATTATGGCAAGGAGGAGGAAAAGAACTCCAAAATCCTTCTCCAAATATTAAATCATTAGCAAAAAGCATTATCAAAGTCACCTTGAGATAATGATAGGATTGAGCCAATGACTATACAGTCAATGCGTTGAACTTACTGACGGCTTATTCAAGGACAGTTTGTTTATTGCCACAGACAGTATGGTCTACCAACAGGTCTACTACCCAGCTTTGTGTTTACATTGATGTTAGGGCTCATTTCCACCAAACACTCTGTGTGTACAGCGCATGCCTGTTTTCTGTCCGTATTCGTTTAGAATGCACGTTAACAGATTAGACTATTCCACCACAGGCGTGATCTGAGCGTATTCTGTCCCTGTACAAACCTATTGTACACGGATATGCACTGTACACGCTCAAGTCGTACAGTGATCAACACCCTGTGCTAGAATAATTAAACTAATAAATTCACCTTCTCTTTTAAAATGGGAATAGTTAATTTGTTTGTCATATATTTCTGACCCATGGATTATGTTTGCCGTGTATCCATGTTATCATGAGTTTTCACTTCCTTGTGATTGTCTGTGGAAGGCACTGTTCATCTGACACAGCACGTCTGAGACACAGCCTGTACCTGATTTAATGGATAATTTGTTGCATTTTGTTTGGAGCTGTAGAGTTGCTTGAATTCTCCCTGATCTTCATTCTTTCTGATTTACCCACAGCAGTTGATGGCTACTCTGTAGTCAAGTCCCCAACTCCTCCACCATCCCCAGGACATGCAAGGACATGTCCTTACCTACTCCCACTAGGCACTGTAGTGGTAAACACATTTTGCCACATTTCTGCTGAGCTCATAAACATATCTCAACCATGCGAGACAGCATTTTTAATCATAATCTAGGTGAGATTAATCACCAAGATGCTGGCGAACAGTTTGCAGTAGATGCTGCCAACTGACCATTTCTGAGGTAACTCTATCAGATCTTGTGTCTCAGTGAAGGAAATGGCAAGGAAGGCATATGGGGAAAGCTAAAACAGTATGCTGCAGGTCATCAAATTAACCACAGTAATACCAAGTTTCAATTTACTGCAATACTATTATTTTAATGACCATTCACACATAATTATATTTTTGTCCAACCTGTTAATTTATTTTCAATTCTTTCCATAGACATTTCTCTACAGAAATACTCATATAAAATTGACAATTTTGGTGGACTTGCGAGTTTGATTAATCTTGCAAGCAAATTTCTTGTCAGAAATAATATGCATATATATATTCATAATGTACACTACATCTTTCATATGTGCCAGGTCCTCATGTCGCCATGTTGAACAAGCATACAGTGTGATTCATGCCAAGTTTTGAGACTAAGCATTATGCTTCCCCCTCCTGGTCGACAAAGAGAATAGATGCCAATGATTTTTTTTTACTGTGCAACTGTAGGCCTATCTTTTAACTGGTAACCTATTGTAAACTATGTGTAGGCTTAGTGTAAGCAGTGATGGCAGACAGTTCTGTCAGGCGACATTATTCATGCTTTGAAATTACATTCCATACAAAAATTCCTTAGATGACTAGGATCATATACAGTCCATGACTACGATACTGTAACCTGAGCAGCACATCTACAGTGAATGTTAATCACCTCTAATTCTATGCAGCGTGTAACTTTCCCATGGCAAATGTTGGTTTAGTTATCCAAAAAGATGCCAGCAGCATGAAATGCAGTGGACACGGTAATACGTTACAACTGACATTGACTTTGTCTGCTATTACTCACTCACCATATTGTGTCAGAACATTTTAGTTGAACCCAGAGAGGGTTGAGACCTCCATGGGGCCCTTGGGATGGGGACTGTAAATGTGTGTGTGTGTGTGTGTGGGGGGGGGGGGGGGTAATTGCTGCAGTAGGCTTTGCTGCATAGTCTACAGAACAAGTGGTTAACAAACGTAAACAGAAGTTAGCTTTCCCTGAGTAATGTTATCCTGTTTGATACATGCATAACAGAACAGGTTTGCACACGATGCACGCAGCCACTTGTCCCGACTGGGAGAGTAAGTGGGGAATTTCTTCTGTAACTCGGGGGTAAATGTGCACTTGCGCTTCGGCATGTCGCAAGCAGAAGAAATACTTGTGGCTGTCTGCTCGCTCGTTGCTCGCCCACACAGTTAAGTCTATTTCATTTCAAACCAATGACAACCAGGGCTTTTTCATTTTATAAAAAAAACCCGGGACGGCCAGGCCAGGGGCTGAAAACAGGGCATGTCCTGGGAAAAACGGACGTTTGGTCACCCTACAGTAGGTTGGAACTACGCTCAGCAAGAGGTACACGGAGACTGGGGTTCACTTAGGGCTCACCGCCCTGCAGGTCAAACACGGACTAGTCCTCCCACTCTCCCACAGAGAGGGAAGTTACATATCCGGTGGGAAAACTCTGCTTTGTTGTGGCGTGTTAAAATGCGCTGGAAATCCGGGAAGGCACGTGCGCGACGGACGGTCACGTCGCCAGGTTTTTTCCCCCACGTCAACGTCGCCGAGGTTTGCGGGGCCCTACGCAACGTGCGTAGTGTGCGTATTGGGTGAACCGGTTCTGGTTTAGCCGCCAGCTGTCTTCATTACTGGCCACAGAAGACTGTCCCTGCGTCCGAAACCTTATAGGCACTGCGTTCTATGCAGTGCTTACCACTCGACCGTTACAGTAGTAGCTTCTACGTAGCAAACTAGCCAGTAGCAGGCACAATTCGGACGCACTACGACATCGCCATCTTGCCCGTCCTCTGACCCGGATGTTTACATTAACGTCATGGTTTTGCCAGCTTGTAGCAAACGGTTAGCTGCATTTTATCAGGTAACCTCAACATTTATGTGCATTTGTGACGTGAACAACTATTTACATGGCTTTTATTTACTGAAGTGCACATTTGTACACTGTCAGACAAGCGACCGGAGTCTCCGCCATCTTAGTTACTTTTAACGAGCGGGAAGTTTTTGGTTCTTCTTCTACGGTTTTCAACCTCCCGGTGACTTCTGGGATAGTGTAGTTCGCTTGCACACTGCAAAATATTACCAGAAATAGCAAGCCATCCGGGTACTTTTGGCCTGGCTTCGCCTACTACTGAAAGCTTACTAAGGTATTCGGATGTTCTAGGTCGTGGCTTCCTCATTTTTGGCTACTATGCAGGCGGCTAGTAAGGGTATTCGGATGCAGGGTGTATCTGTGCTGTAAAAGATGGCGAGAGGTCAGAATATAGTCTACCCTACAACTATTTACCTGCTGCCACTATCCAGTAACGTGAACAACTACATTAATTCGCTACACTTATTTAGCAACAGTCTCTTTGAAGTGCCACTGAAGGTAGTCCGTTCTACGAAACAAGCCACAGTTTTTGAAGACCCTATTTGTCAAGATTTTGTACCTGGCAGTACTCAAAACTCGATCAATTTGCAGTAGGCCTATGTGGACAGTGGACTTATACTACAATAATCTCTGTCTGTGATCAGTATTGACAGTAGCTTGGCCTAGTGTATGCCTACAGTTCAGCAGCAGCAGGCCTATTCACTACAGGCCAGCACATTCTGTTCCACAAGACATGACTGCGATCACCGCCCCCTAGGTTACATCACAGCATCCGAGAGCTCTCCCGTTACATGTTACATCAACCATTTTTTGTGCATGTCTTCGCGTGGCATTCTGGGTAACTGAGTTTACTTAGAATATAGTATGTCATATTCACTAAAAGAAATGAATTGTAACGTATTATATTGTGTCTATTTATTCGATGCGAAGACAAATATATCCATATGTTCCATAGTGACTTCTGATGTTTTGTAACTTTGTAACGAGAGCGATACTAAACCGTAATAGAACTTATGCGGCATATCCCTACGTCAGTTTTACGTCACCTCTCGTCACGAAGAACAACCTTACCTTCATAATTTGCTACGATTCAGACAAGCTCGTGATTCCGGTGCTATTCGCAGTCGGTAAGTAGGCTATAGCGCTTTATTTAAAGTTTGATTATTACACGTAATGTTACAGACTGTTACACGGGTTTCTGCCCCGTCAGTCATTAGTAGGCAAGGCTACAATGGGACTTTGTAACATTTGTTTAATTCCTCCAGTCACCCGGTTTGTCGGCTTGTTGAAATTGAGTGGACCTCATGAATTAACTTCCGTTCACATGGCGATATTATACGTTTTTTAAGGTGTTTATTCAGAACCTTGTATCAAACAATATTTACACCATACACTCAGTGTAGAAGTTTCCTACCCGGGATATTCCAAAACTTAGTGTGCGGTACATTGGTGGGGACGATGACATCGGCCACTTGTCAAGCTTATTTGACCTTCGGCAAAGTGAAGTAGTGCTGAAGTAATCTGAACATAATGAACCGACCTGTTGCAGTAAAGCTAAACCAATATGTTTCAGCAAGTACCTTGTTAAATGAAATTACATGTTGATGAACTGCATTCCTCTTTGTTATGTACGTCCCTTGCATAACAGGCTAGTTGCAGTGTAATCACAATGTTATAAGCATAGTTATACTATTATGATCTGTTTCTCACCCCTTTTTCTTGCTGTGTTACACATTTATTTGTCAGGATCTAAGAATTCATCGGTCAAGATGTCTGCTGTCGAATATGACGAACATGAGTCCAAATTTTTGCGTAAAGCCAGAGAAAATCCATTTGTTCCTGCAGGTAAATAACCATTTAGTTCTGTAATTGGAGCCAGCACTTTTATTGTAAAACTGCAGTCATGTTTGATAGACCACCATACCAGACTTAATGTTTTGGCACAGACATCAATATATTTGTCATATTAATTATGAATCTTACTGGAAAATAGACATTTACCACATATGTGTGATATGTTCATTTTTTCTATCTCAACAGGAATGGCTGGATTTGTGGCTATTGTGGGTTATGGGCTCTTCAAACTGAAGAGCCGTGGGAACACCAAGATGTCTGTCCATCTTATCCACATGCGTGTAGCAGCCCAGGGTTTTGTAGTTGGAGCAATGACAATAGGTATGGTTGAGACTTGGACATATCTCTGTATCCTGCTTGTTACATTCAAACATAGCCTACTTATATGTCATACTTTACAACTATGTGTCTCCTCAATTTTGTAGGTGTCATCTACTCAATGTACAGAGACTACGTGCTGAAGCCCATGGCAGAAAAGAAAGCCCTACAGAACAAATGAATTTTGTTATTTAGCATGATGAATTGCACCTTGTATGTCTTTGACACTTTTTAATTTATAGAATCAAGTAGTATTTTTTTAGTTATGGGAGTCTTATCCCATTGAATATCTGTTGTGCCTCAGTTTTCTGAGGTCATCACTTCATTGTGTTGTCTGGCCTGGTCATGTGAAGATTGTATGGAAAGTTGGTTTGTAGACAGCAGAATATTTTGCTGTGGCTTTTATAAGCGTATTTATGGCATAGGAAACTCTAGTCAAATAAGTTTCAGGAATGAATAAAAAGCCGTGGACATCGTAGTTTGAATTACAAGGATTACTGGGGGATAGAGTACTCCCTGGTCAAGAGCCAGTATCCCCCATAGAGACAAAAACAACAGGGTTATTGTAAACTGTAAAATAAGTGTAAAATGTAAAAGGTAGTACCCCCAATTATGGAGGGGTAATTCACACTCTGGTGGACATACACCCTGTCTGTATGGGGTAACCATTTTACGCACTCCACCAACAGTAAGAAAATGACCAGCAAAACATTTTTTTATTCTTTGATAGTGCCATGTGCCTTAACAGTAATTTTATTTATTTTGTGGAGCAGAACTGCATGTTATTTGATGTTCTTAAAATAAACTGTATGGAAGAGAAGATGCTGTGTTTTTTTTGTAAGCATAGGCTTACTCAATGAAGCTGTTTGTCGTAGACAGTGAAATTATGCCCCATGGAACAGTGCTGCCTCATATACCCTAGAGTGGGCCAAAAGTTTTGGCAGTGATACAAATGTTTGTGTTTTACAAACTATGCTACTTTAATTTTTATGGAGGCATTCCTTTTGTTCAGAATGTTCAGATGCATATAACCAGTATGTTGTTGTGAATAGGGTGATTAGCATAACAACAATCATTTTAACTCACAAGAAATATTTCTCTTTTTTTTCGTACTCTGGCACAAATGACCCAAACTATAACAGTGTAACCATATCATCAGGATAGGGAAAAAATGAGTGAGTATCCTTTTCATCAACTGTACTGTGTAAAACTGCGAAGATGAAAATAAACAATTTCAGATGACATGCCAATGTTTCAATAGTCATTATTGAATTTGATATCAGTTTAACAATCTTTCATCACAAAAGACCACATTATGACTGCCATTAAGGGAAAAAAAACCTTTTCACAGTGACCCAATCAGTATATACTGGTGGAACAGGAGATCGGGGTGTCCTGAAGTCCACCACTTAATTGGTCTTGGAGGTGTTCATCTGCAGATGGCCTGTGCTACCCCATTTCAGAAAAACCTCAACTGCACCTGTACTCATGGTTCCTATGGTTGTAGTATTGGGCTAGGACTTGTGCATGTGGCATGACTCAGCACTGTACTTGAAGTCAGTAGTGTATGGTGAATAGGGCAAGGGGAGCACAGTAACCTGTGGTGCGTGCACCAATGTTGCTAACCAACTTCTCGGACAAGTAGTTCCTTAGCCTTCTCTCAGCATGAGGGGTGTTAAAGTCACCTGAAAATAAAAAGATTCTCATACCGCTGCTCCCTTTATTCCGGTGAGACAGTGTAGCAAACAGAGGATGGTGTTGTTCACACCTCCTCCTGGTAACTGAACTGTAGTAGGCCAAGAGCATGGGAGACCTTTTCCCTGGGGGCTGTGGCTTCTTTGGGACTGGGATTACAGATGATGTCATGCGCAGTGTAAGGACCCCTCCAAGTCACTATTCTACACCTCGAAAAGAAATTCTACGTTCTACGTTCTACCACACTTGTTGACCTTATAGGCCCAGTTACAGGGGTATTACAGACTTAATTACAAATGCTGTAAAGCATGTTGCTGTGTGACGGAAATGGGCAGTACAAGGCCAGTGTGGTGCAATTGATTTCAGGTCCGATAGTTACAAATTCTAGGTTTAGGCAACAACATGTATTTGCCATGAGCTTATGATTGCCGTGCAATCCAGAGACTTAATACACAAAGAGGGTGAAATCCACCCCCTCTTTCTCAGTTTCTCAGGATTGTTCCTTCATATTACAGACAATGTATAGTCCTCTGTAGTAAGCCTGTTGCCCTGTGACTCGATTTTCAATGTACATATGGGGCTGAAATATGTGGTGCATGGCCAGTGTTCACATTCAAATTCATATTCTGCTTAGCCAGTTTGTTTGATTGGGGTGTGCAGTACTATCCACTATTCCCAGTAGTCTACTCCCTCCATAGGCTTATAATAAATGGGCATAAAAGGAAAACTGCCACCAATACAATGATATCATGTAATTTCTATCCATACTAGGTATAACATTCCGGGTGACTACTGCTATCATTGTAGGCCTACCGACCTGCCCCCTGCCTGCCCCCAAGGTTGTGTCCGCCAAGTTTTGCTGTCATGGATACGGCGTCTGGGGGAGGTGTCAACTGGAATACAAAAGCAAAACAAGAACGGTGCCTGATGTAGAACTGGAAATAACCTTATTCACTAGAATATAATGTCAAGTGTCTGATTTTAGTCCCAATATTTTCTACGTCTGTGGTAAGGTAAGCTTTCAAATATGCCGACTTCGGTACACAGAAAGCAACGACTTATTTTTTCATCGTAACTTCAGCCTGCCTTGATATCGAGGCGCTAGCTGGGTCTGTACTCCCGAGGGAAGATAGTTACATTAAAAATATAATGCATGCTACACTACAGTATGCCGTCTTTGACAGAAGTTAAAAAATATAATGCATGCTACACTACAGTATGCCGTCTTTGACATGATTAACCTGGCAAATCAATAAAGATATGTTAACTCCGAAAGTAACACATGGAAAGTACCTAGGGCTAGCCATCGCTATGTAACACGAGACACTGCCTTTTGTTTATTGGTGTTTTCCAACTGCTTTGTTGGCTACAACGTGGTAGCGGTGCTTGTTGATAAACATCAATTAGTAGGCTATTGTATTTCATTGGTAAATGCATCTTTTGCGCAAAGTGTCAGTCTTCTCAGTAACCCAGCAGTGTCACTGAACTGTGTGACGAAGTGAGTTTGGTTTATACAGGGATGGAGGGGGACCACGATGGAATCAGGGAGCACCTGAGGATGCAGTTCCAAGCTCTGCAGGAACAGCAAGAGAGGCGACTCCAGCAAAGACTTGAAAAAAAGAAGAGGGACACAGACAGTGTAACGACTTGGCCTTCTTCACAGACTTTGTCAGACCAGGAGGAATTACAGCTGCCAGGACTGGGCACAGATAAAAACGATATTGATATGAGGTGGTTAAAATCTCAAAGCTATTTGAAACTTTAAATATACAAGTGGGCTACTTTTCTTAGGCCTGTGCCTTGTTTTGTTTTGTAAAGTCTAATAATGACCTCTATAAATCTTTAAAGCCGGCGTGTTGACAGAATGAAAAATGTATGACAGAATGACATGAATGACAGAATGATAAAATGTTTCAGAATTCTAAACCATGAATTTTAAGAGGAAACAGTGATGTTAAATATATTAATCTGTCAGTTTCTGTGAACATTATATAAAAAACAACATTTTCATAGAGTGTTGCAGAATGAAAATGAACTGCTGCAGGACCAACTGAGGGAGCTCAAAGATGAAAATGGAAGACTCCACAAATTATTATGTGAGAAAGACTTTGAAATACAGTACCTAAAAAAGAAAAGGGAAGAAGAGAGACTTGCACTAGCAGGTGGGCAATAGAATACTGCACATTAGGTTAAAAACATATTTATAGTTTAGACTAGTGCTGTTAAAAACCTTATAAAATTGTCTGTTATCCCCATCACTCGCAGGTACAGCTGGGTTGGCAGGAGATGCTGCAGCCACCAAGATCGTAGAACTGTCAAAAAAGAATAGAGCGCTCAGTGTTGAAATTGAGAGGGAAAAAACCAAAACAAAGCAAATTAACAACCGAGTCAAAGAGCTGGAGAAAGAGGTACTGTAAGATATGACCAAGGAAGCTTTCAAATAGCACAATTAGAATTAATATTGCATAGATTTTGTCATGTTGATGATACAAGGACAGGGAATATTCGCTCTGGGCTATGATTTGCTTCTAGGTATATATTTATAATGCCTAACTCAGGAGTTATTTATTAAGGATTTTATGTGCCCCTTCTATTTCTACAGTTACAAGATGCCTCTCTAAGTTTCCCTCAGACGAATGCAAACAAAAGTAAAAAGATGAGACCTACAGAGGAAGCCCATGAGGTAATACCTTTTACATTGAATGAATACTGCTTCACATCCGTTATGTTCAGAAGGTATTCCAGCACCCTGCGTAAGACTGTCGGTCTTGAAAGCATGGCTTGGGACTATTGTTTTTGGCTGAACTTTTGTTACATGTTGTTTTAACATGTTAGCATAATGTATTGTATACACTGTGTCTCAGAGGTGGACTTTCCAGGTTCAGAAAGTAAAATTCCTGCCATTTATTTGTTCCAGCCAATTCACTGAACCAGTTGATCTGAATTTATAAACTCTTTAACCAGGTAAATGTTAAAAGCACATGCAGAAGGAATAGATGGTAGGGCTGTTATCTCATCAAGTTGGTTTGTGCATTTATGCTGTGTATATGCTGTATGAAAACCTTTGCCCTAACAGGTGAACCCAATGGTGAAGTCCCTACAGGACAAGCTATCAGCTGCCCAATTCAAAATGACTGAATATCGCAATCAGATCCAAGCTGTCAAACAAGATCTAAAAGTAGCCCACAAGGTTTGTTTTCACATCATTTATAAGTCTGAGCTTAGATGATGTAATCAATTGTCTGTAATTTGCAATAGTCACAGTACTGTGTGTATTGTATTTGTATACTATGCAAATGAATGATTAAACGAATGAATGAATTTGAAACCTGAGCCACCACTTGCTAAACTTTGGTACTCACACATTTAAATCACATGAGCTGGGTTTTCATGAAACTTTGAGCATTCGTGGTAATTTTGCTAAACAAAATGCACATCATTGGCTACATTTCTATAAGCATTGGGAGAGTTTATACAAATTTCAAGCACGGGCAGCTAGTATTTCTAATTTGATTGGTCAAAATGCACATTAAAAAGCTGGATAGAAATCCACCTCTTGTTACTGTAACTGGATTCATGCAGCATGTGGACATGCATAGACCTAGATATTTAGTTCAGGTATGTGAGCATGCAAACATTATGAGACACGGTTTCATTTATGCATTCACTTTCCCTCATGAAAAGAATGAGTTGCAAGTAAATACAGAGAGTGAATGTTTATGCTAACACATGTTATGTCAAGGTTACTTCATGTCCCCATTGCTGCTGCTTCCTGGAATTGTAGGTTTTAAACAGTGAGGTGGGGGAGGATGTCAACATCCAGCAGTTGCTAAGCAGTCCAAGTAGCTGGAGAGGACGTGCTCAACAGATACTGGCCTTGCAAAACAGAGTAAGTTTTTTCCCAGTATTTTGTGTAACTACCAGGAGAATGGACCAATTGACTATTTGTGATTTAACATGACAGTTGGGTTTTGCTAAGCACTACATTTTTCAATTTTGTATTTTTCTTAGTTTCCTTGGGTAGCTGATTAGACTAGACTGATTTTGCTGCTGGAGACCCTTTGTCATGGGTCTTTCTCTCTGTCTTTCTCTCTCTCTCTCTCTCTCTCTCTCTCTCTCTCTCTCTCTCTCTCTCTCTCTCTCTCTCGCTCTCTCTCTCTCTCTCACTCACACACAAACACATGCACACCCACACAAACACACACACACACATGCACGCATGCACACACACATACGCACAGTTAATGCTCCTCATCTGCAGGTCACATTTAAACAATATGATTTAAGAAAAAGATACATACCACCTCTTGCTGCCTTTTTAGGTACAGGATCCGAAAGATGTGTAACACCTGTTAATGTCCCCATAGGTACGGGATCTGGAGCAGCAGCTGGGCCAGAGGAAGCAGCCTGGTGTTCTGACTCTAGAGGAGGAGATGCTGGGCCTCAGAGGCCAGCAGGGGGCGCTGGAGAGAAACTTCAACCACATACGGTCCATGGAAAAGGAGAGAAAGGAAGCTTTAGAGGTACAGCTGTGGGAACAGCTCCTATTGAGTTGAGATAACATGTAATTTGCTGTCTTTGCCAGGATCATGATGTAGATTGTAGAAAATGTAGTTGTTGACAAGTTGTTGTGGAGATATATTGGTTAGGACTATATGACTGGAGACAGGAAAATGTAAAAAACATTTGATGATAAAAATTCAGCTCTAGTGAGAATTTGTATGCTTTTCATTATGTTTATTCTCATGCATACTATTTTAGTGTTGATTTTTAAGTCTCACAAACAGGTTCAGCTTCATCAAATCTGGCAGTTAGTCAAAATGGGGTCTATTGTCCCATTCACTTAAGTGAAAAAATGTGCGTATCTGCACACTTTTTTGCCTGCACACATTTTACTAAACTGTGTTATTTACGTGCGATGAAGCCAGTTATGTATTTCAGGTGGACCAACCCAAAAATTGGGGTGTTTCTAATGTGAATTAATCTTACTCGCATTCTTCCTCGACTTAAGCACGTTTATTCGTACGCACTTCAGACGGCTGTAGTAAGATCAAGTGCCACTACAGGTAAATCCATATATTACATTTGATGTCGGCAGTCATTCAAGTTTATACCTTGTCGAATATTTTCGAGCAACATTACAAATGCGCAATATTGGAATGTAGAGCTTTTTTTTTTCCAGATTACCGACAAGGGATGTGCCGTAAGTCTAAGGTTGCACTTATCACATTAGGCTCATTTGGCAATGATGGCAGGAGAGGGAGAAAACAAGGTAATCTTATGTTGCTTCATACAAGTACATAAGGATTATTCTAAATTCTAAATTCAAAATTAAAAAACAGACAGCAGCATTAAGGATGTGGGACATTTATGTGTTCAAATTATACAACACTGAAATAGCAACAGACCTACCATGCATCCTACATCATTTTATTACAAACGCGTCGGAAAAGTGTGAGTGTCCAAGGTAATATTTCATAATGCATCCAGTCCCTGGTTCGTATCAAGCATGTGTTGTTTTGATTCAGTTAATTAATTAGGAGGAGGTGAAAAACGAATACCTGCTGCTTTTAGATGTCTGTAATTAGCCAGGCGGGTAGGCCTCTCCCACATAACCAGAAATAGAATAGAATAGAATAGAATAGAATGCCTTTATTGTCATTATACAAGTATAATGAGATTGCAAGCTTCCCCATAATGTGCACACATAAATAAACAAGGAGAGATATGTACAATAAAAACTACTATAAAAACTACTAAGTACAAGAATTAAGTACAAGAATTAACATAGACTGTACAATAACTAATATGATCTACTGTCTGTAAAAAGTTGCATAGACTGTGCATAGACTTGTGCAAAGCCTGGAGATAAACAGGCACATATCAGCAGCAGGTATGGCAATAAAGTGACTGGTGTGACTGACAGCATAAATAGATGGAGGTATCATCTATATAGCATCTTGTATCACACAGGCTATATGTCCACCCATTTAAGATACAGAATGGATAAAAATATGTCCACATATGTCCCCTGTGAAAGCCTACGCAGTTTTAAACATGTACCACAGATTTTTTTTACAACAGACCTTTCACTGCAACTAATTTCCATTGTTTCTTTGTCTCCATTTTTAAAATGAAAGCCTGGTTTGTGCATTCCAGTAATTACATTGATATTGCCACCGTTAATATGGAGGTACATATTTAATGTTTTAGGACTAACCACATCAAATGAGGGTGTCATAATGTTTTCCCGGTGTTTTAAATAAATGCCAACTCCTTTGACAGTCCACATCGCGGGCGTCTTGGGAGAGCGCAGGGCAGAATATGTGCAACTAAAACGTACATAGCTGGAAGTCTCTGCTCCAATCACAAGCTTTCGCCCGTGTGGTCTTCACAGAGAATCACGGAGGACTATGAAGTGGTCCTCAAAGACCAGAAGGACTTGAAGAAGAAGCTGGAGGCATCTAAGGCCAGAAACCGGGTGCTGAGCATGGAGGTGAAGACACTCAAAACCCAGATCTGCACCCTGGTGGAGAAAGGCAAACACGATGATGAGCTGGTGGATGCCTTATTGGTGAGAGACTGTGGCAAGGTTGCTGTTGGCTGTAGTGGCACAGCAGGAGTTGTGGCTGTCTATGTGAACTTTGTTAAACAGACGAGTGAATTTGTTTTTTAAACCTAGGTCATCCAAACTCACTATTTTCTTTATCAGGGCAAAATCATGGCACATTGTGCACAAAGGGCCTTCCTTGTCCCTCAGATGATGATTGTGCTGCACAGCAATCAAGGCAGACATTTCTGAGAAAGGCAGGAGTGTAATCCAGTGAAGCACTTTAGATTAGACCCGTGATTTGAGGCATGTCTTGATTAAGATCCAGCAGCCTCGCCCTCTCTGTAGTTCACCGTCTTGCATGTTACTTCTCTGTCCCTCTTTTTCTCTTTCTCTCTCTCTCTCTCTTTCTCTCTCTCTCTCTCTCTCTCTCTCTCTCTCTCTCTCTCTCTCTCTCTCTTCCTCTCTCTCTCTCTCTCTCGCTCTCTCTCTCTGCCTGACCTGTGACAGAAGCAGCAGGCTCAGCTGCAGGGGGTGCTGAGCCGCCTCAGCCAGCAGGACGAGCAGCACGTGGAGGCCCAGCAGAGCCTGGGCAAACAGCTGAGCAGCGAGGCCCAGAGGCACGGCTCCCTGGTGCAGCAGCTGCAGCGCATGGTGTCCGAGAGGGAAGACAAGGTCAAGGAGCTGGAGCAGGAGATCCGGCTGCTGGCCATAAAGGTTAAACCACGTAATCTCTATGTCTTCACAAGGTTCGGTTGTTTTTTTTTTTTTTTTTTTTTGTATCTACCGGGATGAAAATGTCAATCTTTACCAGCCACTGACAAATAAATGGTAAAATTCACCAGTCACTCAACAGTTAATCATTATTTTCTGTCCGAAATCCACCATCCACTTTGACATTTTACCAGCATTTGGCCGGTGTCTGGTGCCAGTTTCCACCCCTACTACTAGTGTCTAGTATAGTTAGTCATAACACTGCGGATGGGCAGCGACAGCAGCTAAGAGCCCCTTTCTTACTGTCCAGCAGAAAAGAGAGGATGTGAACGCTGAGACAAAGGCCGGTGTTACATCGAGAGGAGAGAGTGTTCGCAGATCAAGGTCAGCACAGTATTCAATTCACTCACTTCAAGTTATAATTTGTTCATCCATTATTTTGTTACATAGCTCAAGACCTTTGGAGCAGACTCGTAGGTGCTTCATTTTTTTGCCATTGGTATTCAAGCAAGTTTCTGTACAGCAGAAAGCATGTCTTTGCAAAGCTCCCACTGTAAAACATCTTTCAAAAAATAATTTAAATGCCTGGAAAGAAGACTAGTGACACTGCCCTGACTTGTTCAGATTTATTGTTGAAGGTTGCCTTTTCTTTAAAATCTCCAGTATCTCTAACTGTGCCAACAGTGCAGTCTCCTCTCTTGGACACAAATTGGTTGAATCTGCCGCCAGTGTACCAGTAGGGGGCAGTGCTGAAGCAAGGTTAGTGTCTAATGCTGTTGTCACCCGCGTTTCTGTACTGTTTATTCATTGTCTTTGTCACTGCAACTTGATGTTATTTGCTTGCTGCACTAAATAGTACTACAACAACAGTAAATTAAAAATTGTGATAGCCCTTGCTGTACTGTTTTTCACATTTACAGATAGTATGCTATTTATTCCAATATTTTTTTTTTTATTAAATATGCAATTCATTTTAAACATTCATATAGAGTATGTTAACTGTAATGATGCGGTATACATAGATTTTCAAATAATTTTTTTTTCAGAATCTTCAGGTCACACAGGAATGATAAGAAAAAATTTTCTGGCAGACACGGGTGAACCCACACTGTGATTATTTAGCTGTTTAGTTGTTTTCCTTTTTGTGATTTCAGCACAACAAAAGATTAGTCAATATACCACTTTTTCAGCTTAGCTTTATCTTCCTAAAGTGGAATATCAGTTGTCGTAAATAGTGTCAGACAGCGACAAAACTGGAAAAGAATCAATACACGAAGTTTTCACTGCCGTACCACTGAGTGTACTTGAGTATGAATGGTCATATAGTGTTCAATCCTGGAGCCCGTGCAGTCCCTAAGCTCTTTAGCTACATTACAGTAGTGATGTACATCTCTGCTGTCAGATAAATAACCACTGTTCAGCAAAGGGCGCACCTAGACCATGTTGAGGTGACCCATGTGATGCCCTGACACTGAGCCAAGCTGACAGGAAGGGGAGGGAAGTGTGCTCCAGGCCTTCCCTTAGGAGTTGTAAAGCCCAAGCATGGCTCTCCAAGGGGAGAATGAAAGACACAAGTGAGAGGATGTTACAGTGCCATTAGGCTCGTCAGTTACAACGAGATGATGTTTTCACTCGTGTTTCACTCGCTCACTGCTTTGGAACTTTTAATGAGACTGTGCACTGTATTGCAGTGTTTCACATAAATCAGAAAATTGGATTGATGCCTAATCATTGCACTTCTAAATTGAAAATTGAAAACTGTTTAAATAACTAAGCAGCAATGTATTGAGTGAAATTAAGACTACTCTAAGCTTTGGACTGAGCATGAGCAAAGTGGTATTGGATAATGTTCATTTGCAATGCACTGTAGTTTCTTGCTGTGACTTTTGTGACTATGGTGATAAATTACACTAATTGTAGTAACAAAGTCTTTTCATCAAGTCCTTTCCTTTAGAGTTAATGAGGTGAAACGTGAAAACACAAGTATTACTTTGTGTGTGCAAATTAGAAGTCACTCACATCATTGGATTAACAAGCTGCTTGGCAAAGTAGCTTAACCTCCATACCAATTATTGTGGCAGGCCAGTACAGTGGCCTCATTCACACAGGTAATTCATGATCATGAATAGAGAGGTGTGGGTTATGCCATAGAGATATTTACCATAACAATATCTTTTCAATTCGTGTCCATTGTTCGACAAACCATGCCTGTCCAATGACAAGCAGCTGCTGTAATGTTGTTGTGCTTTTTTGTTTGTTTTTTTTTATTCTGTTTTTTTTTTTTTACAACCACTTCAGCCATTGTCCTGACTGCTCTGCCAGGATAACATCCTTACTGGCTCAGTGTGCTGAATACAAAGCACTCAGCCAGGCTGATGGCGTGGAGAGAGACAGGCTTTTGGAGCTCGCCAAGGTGCAGCACAGCAGGTATGAAAGCCACAGGTGGCTCAGATAAGAGGCCACGTGGGATAGCTCTCCTCATTATAGAGGCGCAGTGTAACAGTGTAGAGGTGTGAGTACAGGGGACTCAGCTCTTGTCCTCTCTGCCAGAGAGGAGGACGCGCAGCAGAGGTGTGCGGAGGCGGAGCAGAGGTTACGTGAGGAGCGCCGGCGGGCTGTGGTCCTTGAGCACCAGCTGGAGAAGACCAAGCTCGATCTGGTCAGGACAGCGTTAGGCCAGCAGAAGACCCCCAGCAAGGGCAGGGGTGGTGAGTGATGGTGCTGGGGAGTGGAGAGGTGCTGGCGCGGTGCACACTGCTGTGTGTGTGTGTGTATGTGTGTGTGTGTCTTTGTCTAAGAAATGCACCGATCTGTACTTTGTCGTTGGTCTAATTTCCCGCTTATGTAAGGTCAGTTATATCCTGCACATTAAAGATAAACAGTAAGTCCTCTTTTTATATGACTGTCACATTGCATTACACTGTCATTCAGCAGCCACTCTTGTTCAGAGTGAATAACAGAGAGCTACTAAATGGACAGTCCCCCTGGAGTTATAATGCAGTGGTGATAGACCTGGGAATCAAACTTATTTTCTGCCAGTGTTTCACTTAGGAGTCCGTAACTCAGACCACTAGACCACTACCACCCCAGGCCTGTTAGTCAGACAGTCTCCCAGATAGATTTGTGTGCTACATTATATATATCACATTGCTTTCAAATTGCTTTACGCTGAGATATAACACCAAGGGTTGCACAGTAAACATGTTTGGTGTCCTTCTGTTGACCCAGGTCTTTCCTCAAGCATTGTCGGCCTACCGGACAGACAAGAAAACCACTCCCCCAAAGGTGCTGCAAACCTAAGCCTGGAGACCCAAGTCAGTGAGCTAACTATACAGTACGTCACTACAGTTATCTTTAATTGCACTTGTCTGTTGGAGCCATGGGGTGAAAAAAAAAAAAAAAAACGGACTTGATGTCACCCTTGCTGAGTGTCTGAGAGATGCTGCAGCATATCGGGTGTGCAAATGATGTAGATAGGAGACAGAGCCATTAATTTGAGTGGATTTGGCATTTCTGTTGTTTTTACATTTATTTACAGATATGCAAGACAATATTTAGTGGACGACTGGTCCATGTCCCAGAATAAAATAGATTTTGATTTAATGCGAAGAGATACTTGTTAATGTGACAGTAGTGGTTGTACAATGAGAGGATACAATAGAGGGTATATGCATTTTATGGCTGACCAGAACACTAGACACTCTCAGCTCAGATCCAGATTTGTCACATATTCACGACGTGAGTCACAAAATGAGTGGTGTTGCAGTGGGTTGTCAACCAAAGGTAATGAGCTCAGGGGGTCCTTTAAGGCTTCTTGTGCAGATAACTGAGCGTTTCCCTTTTTGGCACTAACTATACAAAAAAAAAAAGATCTTCATAAGTGCAATATGTATGCCCTCTGGATTAGCATTAATTTAAATAATAGTACATTACAATTGAATCTAGCTTGCAAAATCCTCCAGAAAGGACAAGCTGATTTGTAGCTGTCCAAGACTACAGACAGTGGACCGGGAACCGTACTTGTATGGACATGCTAACAGTCCCTTGCTAGTTCCTTTGGAAAGGATGTGGTTGCACCTGTGCCACGTAACAAAATGGTCTCCTCTGATGCCTAATTGGTTTCAGTCATTCTGGGGCTCATGTTTTGCTGCTAGTGTAATTATAGCAGGATCAGCCCACTGCCAGAACTCTGGCTTTGGATGAAATTGCTTTTAGGTCTTTCCTCTAACTGGCACACTACAAGTGGCTATTCTGGTAAGATGTGTCCATAATGGGGAACAATAGACTCTGTGGACCCTCTTAAGGTGTGAGTGTTTTGGTGAAGAGTGTTTGAAGGGAGACTGTGAGGATCAAAGAAAGAGAACACATTGCACCTGTTATAAGTCATTACCGCCATGTTATTACTAACGAATTACAACCCTATGTCAGAGACCCTGTGGATAACTCCCAATTATAATGATTACCATGTAAGTAAGCAGAAGGTTACCAAAGCAACCAGAGCTAAATCGGCCACTGTCGTTTGTGTAGTCTGTGAGGTCTGTTTTTGCTCAGAGGAGATCTTCACTGAAATTCTAATTTGGTCTGGGATTTGGCTTAATCCCTGTCCAGGGACCAATCCATAGGATTTACTGGACTGCTGTCAAAGGAAGAAATAGGGAAATGCTAAACATTCTGTTTTGTTTTCCTACTACTGAGACTAACAATGTAGCTTTTAAAACATTCTGATAGTGCCTTTCTAAACAACTCTGTTTTTACAGCATACAAGACTTACAATAGGCACATAACACTTAGACCTACTAAATTTAGTGTCTTCCAACACTTGATCTCAGTTTTTTTTATTTATGTCCAGTCACTGTCCTTTGCTGCTAGTGCTTATGTGAGTGACGTGCGCTGTGTGGGCCTGCAGGTTGGCCAGTCAGCTGGAGGAGATGGAAGCACTGAGGGCCACACTGAAGAACACTCTTCAGGCCAAAGAGGAGGACCTGCAGCTCTACAGTGATATGATGAGCCAAGTCAAGCAGGTGTTTCTGCAGGCCCTGCGACAGCACAAGCAAGACGCAAGCCTCGAGGGCTAGCAGGATGCTACGATGGTCCCTCCAATTCGTCCCGCAGAAGGTGATCTGTGAAGAGGCAGAGCACAGCCTTGCTACAAAACAGTGTCAGTGTGGATCCATGGTATCTCTTTTCATGCCTGATTACATGTGCGTTACAAATATAATCCGTGCCTTCTCTGGGTACCTGTGAAGAGGATGGAATTTCAAACAGCATGTACTCTTAAAGACAAGAGAGGAAATGTCAGAAAACAAAATGTCACTGAGATAGTGTGCAGGAAGTGTCATACTTTTATGTCAGAC
Source organism: Coilia nasus (assembly GCA_027475355.1). NCBI lineage: Eukaryota > Metazoa > Chordata > Actinopteri > Clupeiformes > Engraulidae > Coilia > Coilia nasus. The sequence goes on from CM050221.1 coordinate 30,170,500, forward strand.
ACTTGCTTCATGGTTGTCAGAACAGAAGGCTGTGAAGTTAAGATGGAATTTGGGAAAAAAAGAGACAGATTGTCATACTGTTAAAATGTCAATGTCAACTGCAGAAGGATAAGGGAAAACAGTGGCTGAATACCCCTGTGAAAAAAGCTTCAATTGCTGATGTAACAGGAAATCAGTGGTTACTTGTAGAATGAGCTAGACTGTAAAAAATAAAAATAGGCCTACAGTTTAAATTAAATGTGCTTCAATATTACCCAGACTGTTGTGAATTATTGAAATTTTATTCTAAGTGATGTAAATAAATAAATGTTTTTGGTGTAAACACCAGCTCTAAAATTGACACAATCGAGTAGTGAGACCCATTTCATCCAGTCCAAAGATAAATATTGGCACAGTCTGCTGTGTAAAAACAAGAGAGCAACATTCCCCAGCTACCATGTTTAAAAACAGCAGAACCACACAGACAAGCACATATACACATTTAAACCTCTCTCGAGTAAGGCCATGAAATCATCACAGACTTGCAAACCAGTTGTAAAGTATCTGTCGACATGAAATGCCTTGGAAATACACAATTCTTTACTTAGCCTGTATACACCCCCCAGAGCTTTGACAAATGTGCACCGTACATCAGCTGAGCCACCCCAGCCGTCTGGAGCCAGGTCCCCAGTGCTGCCTCACTGGATCGGCTTCCTCTTTCATACTCGCGTACACAAGAAATGTTCTTCCGACTTGGCAAAAGGGATTTTAGCAGTCGCCACTCCGCCCTTCCCGCGCTGTTCCACTACGCTTAATTTAAGCCTGTGGCTGAGGTACTGTGTGGAGCTTGAAATACAGCAGTATTTCTCCTTCCCAGAACCCTAGGGGACACTGGCAAGCCCCTGGGCTCCAGTGAGTGAAAGTACCACAAGACAAAAATGTCACAGAGATGTCTTGGATATGATGGAAAATAGGTCTTTATGCACCAGGAGCTCAAAAAGCAGCTTGTGTTTAACATGTCAAGGATTGGTGACGATGGGGAATGCTTCGGCGGAGAGCGCAAAGTGACGTTTGACGAGAGGGAGGTGATAGGGAGGGGGGCTGTGGCATGGGATCTCTACCAGCAGCCTTTTGGCACAGGCGCAGCAAATCCGTTCAAGAGGAGTCCAGTTTCCTTTTGCGGTTGATTGAGCAAATAGTTGTCACGCTAAATAAATGTTTTTGAATCCATCTTTGCTTCCCAGTGTCATTTAGATGACTAAATTAGACCAACACACTGTTTGTACACAAGTCCACAATGAAGTGTAAACAGACAACCCAAGTATGAGCTGTTTATTCAAACTGTTTAAATTGTAGTCTAAATTCTACATTGATATTTATGACTATCGTAAATCATTTCACAGTGCATTACTATTACATAGCAGTTAAATTTACATTTATGAAATGGAAAATCTTTCCATTGTGTTGCTAGGAATATGATAGAGGTGGAATGCCACAGGGATCAGTTCCCAGACCTCTCCTGTTGTCTTTACATAATGCCTTAAGGACAAATTCTACAGGACAATATTTATAAACACAGTTATGCAGTCAGTACACAGACATGCTTTTCTGTTTTTCTGCTTTTCATCAAATGATTGCAGATTGATCACTGTAAGAAAGGAAATAAATAATTGCCAAGAAGTTTTTTTGTTTTGATTGGTAACAAAGAAAAAGACAATAGTCTTAGTACATTCTCTGTTTTCCAGGAGAAGCACATCCCATGCCAGTTTTTCCAGACGATCAAACTGGTGTAATGACCTCTTCACTGTCCCTCCTAAAAAGACTGTTTACCAGTTATGGCTCATTCCAAATGCTACTGCTAGACCTTTATCCAAGAACAAGAACATAAAGGATATGGCTCTGACACATTACACTGGCTTCCATTTATTTTTTCCCCCACAATGCTGCTATTGTTTGTTTGTATTGGTTAGCCCCAACCCTAACCCTAACAGCACACATCCATGGACTCAACTAGCAAAACCCAGAGAGACTGGTAGAGCCTAGAACACAGTCTTATCCATGAAAGACCTAGAATCCAGACTAAACATTCTGACATCTAGCTGTTGTGCTGAATGCTATTGGAACAAACAACCAAATCTTAGATGTACCCTAAATGTAGCAACCCAGTTTTACCCCAGTTAAAACATTTCTCTCCTCATGACTGTGCTCTAAAAATTGCACTCTATTCTTAAAGCACATTAATTTTAATTGAATTCTGTTCATTATCCTGTGTTTTAAAATATTTAACCTTATATTGATTTGCACTCAAGCATTTTTCCTTTAGACTTTCCATTTGGTTTTTATTTATGTAAAGCACATTGAAATGTACTACATAAATAAACTTGCCTGGAATTTTTAAGTTTCAAGCTTCAATACAGTTTTGTCACTTGCCCTGTGACAAGATGGCATCCTGTTCCATTCTCATGCCCTCGGTTGTGGTTGCTGACAAGCCTTTCCGAAAAGCAGAATATCAAGAAAGTAAACATTGGCTGTGTGATAACTCAGCTCTGCTTTGGCATAACAGCAAACACACTATGATCCACTCGGTTACATTTTATAATTAAGATGTTAAATTATGTCCAGAACCACAGTCCCAGTGAGCACCAGTAATGTTGTTGCCAAAACAAGTATCTGCAAGTGATAGAAAAAATTATACAGCATATATATTTGTTGTTCCCACCTCATGTTTGAGGCTTACTACAAGCAGTCATCATCCATTACACATGGGTATGCATGCATACCAGAGTAAGGAATATCATGAACTGTTTTACATGTGTTGCTTGTAACTTGGCTTCCATGGTGAATTCCTGAAAACAAACATTGCTGTCTCCCAGTGAACTTCTGACTGACAGAGCAATTAAGGACTTTGTCAGATCCATATAAATTAAGTTTTACTATACAGATTAGTATTGTCTCCTGGTGCTGTGCTGCTCAGAAAGGTGAAGATTTATTCCAAAAATCCCTCGCAATAACCAACCAGGCCAAACAGAAACTTGTGTAAACATAGCGTACGTAAACAGCCTCACCTATTTGTCATTCCAGGTTTGAATGAGTCCTTTCTCCATCCTTCTCCTCAGAGGTATTCCCTCGTTCTGGACCAATGCTTCCTCCAGACCATTGACTGTATCCAGGGACTTAAGTAAACAGGTCCTGCTGTGAAGGCAGAGGTTAAAGTTTGCCATGTGAGTTTGACGGAGTTGTGAAAATGTGTCGACCTGAAGTGCTGAGGGTCTCAATGAGCTCATTCATCCTGCGGCAGAGAAACCTCTCATTTGCATGCAATGGAAAAAACACAAACAGGGCCATTTATCTGCAAACGTGAGGCGTTGGGTTGTTTATGATGTGCAGTAAAATATTTTATTTCAAACATGTGTGTCGTAAAGCTGTGTCCTGTACTCACCATCAAAACTGGAAAGCTCTGGAAATTTTGTGAAATCAGTAGCATTTACTGATATTCCAACAAGGCTCTGACCAACAGCCAATGGGTCCCTGTTAGAAGCCAAGATGGCTTCATGGTCAGTGCCTTGTTAATTACTTATCGGTTTTAACTCCCCCATCTGCACTGTGGTTATAAAAGACATAGGAGTAGCATTCAGGATATAAAATATGTCCTGGATGGAACTGATGGAAGAGCCTTGAACTTGCCACATGATTTATTACTGTTTTTGTTCAGTGTTATGCAATCTGTGGGCTGAGATGGCCTTCAAATCCAACCATTGTATTGCAGTTGGGGCACCTAAGGTTTGCTGGTTTGGTAAGTGCACATCACTAGATGGCAGTATATGGTAAATCCTATTTTTTCACTACACCAAGGCACTAAAGCAACAGTGCTTTCACAGGCGGAAACTAACGTGAAGAGGGCTATGTGGATGTCGACCTAAAGAAACACTAAGTTTTTTAGAACCTTTTTTTGAGGCACTTTAAAGGATCTTCTTTTGGTATCATTCTTAAAATGAACTCTAATTAAATGTGGATATGTGAAGTGCAGAATAGCACACCTGTCTTGTACACTATCTGCATGTTCTCAGCAGCATGTACTTCCGTGGTCCAGCTTGGAACTTCCTGCAACAATGTAGAGAACACTTTCACAGCACAGATCACGACAAGATGCCAGTTAGGATGGGGACAAGCTTGTGTCAGTGCTGTTGGTTGTTTACAAGGTTTGTGCACGCTTTTAGAAATCTACGACCAAAGATCCATAAGGTTCTTTGAGGTATGCAGAAGGTACATACACATGTGTCAGAGTGCACTGTTGTCTAAATCCCCTTTCATTTAAAACCACAACCATTCTTGCCACATCCTGAATGCATGTCTCTCCTTTTTGAAGCCACTGCAGGGTAATACTGGTTTGGCAGTGAGGTGTTGTTACTTGTTCATTGCAGTCAGTTTTCATGGCTGGCTTTGTGGTGTCGATGACGGGGCATATTAGTAATCTTATTGGATTTCTTCTGTGTGAGGCCAGAGTCCTGTCAGCCCGATTTGTCAGGTATATAGAATTGTGTTCTTATGACGCGTGCACGGGCCCTGACAGCAGCAGTTTTCAGATAATCAATTGAATTGTAGCTCTTCTCACAGGCCTTCAGCTCTAACACATCATATACTGTAGTAGGAAACGGTGTCACCACTGCCACAGTGGGCTCGCTGCCTTCATCTATGTGAGTGACAACAGAAAGGCCCAGATTTCCAGGTTAGAAAACCATCATTATGTGCTCGAGAAACCACACAGAAAGAACTGGTGGGTGAAATAAAATGCAGTCACTAACACATACACCATACAGTACTGGATTTGGGTGAATTTCTCTGCTTCTATTTGTGGATACTGTAGAAGCAGGCCACAGAGCATTTGTGTCATAATGGGAGAATCATGGGAAAGCCAGCATGGCTAAAGGTCAGAGCATGAGTCAAAAGTTAAAGGTCAATTTAATTCTGAGTGACTACAGAATCAAGCGTACACAAACATCATGTGTACATGCCTTTAGTATATATGTGTACATGTACCAAGTGTGCACAGCAACATAGACGCACACAAATATAATATTTATGTGTTCATGTCTTCGTTGAAGTTGCTGCTGCTGTATGTGATTTCTAAATTTATCCTGGTGTATACTTGCAAGTGCAGCTGAATCTGAGAGAACTCGGTGGGTGAGAGGTGGGAGCGAAGCTGGAAGTTTGAATCAATGACTGCTTGACATGGCCACTGGTGCAGACATCCTCTGTGTCATCGCCATTGCCTGCGCATCCACGAGTGTTCAGTAAAGCAGCTGACATCCTCTGTAAAGGATGATTGGCATTCGAGTCACACTGTCAACACATCTGTGCATGCCCCTGTCATTCCTTTCAGGGAAACTAAACACATTGCTTATGGTTTCATAATTAATATCGATCGCTGACATACCAGCATAGCATGTCAGTGACATGAACCCAAAGAGGAACAGCAGACATTCATTGCCCAGGGTGGAGAGTTTATTGAAAACAATTTAAAATGTACATAGGGACCTGTTTAGATATGACAATGATTTGTAAAGGACTGAATGCCCTACACCAGTTACCATGGTTTCTGGTTTGAGCATCATTCTTAGAAATCATGCAGATATGTCAAGAGTCTTATCTTCAAAGAATCTAGTGGTTTACACACATGGTATGTATCAGCTCCATGTTCATGTTGGGTAAAAGGGTATGAGGATCACATAACAGAAGGTCAAATCCCTTGAAAATATATGGATTATTCACAAGTTAGGGAGCAATCTGCTATGCATAGCTTATTTTCTTGCACTTGACAGCTGGAGCTGACTAATTATGTTTTATGTAGAATATAGTTTACACTGACCTACTTAAAAAATAAAAAGATATCAACATAAAAAAAGGTATTCAAACAGGTATCATCACAAATAATTACAATGGTTGGTCCATTTTTAGAGAAATTTACATTAAAAATAAAAAGAAAGATCCTTGCCAAAGACTAGCATAGTGTATATTCTGATCTAGGATTCATAAGAGCATGGCTTGCCTTGTTTCGGCATTGGAGTGGCAACATAGAAGAGTCTGCTCCTATATATGAGCTGCCCAGGTTGAGTCTGCTTTACCTCTGTGAGCAGGGCAGGGTATCATGTCACCTCAGCAGCGTGTTGTTTTCGTAGTTGAGCACACTAGATTGTACCCGCTGAGAAGAGTCCATCTGCAAGAACCACTTGACAAAGTGGTGCGCTCACAGATCAGACAGGCTTGACCTTTGCGATCCCTTGGCAAAACCACTGGTTGTTCATCTACTTTTCATCTACTGGCAGTCACTGAATGCTAATAATAAAGCAACAGACACTTGCAGTTTTTTAAAAGTAACTTTATCTCTAAATTAAATGCTAACAGCCCACTAAGAAATTTCCGAAGGAATGTATTCTGTGAATGCAAAAATCCTTAAAGCACCTAATACCTACAAAAGAAGCAAAAGGAGATGTCGATAGCCAAGCTTTTCACAGAAATTGACATACCGGTAAATTTAGAATGCTGATGAATGGGGTCTAAACTATTTGCTTTTACTCAAATAAAGAGAGTAAGTAAATAGGCAGGGAAAATGCGTAACAGAAAAAAATATGACACAAGAGGAAAGCAGCCGTATTCAGCTCCTTCACCTGCTGCTCAGACATCACCACTGAGTCGTGTACCCACTGCACCCAACGTGACAGGATACCTTAAAGCCAGCATCAACTGTGACAGAGAGGACAGTACCCCCACAAGAGAGACACAGCCTTGCGGATGAGCAGCTAAAGGCTGTGTGCCAAGAATCTACGGTAGATGCAGATACAGTATGGAAAAGTGTCACCTTAGAAGACCATTGACATTCAGATAATGTGATAAAAAGGCAAACAGCCACAAGAGACATTTTCTGTGCTATAAAATGTTTTTCCCTTCTTTCTTCCATCTTTTGTCTCTCTCTTTAAATGATAAATAAATAGCCACCATCACCAGCTGACACCGTAGCAATGCACAGACACACACACACGCACGCACGCACACACACAAACACAAACACACACACACACACACACACACACACCTAAACACACACACAGTACAAATGTATGTCTGTATAGAAATGTATGCATCGGTATGAATATTCTTACTTACAAATCTATTGGTAATTGGCTATGTGTGTTGGGCTTGTTTCATATACACACTGTTAACCTCAACCTCTATTTGGCATTGGCTTCTATATTTGGCAAGCTTTTCAAGATGTTGTCCAGTTCAGTTGAACTGTGTCATTAGCTTGAAAAGGCAGTGAGTTATCTGTTCCTTTGGTGCACAGGAAGTCAGAGACAAATTCCAGACAAACCAGTGACCCAGAAATTAGCCAATGTGACTCAAAGAAACTGTTACTCTTGCGATATTGATTTGTCTGGAAACAGCAAGCGAGAATGCCCCTCCTAGATAGGAAATGCCATTTGTTCCTCCATGAAGTCCTGAAGGACTAATGCCAAAAACTGAAATGAAACAGAAAAAAACACAGTTTCAATAGATTGCCAATGCTGTCAAGTAGCATTACTTCAGAAAATGTTTCCAGTACAACTCCAAAAAAAAGAAATTCATTTCGTCAGTTGTGTGTTTTCACTGGTGACAAGGCAAATTACGTGCTTCCGTGTCACCATGGAACCCACCACACTTCCTTTAGGTTGAAAAGGCAGCTGCCCTGTATGATTGAAAAGGTCTGTGATGAAAACTGAATTTCATAGAATAAAAAAAACAGTTTCCTATGGCTATTGATGGTGTTCCCTCTTTGATCACCATTGAACATGTCTAGCTCAGTGCAGCATATAACATGAAACAGTGGGATAGATAAACCCAAGTCCACGCTGTGTCTACATCTAAACATTGCAAAGAATTTGATGGTTTAATGAAATGCCACGTGAAAATAGTCACAGTTCAGAAAAGGGAGAGATTTGTCTTACGCATTGAAATTGCTTAAGAACAATCTTTTTTCATTGTTTGTTTCCCCCCTACAATTTAATATCCATGGCCTTTCAACACGTCTTTCTAAATATCCATGAAAATATTGCTTAGAAGGAAGAAGACAACGAGTCATGGCATGTTATGCAAGTTATTAATAAATGAAATGACACAATGAAAAGACAGAATAGATGTAAAAAATAGATTTTTTTTTCTAAAAGGACATAAAAAGTAAATTGCTCTACAAGGAATTGTAGACACAGTTCAAAATCTTGGTCTAAGTATGTCTCTCTGTCACCAACATGAAGCAATCACTTGGACAATGCCAACGCAGAGTTAGTATTCTTCTCACACCTCTGCTGTGTGTGATAGCGATGTGATTGGGGACAGACCTGTTACCTAACAGACAATTTTGTGACCATGAGGAGACTTTGGGTATACCACTGCGGCAATGGGTAACCGTGAGCTTCCTGAGAGGTGTTATGGGATCTTAGCACCTCCCCTACACAGGTTTCCTCCTGTTTCCCGGCAGCAACAGCACTCTGTTAGCAGCTTCTGTACGCGATTCAGCACTCAAGGGCACACTTGTAAGGGTCTGTGTTCATTTGATGAGTTTTATCCAAGGAAAGGGACTAGAACTCCCACGCGCACAGTGTTTATTATCAAGACTTACAGCTGCCCTTTGGATTTCACACACAAAACACACACACACACACACACACACACACACACACACACACACACACACACACACACAAAAGTCCTAAAAGCTTTCAGGTATCTCTCACACCAAATTTAGGAGGATCACACCCTGATGATTCTTGCTGGTATGCGAGGTTTTGCCAAGGCCAGTCAGTTCACTCGGTTGTGTAATGCCTTACAGCAGCCAATCATCGGCTGCCATTGGCAGATGAGCGCTTCCAGGAGGTGTCCACTCCCCCCAGCATGATGCTGCTGGTAGTATTCCTGGCAGACGAGGCTGTAAGCGACACCGGCCCCTTAATTAATTAATGGCCCCTAACCGATGGGCTGGCTTCTGCCGGCGCTCTGCAGAGAGAGTGTTCGGTGTTCTGGGGCGAGGACAGCAGGCAGGGGCTGAAGGAAGAGAGCATGAGACCAGTCAGGCGAATGTGAGGGAGCTGCGAGGCTGACCAAGCTCACAGGCTATCAATCACCTGGACCTTTGTTAGTGCTGCCTGTTCCAGTGCGCAAGAGGTGGGGGGCAGGGTGGAACAAGAGGGACAGAGACAAGGAAAGAGAGAGAGAGGGAGGGAGCGCAAGAAGGGGAAGAATGGCGACAGACCGGCCTACGTGCCCTCCCTCGGTGCTGTTGCTGTCAGCCGCAGTTGCTGTGCTGCTCTCCCATTACATCCTCGATGTGGCTTCCCAGATCCCTGACCCAGAGGTAGGAGCTCCCCTGCCTTTATTTACAACATAACATGGTGAATGCCCTCACATAGTGTGTGCGGATGTTGACGGCAATAGTGAAAATAGCGACATTTGAGATTTAGCTGTGCTGTTGATCGTTCAGAAACAGTGACAAATGGCTTATATGCAGCCATAAACTGGTTAAACTGCAATGGTGTATGGGTTATAGCACTACTGGGCTCAGGCTCTTACCCGATACCAGTGGTGTCCAATGTAAACAAACAGCATTCAAAGGGTTCCAGAATAGAACAACATGTAACAATTTGCTTCAGCTATTACTTCAATAGTTAAGTTATTTCTATAGTCCAACCATAGCATAGGAATATAGTATACAGGCAGTGCTGAGTATGGCTATGGGTATAAGATAGCTTTGTTACGAACACTGTAAATTAGTGTTGCTCTTCATTAAAAACAATACTGCTAACTGAGTTCCTAAAAATGCTGTTGTGGTTTTATATTTAATTCATAGCACCTAATGGTATGTATTTCTACACTCGTCATAGGATAGAGCACAAACAAATAAGCCCACTCTGTATGCAGAAACAAACACAAACCTCATAAAATTGGAAGAAACTCCACAGCAACTTTTCCAGCATTATTGCCCGAGGCCCAACCCTCCAATGTATCCGCTAAATCATATTCCAATAACTTCCTGTTTGTGATAAAGAACAGCTCACTCCAGTGGCCTGCAGGAGGAACTCTGAGAAAGTTTGCAGCAAATAGGTTTCACAACAGGCATCTTTGAAAGGTCTGAGTGGGGACCTCTAGATGTAAATGTGCTCATTTCACACGCGCACCTGTGCCGACAGGATAAAGGCACACTTAACCCAGGTGCAGCTCATCAACTCAGTGCGGCTCTCAGTGTGAACCTAGGCTTCCCCACAACAGAGGAGCATTTTTAACCACCAACAGATGGTCGATTCAGTTAAAATGTTACACCAAGAGTGAATCTTTTTTTTTTTTTTTTTCAAAAGTAGAAAACAGTCAGGAAAGATACAGCAGTGTATTATGACCAGAAAATTATTGGAGAAAGTACCATTTTGAAAATAGTAAACTTGCAGTGTTGAGAATACAGTTAACATAATACAAATCAGAGTTGTAATGTAGTGGAAGGTCAAATTTAGTAGATGGTGAAACAGCCTTCTCTTTTGAATATAAACTTAAAATGATGACATGGAAGAGAAAATGTTCAGACTTTAATCTGAAATACATTTTAATATTAAATGCCATTCTTACTACACTTTCATTTTAGTTTTTTATATATTTTAAATATATATATATATATTTTTTTTTTAAATAAAACAATCTAGCTATTGTAATGCATGCCATACATGTGTTTACACAGAGTCTCCAGTATGGTTCAGGTATAACCAGATAATCTATTTTTATAGGTGTCTGTGATAATGGACTAGGGTTTTTTTTGCTGGAATTGTTCAGTCAATCTGCCAACCTATAAATATTTACACATTGATTAACCTTTACAAAAGGCAAACATCACCTGAATATGTAGTCTGTCAGACTCTCTTGGAAGGAATATTATCTCACTGAGATAACAACTCCTTTACTTTATTGGCGCAATATTCTTTTTTTGTTTCTTCTGACAAAACCCTAAAATGTAGGGGCATGTTGAGGCACAACATTACAGTTACTTGGGAACCAAGGGGTGGTTGACTTGACAACACACTCAAAGATGAAAAGGCAATAAAGGGTTATTGCAGATCTGATAGCAATCCTGGTTCCCTTTGCATCAAGTGCTTTGTGCTCGGCAATCATAAAATGTCATTTTCCATGTGTTCTTTGTTTTTCACCCTGGAGAGAAATTGACCTTTCTATATGCTGTACAGCTCACATTGTCAATCCCCTGTCTCATCTGACTATGAACTGGGCCATTTTCTCCTTGTGGCTAATTCAGTGGTTGTTTTTTTCCCTGCTTGTACTGATTTTGTGACTGAATGTGCTATTTCACTTCTGTACATAGTTTGATGTACATGTTTCTGTACATAGTCTGCATTGTTTTGCAGTTCAGATTTCAGTTGTTATGGAATTTCTTAATTGGTTGGTTTTAAATTCTCTCTGTAATAACCACTAAGGGCTATTAAAGTCTTAAAGATTTTTAGACCCCTCTTAAAGGAGAACTTCGGTGTAAAATGAAAATTGGCATGATAAAACATCATACTGAGTTGGTATGTGTACGGAGGAGCAAAATTGATTTAGCCTGTTGCATTCAGAGTTTAACTATTTTTTATAGTTTGACCCAGAAGGCTAACAATGGAAGTGGTAGGTGCCCTTAGACGAAGCATGACGACTACGCTATTTTTAAACCATTAAAACAGCTCGAAGAAACTCCACATTCCATTGGTAGGACAACAAAGGCCCTGGCATTCAAAACAAACCAATTCAAGTTTGCTCCTCCGTACACATAACAACTCGGTATGATGTTTTAACATGCCAATTTTCATTTTACGCCGAAGTTCTCCTTTAATACCATACTGACCTCAAACACAATAAAGTCAGACATTATCTTACATACATGTATTTACAAACCTAAAAAGTTGTGAATGCATTATGTTCATTAAAACTACCAGCTGAAAAATAATCTATACATACTCATAAAAAATAGGAAAATACAGATAAAAAGTACATCCGTCATGGCCTTTTTGTACTCTTCCGTCCACGCAAGCATATTGCTTTACCAGGTGGTGTCTGCATCACTACTTGCTCCCTCTGTCATGGCTGCACAAGTGCAAGTGAAGGAAACATAATGGTTGCTATGAGCTTATTCAGATACCAGTATACCATATTTACAGTATTACTACTACTACTACTACTACTAGTGCTACTGCTACTACTACTACTACTACTGCTGCTACTACTACTACTACTACTATTGGGCACTGCGCTGAAGCATAGGGACACAGCCAGTCGAATACTTTATTTATACGTCATGCATGTCAAATTACCTCTATCAACAAACTATGATCTTGATCTGGGGTCAGTGTTAGTTGTTGTGGGTTTACACATCATATGTTCTCTTCCACAGCTCTTACCTACAGATCCCCCTCCGAAACCGGATCCCCTCACAACAGAGACTGTTGTCTTCTGGGGGCTACGGTTATGGCAGGTTGTGGGAATCTTTTCCATGTTCGTCCTTGCTATTGGTAATGTAATATCCTGCCTGTTTTTCTCACTCTGACAGCTTCTCATTTTAGTGTTCGATTTAGCACTTGATGCCATTTTAGCTTTTTTTCCAAGAAATTATGACACAATTTCACAATCTAACAAAATTCTGTCATCATCATTAAGTTTTCTCCCGGATTATATAAGACTTCAAGTCTTCAAGACTTGAAGACTTTTATTGTCATTGAACAGTTGCTTGTTTAACAAAATTAAGCAGCATATCCACTAAGGTGTGAGATGAGAGTATCAGTGTGAAATACAAAAAAGGTATAAATTAGAAAAGTAGAAAGTGTTAATTACAAAAAGAGCAAGAGAACAAAGGGGGGGGGGGGTTATATACAAGGGCATAATAAATAATAAAAATACGTAGTGAAGGGAGCATGGGTGGGAATACTGAACAATGCACATTGCATTGTGACTGTTGCACTACAGGAGGAAGTAGGGCAAACCCAGGTAGAGCATGGGCATTAGCAGCAGTGGGGTAACACCCAGATTGAAAACATGTGCACACACACACCCATGTACACACACACACCCATGTACACACACACACACATACACACACACACATACACACACACACATACACACACTCGGTAGTTAGAAGACGATAAGTGAGGTGTCCATAAAAAGGGCAGTGTCACTATTCTGATGTATTTAGAGTTCCGGTTGCCCATGGGAAGAAACATTTTTTAGTCTGTTTATTCCTGTATATCCTGATGGACCTGAACCTTCTCCCAGAGGGCAGCATGCTGAACAGGTAGTTGCTAGGATGGAGGAGGTCTTTTATGATTGTCCTGGCTCTGGTGAGACACCTAGAGCTGGCGATGAAGTCCAGGGAGGGGAGTGGACAGCCGATTACCTTCTCTGCAGTTCTGGTGACCCTCTGTAGACTCTTCCTATTGGTCACTGTACAGCCATACCATACAGGGATGGAAGTGCACTAGCACGCTCTCGATATAAGACAGTAAAGCCAAACATTATCAACTGAGATGTTCCTCCAAGAAAATGTAAATATATATTTTTTTATCTCACAGTGATTACCCTCTGCTGCATCTTCAAGTGCCGCATTCCTCGGACGAAAAAGGAGATTGAGGCACGGCATGCCCAAAGACAAGCAGCAAAGACCTACGCTGACACACTGGAGACGGTTCCTCCGCTCAGCGAGCTTACAGAGATACCAGGCTGTAAGTGCTCTCTCACTGCCTCCCTTTGTTGCTGAGCCAGCATAGTACTTGTTATAGTTATAATTAGTCTGTGCCAGTTTCTGACATGACTGAGGAGCATATTAATTTCACACACACACAACTTTCTGAGCACCCTCAAACGTCACTTGCAGGAGGAGAGATGAATTCCATTTTATAGTGTGATTCTGTTGAATTGTTGATGAGAAGCATCAGTATGTTGGACCACATGGGATTCTTTGGTCCATTTGGCACATTAATATATCTCTTTTGCTTCATGATCCCAATAGCTTGGGTGCAATGCTTGCACACTGCCATTTATTCCAATCACTTACAGATAGGATGAGCAAAAGGAGATGCCATGTTATGTATTAGACCCTTCAGTTGGATGCGCTGCATGAAAACCAGCCTTAAAGGTGTACTTCCACGAGAAACTGTTTAGTACTTGCTCTTTTGAAATATGATAGGTCACCCCGAGTTGCATATGCATGCTGCATATCAAAATGTTTTTCTATCCCCGTTTTCTATATCAGTCAAAAGAAGACAATAGGCGGAAAAACGACCCAATGCGAAAAGGGCCTTCGGCGTGACGTAGACGTAGAAATACATATAAGAGAAACTGACCGAATGTTAGCCTGTTTGACTGACTCGCATAAGATTAGCAGGCTAGTTGAATGACTGAACTGCATTTAGCCGGGCACTTGCACTGAAATCGTGTCGTTCTCCCGGCCCCACCCCCTCTACCAAACTAAAACAGCCTGAAACAGAAGCACTAGAACATTTTTTTCATTAAAACCAGCGCACAGGGCAATTATTAATACTAGAGAACACCGCAAAATTAATCAAAACACGATGGAACTACACCTTTAAGGAAAGGACGAAATCACCTGTCTTCCTACTTGCAAACATTTAGGACATTAGGCATTAGTTTTAGGCTAGATTGCACACAGTCACTGTAGCGAAGGGGAGGAGAAGTCACCCCACCCGGCTTCGAACCTGGGTCTCCGGGGTACTAATCAGGGGCTCTGACCGCAATGCCAAAGAGCCATGGCAGTGGGATGGCAGTCAGAGCACACCCACAACTCTAGTGATGGTCACTCCATCACACTCACACACTCATACAGTCCCCCACACTACTAGCTAGATCACTAGATGCACAAATACTATCAGTTACCAAACAACTATCACATTACACTGTCTTACTGTTTTTATGCGGAGGAAAGGTTCACTGGTGGTTCATTTAAAAAGTGAAAGGAGAAGTAAAAGGAGAAATATACCAACAGACATAGAATTGTGTTTATTTCAGTTACATTGGAGAGTTAAATCTGTTTTGACATTTTTCTCATGTAGAAAACATTATTTATTAGAGCAGATATTTTCAACAGTTTTTTTTAACTGACCAAAAATTGTCATGTTAAAATAGCATTTAACGAGTGTGTGTTGACACAGATCCTACTTAAATATATGTACACTCGCAATATGTTGGGCAACTCATATGTTTATTAGGATCATGTGAAAGACCTGGATCAGTCAGTCATTTCATTATTACTGAACTTCCTCTGCTTGTACTCACCATGGTATCTTCCCTAAGCCTGAGGGCACTTATTGCCAAGGCTTTGACTCTAAGTAAGCATTATGCTGTTGTGACAGCGTGTTATGAGGTTATAAGCTGTTTCCCCCTGTTTGATTGTGGCTGGCTTTGCCGTTTTGAATTCCTATAGCTACTTTGTATAGGGCAGTATTTGGTAGAGAGCAGGCTCCCGGTGTTGCTTATCCTCCCTGATTATACACTCCAATCAATTGTAGTCATTCTGCAAAATCAAGAGTTTTTTTAGTGACTGCACGAAATATAATGACACAATGTTATTTAGTCTACTCACAGAATTTCCACAAGATTGGATTCAACAATTGAGCCATTTTACTTTGTCTGTTGACGTTTAATTCAACCTTTTAGACAGTTTAGATGGCTAATAAACCTACACATTTTTGGAATACTGAAATTACTGTATAGAATATACCAATATACAAATGTTTAACAATGTGTGTAGTGATCAGCAATTCCATTAGAATATTTAAATTTACTAATATAGGAAGAAGTATGTAAAAGTGTATTGATGTTCTACATTAATAAAAAAATAGATTGTAAAACATTGTTAAACATTTCAACATTCAACAGTTTAACAATTACTGCATTCATGAAATAATGCTCAAATCATTTGTCACTTTTGAATTGTTTAATACTTTTGAATAGTTTACTGAAGATTTCTAACCATATTATTATTACATTTAATAAGAAACAATATACCTTTTACGCTTTTATAGGGCCCAAAATTATTTAACAGTACCCCTAAAACATATCATATACTCTCTCTCTAGGGTCTGTTAAAAATTTACAGACAAAGCAAAACCACTCACTGAACCTAAACTAAATTTGTTTCAGGTTGTTCTGTAAGTCCTGTAGGGACAGACTATCCATGTAAAATGTTTCCACTGTGTTAACAATTTCTTTTGTTTTCCCTTTTTCTTACCTAGTTAAATAACTGGTAACTTTGTATGGATCCTCTCTAGGAAAGCAAGCAGTGTTTGAGAATGACTTCTACAACTAATACTTTGGAATATGAGCAAAAGAATATTTGGAAACGTGTCATGACTCTGTCATCTATATCCCTTTAATTTCTCTGTTTGTGCGGATGAAATATTCCACTTGTCACCAACCATACATTTTTGAAATATTTAAGTTACCAAGCATTTAACAGGTAAATGTGTGGAAATGAGAGAAAGCATTACCACAAAACTGTCTTACTATCTTTTTAAAGTTAAAAAAAGCTTTTGACTATTCCTTCTTGCTGACCTGACTTCTCCTGAGTGTTCTTGCTTGTAGCAGCTGTTCTTTCCTGACCCTTTACCTCCTTCTCTTCCTCCTCTTTTTCCTCTTCCTTCCCTCCTTTCCCCTCTTTTCCCTCTCTTGCTAGCGGTCACCGCAGATGCTACAGCTGTCCCCACCATCTCTGAGCAGGTACAGGCTCGGAGTGCCAGCCAGCTACCTGTGGTCAGGGAGGAGGATGAAGTGACTAATCCCATCACCCAAGCGGAGATGGGATAGTACTTTCCTGCTGCGGCTGTCTCTTCCCTGTTCTTCCTCTGTCACAACACTGTCTGTGTAGTCTTCCGATGGCGTGGGAGTCTTCTCTCTCACATGGCATCTGCTCATGACTGCAACCTCTGCTCGAAACTAGTGTGCAAAATAATTGCTCCGCTGCCGTTTTATTTCATGTCTTTCAATCAGTGTAGCAGAGAGGAAGCCGCAAATCGTTCTTACATTTTATGTCTCAGCCACAACTATAGTATGCCTTTAAGATACAGTACTCAGTCAGTAATGTAGCATTGCCATCTCAGGTGGTATTTGCCTTGCCTTGCCCTCTGCTATACATCGTGCAAGAAGAAATAAATGGTTGTCTCTTTGTAGGTTTGTTTTTTAAATCTAGTCGCACATAGCATGAATTGCTTTTACAAGGTCTGAAATGATTTTGAATGTGTAGACAATTACCTTAAAAACATATACATAGACTTTTTAGCACTTTTACCTGCCTGTTGATTATGTGTGTGTGTTTATAAATTTAGCAGTTACATTTGTAGATTTATACCTTCAATAAACTTTGAGGAATGTATACATAAAAGAAAGCAATTTCTGCATGTGTCTTCTCTTCTCTTTTCTTCTCTTCTCTTCTCTTCTCTTCTCTTCTCTTCTCTTCTCTTCTCTTCTCTTCTCTTTTCTTTTCTTTTCTTTTCTTTTCTTTTCTTCTCTTCTCTTCTCTTCTCTTCTCTTTTCTTTTCTTTTCTTTTCTTTTCTTCTCTTCTCTTCTCTTCTTAAAATGTACACTTAGGTTTAATAAACATTAAGTTTATTTATGTGGTCATATCAGTAATATACAGACCTTGTGTTAAATAATTACTATTAAAGTCTTAAAATCAAAGCACATTTTTAGAACTTTATCTCCTTTCGTATTAATGTGCTCCTACACCAAAGAGACCTGTGTAAACACATGCTTACTAGGCAAATTTGCCAAGTACCTAAAACCTCAGTGACCTGTTGATGGACCGAACAGTCCAGGACATATGTGGGGGTTAGTGTGACTTTACTGAGCCTTCAATAATAGCACTTTGGCCAGTCAGACGTGACAGTGGGTCAGTCTGTCACACCCATCTTTAAACGAGGTAAAACCATATTTATAGTCTCATTATTCTGTGTAGGCTATATGCTTGAGGAAGCAGGCTGTGCATGGAAAACAGCATTACATGCATAATGAGAGTGTAGGATGCCCTGTAGGATGCCCATGATCAGTGCAGTGGAAGAGGGATGTGCACATGTACAAATCTTTGCGCCGCTGACATCATACAGTACGTAAAGGCTGTGCAGACCACAGTGATTCAGTCCAGGGATACAAACAGCAAATACGTTTGACTTCATAGATGTTCACACAGATCATCCTGAAGGGAGTGAAGTGTTTGTAGTTTCTGTCATGCTTAGACCTAAAATAGCAGTAATAGTTAAAGTCAAATAACTAGTCTGTCAGTCCAAACACATTTACAGTGGGCTGACCATCAAACCCTGAGCCAACTATTTCCACAACACAGTGTTGTTTCTTTCAAAAAATGTCCCAGTGAGTTTCAAGTGGCAGTTGAACTGTGATTATTGTGATTATGTGATTATGTGAGACAGAGGGGCTGATGTGTGGAAGTGCAGTACAGAAGTGTTGTTGTTGTTGTTGTTGTGGTGGTGGTGGTTGTTATCCACCTCAGTGGGAAAACAATCACATGAAAATATGTGCTAAACTATAGCCTTAGGGAGATTATGTACAATGGCATACAGGAATCGGTTCATCTGGCCTGAAATTGTGCTGTTTACAATGACTTAAAGTGGGAAACACAACATTTTTCATACTGCTCACACCCTAAAATCAAACATTGCCATCACAAGCAGTGCTAGTGTATGTTACTGTATGACAAACCGCTATAGAACTGCAATCAATTATGAACATCAGATGTTGTGGGTCTAGCTATTACAATGGCTGAAGATTAAGGTATGATCCCTTCACCTATAAATGAAATTCTCTAAAAAAATATTTGTATTAAAAATGTGTTTCTATTAAAGAAATACCTTGCATCAACATGTAAAGTTGTTTAATTGGACATTCTTATTAGATTTGACATCATATTGGTCTACTATTGTTCACATAATTTCAATTAGTTTTTTTTTATTTAGGTAGCAGCTATTATCTGCACTTTGTAAATAAATAGTTAGCTTCTATTACATTTTGATGCAACATTAAATAATTAGTTGTGTTATTTTGGAAAACACAGTATAAACTTGTCTTGGTGTCCATGGTGACAAAGCTAGAGTGTTGTTGATTTTGCTTCATGTTACCAACCATGCCACATCTTTAGATTCTGCACTGTGCAGTGTCAATTCATCCTCATTACAGCTCATCTGGGAAGTTTACCTTAAAAAAAAACCACACACACACACACACACACACACACACACACACACACACACACACACACACACACACACACACACACACACACACACACACACACACACAGCGGACCCAGGCACATCTCTTGTTGACTAAGACAAAACTCAAAAATGTCCATTGCTCCTCCAAGATAAATGTTGCGCTAGACTGAGGTATAGATCTGTGGTGACAGATTTGTACCATTAGAGCTATAACAAGAGCAGTAAATCAATAGGACCAAAGCTGCATGTCCTAAAAATCAATTTAACCTGGTTTCTCAAGATTAGTAGAATATTCCCTGTCTTGGATGGGATATTTCTGACTACCTTGTGGGTGATGTTTTTGTGCTAAATAGAGCTCCGGAAGTGCTAACTGTTGAGACCAGTATGGCATTAATTATTACCTTTTAATTATCTACCAAGAATACCAACACGACACTTGTCAGTCAGTGTATTTTTGATAAGGTCTGTGTGTTCCAGAAATGGTTCTTTCTGATGTCTTGTGCAGTTGGATGTGCAAGTTAATAATATAGCTGGAGAATCAAGTGTGCAAGTCATGTTTTATTTTTGTGATACAAATGACTGATAGCAGAATGTTTTGTTCATCCAATTCTTTCTGTGTTTCATACCTGCATAGGTTAAAGGTTCAGTAGAGGCATTTCCACTGATAAAATATAGGGGTAATCAAAGATACATCACATATGTGAAAATGTTATACCAAATGAAAGGCTTAGATTTTAGGCATATAATTGATATTGGCTGTATTGTCATATACCGGTAATATTTCCATACAGACTATAGCATGGTATTTCCACACCAATAAAGATTCATTGTTGAAATAACTGCTTATCATCAAACGTAAACGTACTGTAATTCTGTATAGCAGTCTAGTAACCCTCTAGTGAATATAATGATCACAGACCAACTCTAAGTTGGTCTGGTGCAACTCTAAGTTGGTTTGCTGGTGTATTTCAAAGTCATAGTTCATGGCAAAACATAAATTACCTCTCCTGAGGAAGGTTGCAGCATGGGTCGTTTGTAGCTTCCTACACATTAAGCCCAAGACTTTTCTAGCTAGGTGTTTGCAAGTAAATCCCCACAGACATGGTGTTTACATCTAATTATCAGTAATATGTTGGTTTAATAACGTGTGATGCTTAATGCTCCATTGCCATCTTTTGCATTCCCCAAACTCACTCCTGGACACTCTTTCCTCTCTGCACCAGCTTTTATTTCTGTGCCCCTAGAGGACCATCACTGGTTTTTTATTTACTTTTAAAATTTACTTTATTTTATTTCAGTTTACCCAGCAGCACTAACATACAAAAAAATATTTTCCACTTTCAGATCAATCCAGCTCTGGTCCTCACCAACCCAAACTTTACAGCTGATAACTTTGCCTTCCTCCTCAGGGGAAAAGTGGCAGCTGTCAGTATAGGGAATTTTCTGAACTAGCAATTTGTCTTTTTTTTGTGCTATGGGCTCATCACTCTCACTCTCAGCCACAAAACCGAGGGAAAGCCCTTTGCAAGCTTCGTATGTAGCGGTCCTATTTCTCAACAGTCAATGGTATAATAGTCAATGGCATAACATTGTCACTCAGGTTGTGACACAGGTATCCAAACTACTTACTGCTTGCCATTACACTACCTTTCTGCTGGATCCTACTGCATACTTCACACATCCTATTACGTGAGGGTACTCTCTCAGGGCTTCGGACTGTACAGCTAAAAAGTGTAGCCTCCAATCAGTGAACAGAGGAAGGGCTATGTAGCTCAGTGGAGGGCTGGAAGTGTTTATGTTGAACTTATGGCATGATTTTTGAGTATGCATGCTGTGTTCAGGTAGTTTCGATTGGCTAAAGCCAGGCCCAATAGTTTTAAAGTTCACACAAAGTATCTACCTAATAAATGTCTATTGTGAGTATCCAAACTCTTTGTATGAAGTGAAATGAAAGCGTCTGGTCCCCCAGGGTAACAAACCATACCTCCAGCCTCCAACCATTGTGCCACCACTCACACATGTAGCAAATGAATCACCGGCTTCAGAAATGTTCCCAATTCTATTGGAAAAGTCTTTGCTCAACCCTGCTGGGGTTGAGACAAAAAGCTGTTCTCTGTTCTCCCATTTCTATCCAAGTCTACTGAAAGGGTCATTCACATGGAGTGAGAGTTGGGTTTCAGTAGAGGCCAGTTCACCCTAATGGATGGTTGTTGGCAGAGGATGTCCTAATGGCAGCCAGACCTGGGGGTCAGCTATTGGTTCTTATCTTCCTTCCCAACTTGTCATCCATTGATATTTCTAGTATATTGCCTTCCTGTTTTGAATCCGACCAACTGGGCTGTCTTTCAGTGTTTCATTGCAAGGAATTGCTTTGGGTTCTCTTTCCTATGTATACCACCTTCTTGGGCTCAGTTATCTTACTTACATGGCTATTTCTGCTTTGCAGATAATACACAGCCATGCCTATCATTCCCACCAGACTCAGCAGTTTTAGTGAGGATGACTGACAGTCCCTGTGATCGAATTCTGTTACTTCTGTCTCCAAATTGTGTGACTTTGCATCAGAAAAATTATTATAGATACTAGATTATCTCTTGCTTTGACTACTGCAAAGTTCTTGATGTAGAACTAAGACCAACCTTTGCTATGAAGGAAAGTAAACATCCACTAAGTGATACAACCAACCAGGTGCATCTCAACTTCATGGAAGAAACCTTGTTCTGAGAAACTTATCACTTAATTAAGGTGAAGGGCCCAATCTTACACTTCACACTTGAGATGTCTTTGCTACTTTTAGATTCAGATTTAGTGTTGTTGAGGCAGTGACAAGCAATTGTGGTGTTGACCAGCAGAAACATGGTGCAATACTGTGCAATATGGCTCAATACTGAAAAAAGTTTTAAGACTATAGATAGTATAGTGAGAGTAAGGCTTCCTTATTTGAGTGCATCATCCCTGACATTATGAGCAAAGACAGAGCTACAGAGGGCTACAAGTTGTTTTGCATTGTTATACCGGTCTGCCAAAGGAGTACGCGCAAAAGGGCTCTCATGGCACTTTGATTTGTTTGTTTTAAAACCCACACATGATACACATTCAGAGATTTGAAAAATGCACTTTACTCTTGCCCACCTCTCTGCTATTTCAGCAAAAGGGGATATTACATGCCCTAAAGACGGCACTTTTTTGATTATAAGACTGTGGATGCAGCAAATAGTCATACAGTGCAGTCATAAACTAGTTCCGAACATTTTTTTACTACATGAGATGATGCCTCCAACCAATAGTTTTACTTTGTGTATACTGTGTATACAGTGTGTCAGCTCACCCTGGTGAAAAAAACCCAATTCTCTTCTTTTGTGAGACACACATTAGTTTTCAAACTGTAGTAAGCTGCATCTTAAACTCAGTGGAACAAACCTTACTATGAGTCAGTCACAGGACCAGTCATACACCGCCACACCTCAGTGTGTTTGGTAGTTCCAGATTGGTCACATGCGGTGCTCAGGTGCATTGCTGGTGAATTTCTATCTGAAAGTCTACTATCTTAGCATGTACTGTCAGTTGGGACAGACAGATCAACTAAATTATGTAATGTAAACCTACTGTAGTGTTTCTCCTTTTTGCATGATTTGTTTTTCTGGCAGCATGTCATGTTCATAAATATAAATGTACAGTGCACAAACAAAACGTAGAGAGTAGAAAACAACAATAACTAACAGATTATTTTCTTTTTTCTTTCTAGCGGCAAAAGCTGAGGTAGAAGAAGAAGAAGTTGATACAGTGGCCGGAAAAGTGGACGAAAAGGAAAAAAAGAAGAAGAAGAGCAAGGGCTAAATGTGCTAAAACTTTTAGTAAACATTTTTGAAATTATTTTTATGATATTTTTATTTTTTTATAACAAAATTTGTATTTCGCTGTATGGAAAAAATAAACTTATTTCAATTCAGCCGAAATCACTGTGTTTTTTATGCTATTTACATTTTTATTCTGAATGTACAGGGCATAATATAAGCAAAGAAGGGTCTCTCGTGCTTGATGCATTCATATACACTCAGACATCACAGATCTGTTGAGAAATCACACATTTCACACACTTCAAATAGCTGTCTGATATTCAGATTATTTTTCATTTATTTCATTATTCACAATACAATGATGTACAATTTATAGGTCAATATATCCTTAAAAAACAGACAGTGGACTTAAATCAAACCACATGGTAGCTAAGCACTACAGTTATTTTTGCAGCAATATGCCTGCTTGCCTGACTTTCACCATATGTTATCATTATTGGCATATCAACAAGCTAGGGACAGTTGTAGGAACAGCGTATGCTGTATAGCTCTTCATACAAATAATACAAAATAAACCATTTCTGAAAAGCAAGAAAAAATCATACATGTTTGAATAACGCATGTCAAGTTTCATGACTCCAACAAGGATACCTGACAGGTGAGGGATCTTGGTAAAGGAAATGTAAGCAACAACTTTAAGACATTTTAGAAATATCCGCACAAAAGGGAAAATGTCAGTAATTTTTGACAGAAAATAATTGTTGATGAAAAGAAATATGAACTTTAAAGTGCTTATATGGCTATTCGTAAAATGTCATGGACAATTCCACTCTTTAACCAGCAGGTAAAGTAAAGTGTTAGCCATGAGACATTAGATGAACATGACACACACAGTTAAAAATTTGGCAGTGACACACTGTATTTTGATAGTATTGGCAATGATCTATGGTCCAGAGGTCTATGGCCTAACACAGTTCTGATGATATGACCTTTTGACCTCTGTTGCTTTACACTACAGGACCCAAACCACCTTAGTAACAGCAACAGCATATCAACACTCCAGTGAAACTAGTGTTCCAATGGTGACCTTGCGTATGCTGCAGTGGAATATGCTACCACTAAGAATATCAACATTTCATTATTAGCCACAGAGAGGACGGAGGACATTTGTATAAATACCATAAATATAAAAAAAGCTTACAGAGCATTGCAAATATATTAAGGATGGTAAAGCGATGATAAAATGGGATTTAACAAAACAAAATGTACTGCAAAATGCAGTAAAATATTAAATTATGCTGCAATATAGGGTTGGGTTTCCAAAGAAGTAAAGCCATGCCCATTATAGCTGAGAGACATGATCTTCATTTTGATGTCATCTCTGTGACAGTTTTAGCGATAGGACAATTTCAAGACACTCAACCAAGAGGCTGGCAAAAGTCTCATAAGCATTGAAGCACATCCCTGATAAAAAAAACAAAATACTGTCCCTTCATAGTTACATCACATTACAAAGTGTTTGCAGAACACTGATGCTCATTTAGCTCAAAACTAGTATTTGTAAACATTGTGACTTCTGTTACACATATAAATTGAATATTTATACATACATACAAACATACATACATACATACATAAGCAGCATAATACTGAACCATATTCAACAGTATGTGAGCTATATTACATCATCTTAAAATTTATGATTAAATTTAAATTATGATACTTTAAATTATGACAAATTCTTTACACCAAGCATCAAAACAGACTGCAATTGAAACAATTCTTAACACAGAGAGATGTTTTGCACATGGAATTTTAAAAGCACAGCCCTAAGCAGATTTATTAAGACTCCTCTGACCCTTTTGGAAACCTAAGCTTGCAATTATGTTACAATTATGTCAGGAAATTATTAAAGTAGCAAAGTCTGTATTTATCCTTGTTATGCTATTTTTATAAACACATTTCCACTGAGGAATACCAAGAATCCTGATCAAAGCAGGGATCATTTTCCTTCATGGCTATGTAGCAAAGTTGATATTTGACTTGAATGTTTATTTTCATTTGGAATTAATTACCACGCATGAGGACTGAATCCTCCCTACAAGTCAAAGGCATCAGACGGGGCGCTGACATGCTAGCTCTCTGAACACTCACTATTGGTCTTTTTAACTGGGGACTTGGTAAGTACATTCGTTTCAGCAACAGCTTAACTACCTGTGACAAATGTGTGGAAAAAGAACCACACTGGGCCTCATGCAAGAACCATTTGTACAATCATACTTGATTTGAAGTGACAGCTGCAACTGTTTAACACAAGCTCACTGCAAAACTACACTACACAACTACATCATGTTTTAAAATTGTTTTCCATAAATTATAAGTCCTCCAGGCTCCAGACACATAGGATGCCACTAACTGCATTACTTGGAGGACATTTTTGTTTAAACAGCATTCAGTTGTGTCATGATATTTAGATATTTATGATGACATTATACAGTGAATTAATGTATGTTAAACGTATTTAAAGGAGATACGAATCTGTTTTGGTTCTTCCACCCACCTTCAAAAAAAACAAAAAACAAAAAACACTTCCCTTAGCCATAGGCTACAGAACTGAAGCAGAAGTGGTTGCAGGACGGAACTTCTGTTTAGAGGACCGGTCTATTTTGTTAACGTCCGCAGTGCTTCATTCCCAGTTGATTATAGTGTAATGTATTATTGCCGTGTATGCTCTGTGACTGTGTCCATTTCGGTTCCATCCCCAACCCCCCCTCCCCCCGGAGCTGCCTGGCTTTGTGACATCATGTTTCTTTATATGTCTAATTTCCCATCAGAGTTTTGGTGACTTCAGTGATTCTACCATCAAGTGACAGTGTAAATGACCCCAAACATGTTTACACAATGTTTTACCGTTGCAGGTCGCTCATAGTAGAAACTTGAGTTTGACACCTCACCATGACATTTTTGGGCTTTAAGCATTATAATGTAATTCTAATGGATTTGTATATATTTATAAGCAACGCAGAAGATAATATTTGGCAGGTTTCTGAAGTTTGGTGAATATGTCATGTCATTCCTGTGAGGCCTGCCAAAAATACATAATTTTGATATGAGAAGAATATGCAAGAGTCCTTGCATGAGGCCCTTGGACTAAAACTTAAACTCCAAAAATGTATTCACAAAAAAAGAGATAGTTGCCTTATGCGAAATACATTATCTTAGTGGAATGTACAATCACTGACATCACTACACAGATGTGATGTGTCAGAATGTGTCAGATTGAGATAACATTGCAGGGAGTTTAAATAAAATGTTTGAATGGTCAGCTGTACAGTCAGTTTAGGAATGAATTCCAAAAATGTGTAGCTTTAGAGAATGAGAATGATCTGTGAGATTGACTGTCAGCCAAACTGTAATGCAGCAAATATCCATTATGTAGCAACTAAACATATATAATTATTGGTAATAGGCTCATGTAGGAAAGATGCTGATGCCAGTACCATTCAAACATTAAGATAATTATGAACATGAAAAGTTCATGGGAGTCCTTGAGCACAAGCCTTCAGCAATGCAGGTGCAGGTGCCAGGCAGGAAAACTGTATCGAATCTTCAAGTATAGAAAGCAACGCACACTGCTTATTGTTATTTTTCTTATTTATTACTTAGAGTGAACAGCATTGTTCGCTCTAAGTAATAAATAAGAAAAATAACAATAAGCAGTGTGCGTTGCTTTCTATACTTGAAGATTTGATAATTATGAACATGTTTAATCACTTATCTTGACAGGCTTCCAACACAGATAAATGCCTCTTGCAGTTAGAATGCACCATCTCTCTCTCCCGGACCAAGACTGACTCTCCCTCCATGATATTTCTATTCCAAATACCTGATACAAAATTACAGTAGATTTCCATTGTTATGCTTATTCCAGTTCTGCTTCAGAGCAAGCAAGGGCCACCATCTCAACCACAGGACAGCGGCCGTGTTCTGTGATGGCATAAGACCAAGGGCTGACAAGGTGGTACTGTACCTCTGAAGTCTTTTGTAGAACCCCTCCTGTCTCTCCCTGCTCTGACATTTCAGCCTCAGACTCCAGCTCTGGCCCCAACATCCAGGCTGTCACTATGCATTGTTGGAGACCTCTGGGGGAAAAAAACGCACTCCGTCTGACATCATCACAGAAATTTTGGGATCTCCACGGTGACAGCATGTTCCATGTATAACATGCAATTTGAGCTCTTGGCTTTGTTTTCCAAAGTCCACATTTGTGACTCACAGGACTTGAAATGCGGCAGAAATACTACAGCCATCTTCCTGAAAATCAACTCTTGAATATAATGTAAAGTATCCTTCATTTGTTTTTTTTTGTTGTTTTTTTAAAAAAAAGAACCCTTCTTTTGTGTGCACGTCCTCGGTGCTGCTGTTCACATGACTGTCTCACGTTCCTCCTCCACCACAGGTGGGGGCTTGTCCTCCATGCTGGGCCGCGTGCTGTTTGACGGCTCCTCCTCGGGAATGTGCAGCTCGTGTCCTGAGGACGGTATGGAGTTCTCCGACACGGAGCCGTTCTTCACGTAACCCGGGAGGTTCCGGTGACCATTGACGGTGACCGGCCCAAGGCGCGTGGTGAGGTGCAGGGTGAGAGGGCCCCGAGCCGTCACGTTCGTGACGCTGGTGTGTGACACCATGGGTCCATAACTGTATGTGTTACTGCCACTCCGTGCTTTCCTCTTGAAGTCCAGGGCTAGTGTCCGCCTGCTCCAGGACTTTTTGATTTCAGCCTGCACCTGAAAAGACAGAGGAGGGTTTTAGAATCTAAAATCATATAGCACAAACAAGTAATCAGTATGCATTGTGCATATCAGAATTTTGCCACGAGAGCCTATAGATGGTAGCCTGGTACACCAGCCCCTTGTAGTTCATTTCATTTTGTACAGAGGGTATGGACCAGACACAGTCAGAAATGATTTCTTCCTGGAGGTGTGAACTCTGCTGAAGTTTAAAACAAGTGCCTCTGATTTTACCCAATCGCTAACGCCTGGTCGTTGTGCATGCAATTAGCCTACCTACGCCCTAAAAATTCAAATGTAGCACACAAGGTCAACATCCCGGCGATGATGAAATGAACACACCCTCTGTTCGCTGATTGAATTGGTCTTGCTGGAGCCGACTAAATGACCCTCAACAGATTCCGGTCCAGACCAAATGAAATGAAGTACGAGGGGCGGGTTTACCAGGCTATATAGATGGTACCAAAACAACAAAAAGACTGAAGAATACACTATAAAGTGACACTATGAAGTAGTTGTCTAACTGCAAAAAAAAAGACTATACAAAATTGGGATAAAACCATTTTGGTATAAGTTAGAGACTAGACATTACAATTTTATAACACTCAGTAAAAATATTCAGTTATTATAATTTATATATGACTTTGGGTCCAATTGTGAGTTCCTTAATTGTTTGTGCTTAGTTTTACACAGATGTATGTTTTTTCATTTATCAGTATTCTGCCATAGAAAGTGGATTGCAAAAATAGCGCTAGAACAGGAGATTAAGGGGTATTTTTGTCACCTTCTGAAGATAACTGTAGTTGTGTGCTCATGCACAAATAAAAATGTAGATTGCTTCTAGCCTTGTTTGTCGATAGATCAATACAGCCTACCTTATCTCTGTAAGGTCTTAGTCAAGCAAAACAGATAGAGCAGGAGCTGAAATTGTATACTCAGAAACAAAACTAAATACCAAAACTAAATAGGAAAACTAATAATGCAAATGTGTTTCATCAGACATCACAAACACCTCGTATTACTTTTTTGGGTATTCACATATACATCTGTAATTTAGTATGTCTAATTCTCTCTCCACCTCAAAGGCTGTTCTCTATTTTTAGGTTTGAGTCTATTCCATCTAGCTTTTCAGTCCTTGTTTATTCAATAAACATTCAACAGGATTCAGCAGTGTCTGCTGTGGCATTTTCTATTAAAGTCTAGAGTTTACTGGGGAGTGCTCTGTGACAGACTGCCTCATCTCTTGCCATGTCATCTGCATCAATATCCATCTGCCCAAGTAATCAAGACACAGATCTCACATTGAATTCCAGTAATTGCCAACATTATATGTTTTCAACCTTATATGATTTACATTTACATGTACATTTATCTTTACATAATACATATAATTTTCACTGAGTTTAACGATAGTATATGCAGATGCTACAGATATCGGAGGTCTGGAGACACAAAGCAGTCTTAGACGCAGTGTCCTTCTTAGCATGCTTTCTGCCCTGCCCTATAAACTCTGCCTGAAGAGCATTGTCAACCTTCAGCTAAGAGTCTGTTGTTGGACAAGAGCATAGGGCTTCTCTGTCTGAGAGGACTAATTATAAACGGACCCCTGTTCTTCAGCTCACAGCACATTTCTTATTTTAAATTCCATTACAGATAAATGATACTTGTCTGTTAAATAGCTTAATTGATTGACTTAAGTCTGAAATTAAGTTTTTAACTCCAACTATGGTAAATATAACTGTTTACATGACAGTGACTTTCAGTATGTTAACGTTGGGGTTTTTCCCCAATGCTAACATTCCACTAATTCACATTGTGTTGTGTATTTCCGTAAGTCACACAATGCTGTGATGAGGGGAGTTTTCAGTACATTGTTGCTAGTTCCGCGGGTGCCCCGTGTGTTATGTGAACAATGTAATATTCCTTAATGACTGGATTATGGAGAAGCACAAAAGGCTGGGCGCTGTGAGTTCCTATGAGTTTCCTTTTTTTCCTTTTTCCAAAGTGTGTGGTGGCTTAAGATTACCTTCTCACACATTTACACACACTGCCAACAGAAACTGCAGTGATGTTTCTGTTTCATGATATTTCTCTTTAGTATTTTACTTCTGGACACCTGGGTAACCCCACAGTTGCATTTTTTTTTTGCTGCAGAGTGACACAAATCACACACTGAGGGGTCTACAAGATGACTGGGCCAGATCACTTGGGTTCAAGCCCCGCTGTCCACGTATGCTTGGGCTTTCTTACATGCTATCTACTGCAATTTCAGATGTGTTCTTGCTACTCAGGTACTGGCACCATGATTTAAGGTTGATTTAGTAATAGTCATGCACTGTGTGTACTCACCTCTCCATTGCAGAAGCAATATATGATTGCAACAAAGAATCCCTAAAAAGAGAGAGAGAGAAAAACACACTTCTTTGTAAGTTTCATGAATTAAAACACCTTCCCCAACAACCTTAAACGTGAACCTATGAATAACTATGAATGTCCTACAATATGCAAAACATTCAAAGCAGTTTCTGACTGAACAGCTTTGCAAAATGAAAGACAGAAACCAGCTGTCTAACCCTTCTCCAAAGAAAAAACAAACAGAACACACACACACACACACACACACACACACACACACACACACACACACACACACACACACACACACACACACACACACACACACACACACAAACACACACAAAGTAGTGGACACGATGTAGTATGATATTTCCTTAAGGCTCTGCTAATGCTTTTATGTGTATATTTTGCTTTTATTTAACTTATTCCTCTGTCGTTCTTTACATGACCTACATGAGTAAATGTGCCTTGATATGTTACCTGGAATGAATTGACGAGCATCTCGTAGTGCATCTGTATCTGCCAAGGTACTCCAGACACCTCAGTGTAGGGCATCGCCATGAATATGATATAGTGAACTCCAAACAGCGGCATGAGAACCAGTGTGGATTTCAACAGTTTTCTGTGTAGGGAGACAATTAAACACTCAAAAACTGGTGCAGTGCAAGTCTGCTGTATGTGTTATTGTAAAGATATGAAATAGGCTCTAACCTGTATTGCTGTCTGGTGTCACATCTTCCTGCATTGGTTTCTCTTAATTTTGTTGCCAGGACTCTGACTATGTTTAAAAACAATACAAAATTGATCTGGAAAAAAGAAGGAAATTTTGATCACACATGGTCACATTACTCTAAATGAAATGTAAATCTGAGACTGTATGAGAACTACTTGATAACTTCTAAAATTGTATGAGACTTAATATGGCAAAATAAGTCACAGGTTAAAAGAAACACGTCTTTATTCCGGGAAGCACTTAACAACATTTTTGTCTGTTTTTTTTTAATTATTTGTCTCTATGGCCTTATGGCCTTATGGCCATACACATACCTAAAGGAACAAAAGTGATTATTTAGAGTAGACTGCACTACCCGCGAAGCAACAAATAATGCGTCTAAATATCTAAGAAAATGACAAAAATCAGAGAATTTTGAGAACCCCCTTATGATCTGGGAATATTCTGCTCTCTGCTCTGTATGTATGTAAAATTTAAATCATTTTTGCTTCATCATTAACAGTAGAATAGCCAGCACTCCAAATTAAAATTTTAATTGACACATGAATGCAAATCAATGGCTATTTCTCAGACAACCAATCAAACCCCTGTAAAGATGCAAGCAATGCAATACATATACTTCCAGAGGTCAATGATATATTCATCTTTGTATTTGGGTCACTATGACTCATGTTACCAGACAAGGTCGCATAAAGCTGTAATGATTAAATGGAAACGTCTGTAATAACTTACCACAACAGCTGTTAATATAGGTATTTGTATAATCCATTTCACATTGCCCGCACTTAAATCCCAACACCTGTCAGATATGGATGAGATAGCTAATTAAAAACCATAATTCACTCATGTTTGAAACATATGATGCACTTCTTTACAAAGCTGCACACATACTGTGAAACACTGTCATTTTATATTAAAGATTAACACTCATGCCCCTTAGGCTACACAAAGACTTTCAAAACAATCATATGTCATTGATTCTTTGGCAGTCTTATATTTTCCGGTCAATACATCAAATCCCACTGAATCATTAGTTAGATCAATATCTTCCATTACAACAGCAATCTTGACTTCACTCATAGATCACTTTGTTAATCTTGTAATGCATGCCCTGAGACATATTCATATGGCATATTTCCAGGCTGTGCCAAAGCCTGGCACAGTGACTTACTCTGTGTCTGCTAGGGTGGCTCTGACACTCGCCCACACGGTTACAAACATGGCGGGGACACCTAAGGGACACAGCACAACAACAACATCCATGACACACTACTGTCACAGCTAGAATAACAGACACAGCTTCCTGAAACTGTCATAATCATTCAGAAATTTACTGACAATTGTTGTTTATATTGTGGTGCCAGAACTGTGCACGCATCTACAGCATCAAAAAAAAAAAAAAAAAACATACATAGTTTTTTTTTTTTCTCCAGATTTGGTATGTCTTCTGAGGTCAAACTTAGGCAGTGTGGAGATTTGGCTCTGCAGCATCCACATTGTATGCGCTGTGCATACAGAACTACTACACACAGTGTGTACAATGCAGGAACTGTAGGACCCAAGGTCGATTAAACATTGCAATCTGCCATGGTGCAATGCTCTCTTAAGCAATTCCAGTTAGGTAGGCCAGGCACTATATGACAAGTGTTCAACATGGACATATAGTGACTTCAACAAAATGCACAATCCAATATGGAAAGACTGAGCTTATTATATCAACAAAAAATGGGCAGTGTTAAAAATGGAAATAGTGAGTTCAATAAGTCAGTTACAATAAATTGAGTTAAAAAAAGAGTATGCAATGTGCAATAATTGGGCTCTAGTCGAAGCAACAGTTACACATAAACATACCCCATCCAATCAGAGTGAATCCCCAGAGGTACTTCCTGTCAGAGAAAAAGGTCATGAAGATGAGGCTGTGTAGGTAGAGGCCCTCCACCAGGATCCAGTAGTAGTTTGTAGCCAGGAAGTACAGAAAGAGTGTCACGGCCACTTTGCAGCCAATCTGTGAGCAAAAAGTTTTACAAACAGATACATCAAGCCGATAACCATATTGAGGACAAGAAAAGAAAAAAAGCCCAGGAAAGCCTCATGGGTGCTTTACTCACAAACTGGGTTTTGTTGCCTGGGGGAACCTCTGTAATGGACTTCAGATCTTCCACACTGACCCGCTCCATCTCCCCCAGAACGTCTCCGGAGTACAGAGCCATATCTTTCACGAAGATGCTGATGGCCCGCAGCATGAAGGACACAAACAGGTGCATGTGGATGTAGTTCCTGGTGCAATGCAGCCGGCTGCAAATGAGGAGAGGACCACAGAGGAGACAGGTGACATAGCAGACAACAGCCTGACTTTTGTAAACAGGTATACACAGCAGTTGTAGGAAACATTTATTTTCCAATAAAGCAGGTTTCAATTAGAACTGAAGTGCAAGGCAATAATATGGCTTAAACAAGCAGCAGAAAAAAAAACCCAAGCCAATCTCATCACAGCATGAACAGCAGCTGAAGATTAATCAAGAATTCCACAGACATTCGGAGGTGGCTTTGTGTGAACGGAGCCTGTTCCCTTTCCTACAGAGGGGCATGCAACAGCATTCTCACACCCCTTTGCATGCCCTCTGTTCTGCTTAAAGAACAATACTCATCCTAATTAAAGCCAGATGAACAGCACACCAACTGTAATGCATTCTTCAGATTTAGGAGCTTGAAAAGCGCGAATATTGAAATGTGGGGCTCAAAGTGAGCTGTAAAAACAAAATTGCAAGCATGTGTTGCTGAGAGCCAAAGGCATGTCTATCTCTTCCTAGGCTAATTCAGTGGGAAAGCTTATTTTGTAAATACCCTTGCTTATCGCAACTGAAGTTCCTATGAATGGGCACAATAGTCTTCATTTCCGGGCACTGCAAGCAAAAAAACGTCTACACAAAGGGGTAATTTTCACAGCTGCACCTATTCAGAATAATTGTGTTTCCATCACTGCATTCAGAAACAAACAGACAAACAAATGCCTGGTGCCTTATGAAATACAGAGCACCTCTGGGAATAACGGCCACTCAGTCAAACACACACTAACATTCAGCAAATGGATGCAAAACTCCACTTGCCTATTTGTATGCTTTTGTCTGCAAGACATTCCCTCTGGATTGTTTTGGCAAAAGGTACTCATTCAAGTACACAAATGGGCAGAGGATAAAAGGTGACGAAAGTGCTGTTTTTGTAATGTCCATGTACGAAGGAATTACATGCTCATATGAATTTGTCAGTAGACATCTGGTGTGTGTCCACACTGGCCATAATTTTGAGCTTACACAGTAGATGCTCATATGCCTTCAGTGAGACTTGGGGGAAAGCAGCGACAGAAGTGACCGCAGTGCTGCGCTAAATGAAAAAAAAAGGAAAAAAAGAAAAGAAAACTTAAAGGAAATCATCCAGAGTTGTCCAACCGCAGAAACTGCAATGTCCTCCATGACATCATTGATCTATTCACTGACAAAAAAAGCAACAAGAAAGAAACTAAGGGCTTTTAATCCCTGCCAGCCATAATGATTTAAATAAACAGTGGGTGATACAGTTAAGGGATTATTTACGTTAGGAAATGTGCATGCCAGGTTTAGACTTAACTATCTGAAATTGGCCATCCCCATGTGCAATCGACTGCAATCAGCAGGTCTGCGTGGGCTTCCTGGCAGGTGATGGCGTTGATGCGAACCCCCTCTTTGCTCAGGCTCATTAGTTTGCCCGGTTGTTTGACCGTTCACCCCTTTGGGGAGCGCTGATTTGTGTCGGACATGTCGGGGGGCTGACGCGTGCGTGTACAGTACAGTGCACTGCCGTCCGGGCGGCGGCAGAACACTGCGGCTAATGTATGAAACTCCCTGGACGCTTTGTCGGCTAACGTCTCGGAGCCCGCGTGCACCTGAGACTGCGAGCGCTGAACAGGAGGCATGGCTAAAGTGGCCTGGAAAGGCCGTCGGAACAGGGGGGGAAAGCCACGAGAGGCCTTATTAAACTCATTTCCCTCCGATGGGTTTCCTGGTGCCAGCTGAGGTGCCGTCTTAAAACGTCAGGCCCCGGCAGTGGCTGGACCCGAGTCAAGCCGAGTAAAGCGTTTGTCAACAAGTCTTTTTTAGCACGTCCTGACCCTCTATTTAAATAAGCCAGTTGAACAAATATCAGAGGACGTTCGCTGCATTAATTAGCAAGGAAAATGAAACCATTCAGCATGACGCCAAACTTTCCCAATCATACACATACATCTTAAATCTTGAGTCTTGGAATATTAATCCATAAGAAAGAAAACCAATTTTGAATACTGGAATAAACAGTGTTTCTGGCTGAACAATAATTCAAAATGTACAAAACCACACACATATTTTACATGTTTATGACAATAAGTTACTAATTGGCACTGAATCAAAGGACTGAGGACCAGGGGAGCAGGTTTGCAGCTGCATTACAGTTGCTGTTTCTTTGTTGTTGTTGTTGTTGTTGTTGTGACAGAAACTGAGTAAATGTAACATATGACGTATTATTCAAGCCCATCTCATTGCTGGAACCAAACATCTGATAATGCTACAATAGCCCTACACTTCAAGCTTCCCATCTTCTGTCAGCTATTAGGGCTCCAAACAAACCTTTACCAGCAATGCTGCTAAAAAAACTATGTTCACAAACTGTTCAAAGGAAAATCATGTTTTTGCATTGTACTTACATTAAAGAAGGCCTGACTGAATACCTGAATACCTAATTGTTCTGCATGCTGTCATAGCTGTCATGAAATACAATGTACTGCTAGTTTTTCCTTTAACATCATTAATCCCTCCAACCGGCACTGGCCTAACAACAGAAGATATGAACTCCCCTGTAGAAAGGTAGGTCTGCTACTGCCATGCACTTTCATGTGTCACACACAATCAGATCATTATATGTTTTTCACTTTCAAGGCGTCAACATGAAACAGCCATCTACTGATAAGATCAATGTGTTACATCACTGTCTTTTTCTTAACCTGCACAGTGCTGTATATATTAGCGATTAAAGCTGACTAAAGACACAGGACACTACATGTATCCCTGTAATCCCATCCCAATATGGGAGGAAACGAAACATAAATGTCAACAAGGAGGAACATTAGTTACAATCTGTCCCGAGGGCATATCTTTGTAAAGGTCAAAGTGCAAAAGGCAAAAGACCTGCTTTGAACAGACATATCCTACCGACTTTGCATGTTGTGTGAGATAAGCAGGACAGAACACCACAAGGTCTTGGGCCCATGCGTGAAATTGTTATTTATTAGGAGGAAAGCAGAAGGTTCTGCCTAGAATATTTTTCTGCATTTTTATTTTTAAGCATCCCGAACTAGTCTAGTCACATGTAAAGATACCATTCCCACTTGTTCACACATTACATTTAACTAATGCTCGAAAATTCACACTGATAACCAAAACCAGCACATGCCATTGGTTATCATATATATTTTTTCTTTACTTAAATGAAACATGAAGCAACTGCTGCTCTTATATCTCTTACATCATACCGTATATTAACTCTGACTTCCAACATCATAAGTACTCAAGGCTGTACATACAATGTTTATAAAAGAGCAAACAAAAAAAAACATTTTAAGGCATAGTCTGGTCAGGTCTGGTGCATGTAATGTTTTGTATTTCAGCTTTGATTTTGAATTTCTACCCAAACGTTTCTTAGACACAATATTGAGCATCCAAATGGCAATATGGATCTACTGCTTTTCGCAGTCCCTCTGGCAGATGCAAAGTCTCTGTGAATTCACCCTGGCTGATTAAAGTAATGTTAGTTGAAATCTCTGAGGATTGGGGTACTTACCGGAAATACCCCAGGATCACCACAGCCACCATGAGAGATCCCAGAGAGATTGAATAGCCCACCGTGTAAATCAGATAGAGTCGATCAAACACCTCCTGTTGGTCAAGACAAAACAGGCAGATATGGGTCATTCATGAAACTTTGGGAAAACCATGATTTAATTGGCTTCGTTTGGCTCATGGCTTTAACACATTTACATGTTTTCTGTGCCAGTCACTGCTACATGGTCAGTCACAAACTGGGTTTACACTCCAACAAAAAACACATACTAATTCCGTCATAAATGCAGTATTAGCTCCTAAGTATGATTATAAATGTGATCTTTTAAAGATATTAAGCAGAACTGGTAGCTATTGTGAATCTGTCTGAGATGCAAAATGTGTGCGGTGTGGAGGCTGACATCTAAAATTATATCTGTGGCACAGAGGCAGAGGAAGCAGCTGGATTATGCTCATAAAAATGGTACACATTCAAGCAGTTTTAATTAGACTAAGAATCTCGAACTCGCAATCTGCTCCACAGTGAAACATAAACGTTTTGCTTTGACAGTAAACTGACACGCAGAGACTGAGGTGGTTTGAACAGCATTAGTCTCTAACAAAAACATTTTGCTTCAAACTCTGAAGCTGAATAAAAAAAAAGAAAAGAAAAGAAAAGAAAAACGAAAAAGAAAAAGAAAAAGAAAAAGAAGGGGGAAAGAAAAAAATGGGGTGGGGAACGCACCATTTCCAAAAGAGATTACTTCTAGTAACAGGCAGCCAGAGGACATTCTGTGTTGAGACCACACTAACCATGCTAGCTGGATTGATGCTGTGTGCTGCATGAGGCCCACTGGAGGCTGATGTAACCAAAACTCAGAGGGCTGTTATCATTTAGCCTGTGGTGCAGGGGCCCCTGCCAGCGCCGAGCTGTGGTGTGCACAGATTGCACTATAAAGATTTTCATTTGTGCGTATGAATTTTTCATCAATGGCTGCCACAACTCTTGGGATCCCATCAGTGTAAATAGTCAATGTCAGACTAAGGGTCTCAAAATACTGACATATCTGCCCACTGACTTTTGGTTTGGTCTGTATTTTTTCAAAAAGGAGGGAATGAAAATTGATGGGGGAAATGTAAGAAGAGAAATGTAGAGAGGAAAGAAATGCTAATTTTATAAAATTACACAAACATGTTGCATTTTTCAGGAATAAATGTTTCCTCCCTGTTTCTCAACACCTTTTAATTGTGCCTTTAGGTTAAGTGTGCTAATTGAGGAGAGTGAGTATTTTAGTAGAAGACTGTTCTCCTTTTAGGTATTTAAAAGTCTAATAAGCAATGCTACAAAGCATAAATTATTGAATAAAATGTTGACAAACCAGTAATAATTAAAAAAAAAAAAACAAGGCACGTCTCAGTAGTATTTTCCATATTGAAAGAGTCTGATTATTTTTAGTCAAAGCTTGGGAAATAAACCTAGGTCAATGAAGCTAAAATAAATCAACTGCCCCACTATTTTCCTAGTGAATATCCATCCATTGATTGGTCCCTGTTGTTAACCTTTGTTGGGCTGAAGGAGGATGATGATCTTACTTCATGCCGACATTTACTATTCTCTTTCTTAAGTAGCTGTCTTAGGTCTTTGGTTACTTTGTTGTACGGTGTGTGTATGCGTGTGTGAGAGAGAGAGAAGGAGAAAGAGAGAGCGAGAGAAAGTCACAGAATCTTAACATCATACAACATCAATCACACAACTTGAACTAATCTTTTAAGATCCAAAAATGACCCAATATATTTCATATCCTCTCTAACCAGTCTCTTCATGTGTTTGGTAGTGTAACCAACAGTGTGGAGAGGAGTGCCACACACAGTTGCTGTGTTAAAGCAAAGCTTGTGAATTTCACAAGTGTATTGATTCACCTCCTTGATGTCACCCAGGAAAGAGGATTTTCATCCACCTATCTTGGGAAATCCGGCACCTCTACTTAATCCTCACTGCATCTATTGCCAAGCAAGACGTCAAATGATAGTGCCAAACATGCTACGTGCACTTGGTTGCCTAGACACCAGTAGCTCCAAAAGATCACTGTCTGACTCACTCTCTCCTCTCTCCCACCTAAAATCCACTCCCCAAAATTGTGGTCTCCACTGCTAGCATTACCATCAGTTGTTTGAAGACCAAGAATGTTAAATTGTAGGTTAGCTATATATCATGCAGATGCCTTTTTATCACAATCAAATGTGTGACCAATTTCAGACATATTTGAGTCTAAATTACATTAAACTTGGTGGAGGTCAAGGGTGGGTCAGAGTAAGTCTCTGGAGAAATGTGTTCCCAAATCTGAGAATGTTCCACATGACACATGAACATGATTATGGCTATATGAATAAATCCATTCAAAACAATCATGATGATTGGAGATACGCTTCAATCCAGCGCAAATTCAGAAGGGAAGCAGACACAACTCATCACTAACCCATGCAGTCATTGTGTCTCTAGACTCTTGTTAAATTACATATTTCTTGCAAGAGGACCATCAGACTTCAAGGAAAAGGGAAAACATGTTCATATCCTTAATGTTGGTTGAGCTGGAAATGTTTCCCTCTGTGATTTGCAGACATGGCCACCAAAGATTCACGGTTTTACAATACCCATATGCTCAAAGGTAAACACGCCAGATCCAGAAGGCCCAAATTCAAATCCAGCTATGGATTCCCTCTGCCTGTTCATCAAACAAAGGGAATTACCTGGCTGATGAGTTATGCTGATCAGTATTAGCTGGTTCAGTAAACAGTTGGAATATACATGGAGGGACGTTTACTTTATGAAGCTGGGATGTGCTCCTCTGGCTAAAATAAACAGCTAATTTTAAGGACAAATGTTCTCTTTGTGATCGATGCACATCTAGGGTGTTTACACAATGACATTGTCTTGAAAAAAATCTAAACTCCTAAAAGACTAAACAGGAGGGAAGAGCATGGATACATATACCTCAGTGCTCCATTATGGGCTGAGTATTTCGAACTGTAGCTGCTTTTTTACAGTGGTATGGTAGACCACCAGAGAGATACACAACTCTTTCCAGCAACCGGAATTCAGGGCCAGGGTTGTAGAGTAATCCTCTGATAACTATACCATATGAGGTTTCTCATCTGCTACATATAATATGCAAAAAAAAAGACTTTCACACAGCTGTCAGTCACTGAAATGATGTTAAGCAGTCTGTCAGCAGTCTGTATTGGATAACTACATTTGAACTGATTTTTCCCCTCTCCACTTACTCGAGGCTACATTATTTGGGCAGACATTTTAATTTCCTAATAAACTATGCAATCATGTGTTACTGATTATTACTGTATTACTCTCCTGCATTAGAGATGTCCTATTTAGGACAATCTGCCGGTCTATTTTAAGACAATGACTTTTTCAAATGAAACTAAATAATAAAAGGGACAGCTGAGAACATATGAGGAAGTGCTGATGCCATAAGCCACAGCCTGGGTGCTCTGATTATAAAGGGGAAAAACTTACTATTAACTTCACATTCAAAATGTAATGTTAAAAACTATGCTGCTACACACTGATTCAACATCATTGACTGCCTATGTCCAAGTCTGTCCTAAGTTGAAGAGAGTCCACAGTTTGCATTAGCAAAATTAGTGTTGAGCTAAGCCTTTGTAAACCTCTCCTATGAAGTGGTGAGTGAGAATAGAGGTTTGTCAGCATGTGAAAAAATGAACACCCTCAAAAACATGCACTTTAGAGTGAAGACAATTGCAATATGAAACACACACCATAAAAGTTGGATTTAAGTATTTTTCTGCATACTGCACACATTTTCAAAGACCACTTCAAAGAAACATGTCATTTCAAAAGAAGAGCCAAATTTCTTGCCATTACTTTCTACTATGCTTCTATGTCCTTCTCCAATGAACAATGTCATTCTCCTCTTAACTACGCCCTTCAAAACTTTCTATATTTGTCCTGAAGGCAGCAACACTGAGGAGTTTAAAATTGTTGGCACCTTTTTTCTGGTTTATACTTTATGCCCATATACTTCATGTCCACAATTTCTATGAAGTGATGTGAACAACACTGCAGTAGGTGCATTGTTTAAAATGTCAATTAAACTGCTTAAAAAGGTTTTGCATTCAAGACATCGTACACTGTACATTCTGTATTACCTTTCTTGAATTAAAAAAAAAAAAAAAAAAGTTTTGCATGTTTGTTACACGATGTGCCACTGTCACAATAACAGCACAGTGCCTCTACTACCCAGTGGTTCATACTATACTCCAGGCTTTGCACAAGTCTATGCACAGTCTATGCAACTTTTTACAGACAGTAGCTCATATTAGTTACTGTACAGTCTATGTTAATTCTTGTACTTAGTAGTTTTTATAGTAGTTTTATTGTACATACAGTATCTCTCCTTGTTTATTTATGTGTGCACATTATGGGGAAGCTTGTAATCTCATTATACTTGTATAATGACAATAAAGGCATTCCTTTCTATTCTATTCTATTCTATTCTATTCTATTCTATTCTATTCTATTCTATTCTATTCTATTCTACTCTATTCTATTCTATTCTATTCTATTCTATTCTATTCTATTCTATTCTATTCTATTCTATACACACCTTTGTAGCTCTAGCACCCTCTTTTGTGGATGGAAAGATTTGGATGACCAAAACAATTTTTGGAGAGCTTATCACAGAATTTTAGGAATGTTTTAAGTTGAGATAAAAGGCTTACAGTTTGAGCGCGGCCATGACTAAATATGGCACACTTGCAGACAATTACATATCACATACTGCAGGCTGCAAGGCTGTGGGCCTTCATTTAAGGGCTGCCTAGACATCAGTGGCTATCCTTTCTTCACAGACAGAGGCAATATTCTACATCCTTTGTAAGCTTTGTTAACTGTCAACAATTAATTTCAACTTTTTTTTTTTTAAATAATACAACTGAAAGCCAATGTCATCTTTTCAAAGAAGCTAGATTTGTATTCTCAAATACTGTAATTTTCTTCAAATGTATCTTTACGCTTCATGCCGGAGGATTGTTGGTAGAGCTGTGGTAACATCACAGCCATTTTGGTTTCCATTTGAAGTGGTATTTTTTTTGAGGGGACCTTATGGTGGCATTCCTCATACAAAGCCGCTTTTTTTTTCCACACAACTCTGTTCTCCAAAACCAATAAGAGAACCATCAGTGGAAGCGCTATATAACTTGTGTCAGTGCCTCACAAAAGAGTAAACTCTCAATTAAGGCTCGTTATGGACTGGCTGGGGGCTGAAAACATCTCTAGGCGTCTGATAGAGTCTCTCAGTGGCTTTGCAACCCTGGCAGACACCACATCCCTGTAGATGTGTGCTCGCATGAAGAGCAGAACATGAGTCACTGCTTTGCATCATTCCCACATCGTCCCGTGCACCCTCTATTAGACACAACAATTGTGCATAATTTACACCATCTGGCAGCTGTGCAAGATTCAATGAGAACTGAGAAATTTTCTTGTCCATCATATGCACCATTCCACTTGTTACGACATTGGGGGAAAAGGTATGACTGAAAACATGACAAAATCACAAAGGCAATGAGATGTAACAAGGGAAACTGATGACTGAGAGTAATAAATCTTACCCTCTCCTCATTTGGGTTGTAATGACCGAGGAATTTGGCGCATTCACTGTAATTAGCCCATGTCTTGTTGTTGGTGGTTGCTAGCTCCCATGTTC
Source organism: Coilia nasus (assembly GCA_027475355.1). Lineage (NCBI taxonomy): Eukaryota > Metazoa > Chordata > Actinopteri > Clupeiformes > Engraulidae > Coilia > Coilia nasus. The sequence goes on from CM050221.1 coordinate 30,213,013, forward strand.
CGTTTAGGTCACAGCGGCGATATGCGAAACCTGAGGACAGAAAGGCAGTGGCCTCTGATGCACATGCAGCTAACAAGGAATGTTTACAATTGTCTGCATGTTACACTATACAATGTGCATCAAAAATATAAGTTTTTGGCAGTGGAAAGGCTATCCTGACAACAAATGAAGTCAGAGCATGTAAAGGTCGAAACTAGGTTGCTTATGAATGCTGCCAAGTGAGGTGAACATAAAGAGGAACAGCAGAGGAACACCTGAGTGCGATAAAGGGCTTGTGTAGAATAATTAAGATAGGGCCATACAGATACAAGCTCCAGCAGCAGTCACATTCACACCATGAGAAAATTCAACTGCTCAGTTGACAGAGAACATAACCATCCAAAGGAAGTGAATGAGCCATTTGTTACAGATGACAGATGACAGAAATACACATTATTGCATTAATTATAGTAATTATCTCTTTTGTTGAAAACTGATAGCTGAAATGAAACCTTTTCTGTCTACGAGAGAAGGTCTAGGAGATGTTCATTAATAAGCCAATACTGATATGCTGTTCATAAAACAGAAAGTGACCTGGCCTATTTTACATGATAGAATAATCTTTAAATAGGCCAATCTCAGAGTCATCAAGTCTACAGCTTCTGCGGGCACAACAAGGATATTACAGGGACAAACAAGTTAGTGTGCAAGTTACCTTTGTGGTTGAAGTCGTAGACATAGTCGGGACAAGCAGTAGACACCAGTCTCCCAGGAGGTCCTTCTGGCCAGCACACAATTCCATCCCACTCTGGCAGGCAGAAGCCCTCTAGGAGGTGACAAGATTTCCATTTAGAATAGATGTACCTCTTGTGCTTCACAGGTCAGTGCTACTATATCACTGCAACACACACACACGTTGTCTGCACTAGCAGCAGAAACAAGGCAAGGGGATTGTTTCATTTCCAGCGCACAGGTACACATACTTCTGCGACGGCAGGTAGCCAGGTACAACGGAGGGCCATGCAATCATTATCCAGACAGATGCAACAATAGAATTCCTAGGGCTTTAGAGCATCCTTGTTTGTTTTCCTGTCACTTTTTGTCACCTAACCCCCAACAGACACACAAGGGGGGGGGGGGGGGGGGGGGCAGAGTACAGACAGACATCTGGGAAGACTATTCATGTGAAGTTGAGGTTAGCCATCACTGTTGCAAGCAGTTTCCTCTGTTGTCCACATATCTCTACATTATCCCATGCCCAACTGCCAGCTTTTAAAGACCAATTGGAGTTTCTCATCAGTTGCATGGGTAATAGGGTTGTTTTGTACTGACAGTAAGGGGATATGAAAATCCAGGCTAAACAAAGGCTTGCACCAAACAAAAGCATGCTGCGTTGATCTGTACTTTAATGTCAATGTAAAGCAAAGTGGTTCCTGTATAACAAAAGTTTTTTTAATGTATCATTCTGGCAAAAAAGTAAATGTTTTCAGCATGCAGTGAAATACTTCACATATAATAATACTGGATGGTGAGTGAAGTCGTAGACCTGCCTGAGCCCTGAACCTATGTGTTATGTTTCTGGGATATATGACACTACCATTACTTGTAATGTAACTGATGACATCACCCAGCTCAAAACCCTGCCTGCTAAACCACACTGGTCTGCTCCAGTGTGGTTGTCGAAGCCATGACTGACAATGAGTGTGCAGTTAGAACAGCTCTGTCAATACTGTGAATGCCTGCACAATCAGTGCAGAAGAGAGATCATCCTTACTGGTCTGCTAAGGGGCCTTTCTACACTTCAGAGAAGCCCGGTGTAGGGCTTAAGTACACATCACAGCAAAATGGATGCTACTTACAAAACAGGACACAATATCATTCAACGGACACCATTGTTACGTAAAGCTGCAATTTACATACAATTTTCACGCAGAACTGCAATTTATGTTCAATTTCCACTTCAGCACTTGGCAAAACCTTTTCAATGCACCCTTCACTCTCTAGAAGAGGATAAGGGTGAAGAATGCAGCTTGGCTAACAACACTGCCATAAAGGCATCTTCCCTCCTGGTTCAAAACAGAGGTAAAGAGACTGTTGTAGCCCAACCAGAAGACCACAACATACACTTAAGAATCTGACAGCCTCTTTTTTCTAGCCTTAAGTTTTCCAGCAATCAGAGTGTAACATTCCATACAAACAACAGGCAACAACAAAACAATATTTACACTAACTGTTTCTCCTTTCCAGATGGAAAAGGCGAGTCTGATAAAACCCTAGATGTCAGGGAGAATAAACAGCAAAACAAAATGAGACAAGATGCAACAACAGCTTAAGATGTCCTCAGACTTTAACATGTTTTCAGTAAATACGTATAATGGCTTTAAAGACACATTCTTGTAATAAAATGTGTTGGCAAAAGTAAACATTTCATAAAAGTTAACAAAAGTAAATGTTTCATAGATCTACAAATGTAAAAAGATTTAAGAGTCCTATCTTATATCTTGAAGTACTCACATTTAGTAACTGCCATTGTATATTTAGAGATTCTATACCCTTGATGAGTGGGAGGCTTTTATCTCCAGAAACGCCGGCCAAGCCCGAATCCTGGCTTTGCCATGGCTGTTATTGAAACCAGCTGCCCCAGACTCACCACAAATAACCAGTTAAGGATAAAACTTAACCATGCAGTCTTTGCTGTAGATCCATTATTTTCTCATGCCTATAATCACAGATTTCAAAGGGGGAATCAAAGGAGATGACGCTATGCAGTCTGTATGCAATCCAAACGTCCTGTCACTTAGCAGATCTGGCCTAATTAAAGAGTGAACTGACAGGGCTCAAAAGTCATGAAAGATAGCCCTTCATGTGACTTTAACACAAGACTTATGTTAGTAAAACAATAACCATACTTTTTATGGTGCTTAATTTCCCATATACTTAGACCACCTACTGAACTATGGCTCTCAAAGTTAGCCCTAAAACGTATAGGCAATGCAATTTCCTCTGAAGTCTATGGCTACGACTTAAATATAACTGTACCTCCGGTAGGGTGGGGGGACATGGCTATTGATGATGTCATTTGGGTTTTTAATAATGTTTTTCCTTGCTGTATTCACGTTTGATTCAGAACTGCAGATGTCATAACACATATTGTGTGGCGTTTTGATATATGCAGGCTTTTATGGTGATTGCTGGTGTTATTTTACGGGCCAGACCACAGAGTTTGAGCGCGAGCTATTTTCACACACGGCAGAGTCTTGGGCCTGAAACCCACATCCCTCCTCTGTCCGACCCATGCAAACCTCAGTGTCTCTCTCAATGGAAACCTTGTTTCAGGAAAGTAAGGGAGACTTGCTGCACCCGACCAAGGCACAAACTCGAAATAATAATAAATAAGTGGACTTCACTGGAGCACACGGCAGTAGGAGCAGGCTCCCGGCCTTGGCTGAGGTTTGGGCCACCACACCTCCCCCAATGACTAGAATAGCTAAAATCAACTCACAACTATTTGCTAATTTCATGCCACACAGTGCAAACGATTTGAAATATCCATCACAGCTCGACAGTTCTAATAATAGTGGGGCTAACCACAGCCTGAGAGACACAAAACTCCAGGGGTGGCCTGACGCTGCAAAAGGCACCAACAACAAAGAGAAGAAGCCAAAGATATCACAGATTTGCATCCAGCAGCACATTGTCCATAGAGAGCGAAAGAGAAAGAGTCGGGTTTTAATCCTATCCACCACAGGCCATTTCCCTTTACATCTTTTTCATCCAAGGACAAATAGCCTATGTCCCCAGGAAGCTAATACTATGAACATTAAGACTCATATTTCATGGCATTCATTTCCTCTCTCAGTCTAAGAAGCCTTTGGCCCACAGTCATAAACATGAGTCAACCCAAATACACTGAAAAATCTTCACATCACATTGTGTAGACCCTTAATTGAGACACACTGAATGACTCTCTTCAGCGTTTATTTTCTAAACAGTAGAACACAGTCAGCAGCTGTAACAATTAACAGCAAACAGAACACAGCAGACACATTCTCTGCTTCTGGACCAGTGACCTTACAAGTATAATTATTAGCATGTGTGGTAAATTTACAAGATGGGCACAATACTGCTAAACCGCAGGAAACACATTTCCCTGGGATATCATTACATCACAGTAAACACCTGGAGACAAAAAACAAGTCATACTGTACAAGTCACAGTGTAAATATTGCGTACAGTGATTTGGTACAGCAAGACAAATATTTTCTTTGAATCTAAAAAATAATTAAAATATCTAAAAATATTAATGTTAGCTAGGATGGCTATCCCTTGACAATAAAAATATTTTTTTCTGATTGGCTGATGAGGTGGGACGACAGTTATGCTGATGAGGTGGCTACGACAGTTAACGGCAACGGTTACCGTTCATAAGCGCATTGATATGGAAAGATGATTCAAATTTTTGAGATCTACTTCAAAGGTAGCCAGTTATACAAATCATCATTTGAATCATCTTTCCATATCAATGCGCTTATGAACGGTAACCGTTGCTGGTAACTGTCGTAGCCAAATTAACGGTTAAATGTTCTACTTTTACTTAATGAATTCTACAAAGCGGCAAATCAACGATTATTTTGGTAGTTTATGCATATAAAATTAGATTATAAATACAAACGAGAGATAAAAGGGATGACGGCTTTCGAGGGGACCAGTTCCGTGGAAATAATAACTTGGCAGAGGCAAGTTCTTCACCTCGCCATTATTTAGACAGAACTGGTCATCTCATCAGCCGTTATCCCTTACATAGAATTACATATTTCATGGCTATTTTGTGGAAAATAAACAGCACTGTTGGTCTGATCTTTAAACATACAAAACATTAAATACAATAAAAAAACAGATAAACAAAAACTAAGTAAGTAAATGTACTTAAGCAAAAAAGTTGTATTTTATTTATACCCACTATCCACAAATTAGTATAAATACATTTATAAAGGTTTTTAAAGTAATTGTAGGGCCATAATGATTACCAATTTATATGGAGTGACTGCACCAATAAAACATTGCAATATGATTTTACACTGTGAAGTATCAGAATGCATGCATGCGTTTAATTTGTCTCTGAATAATGGTAGTAATGACATCTTTGTATCAAATGCTGATCGTTCAGAAAACATTTTTATTGACTCAAATGTGATTCCATGCAACATACTAGATCAGTTTCTTTGAGCATTTTAAATATTTAATATTTAACACATTAAACACGTAAAAAGTTATTTGTTAACATGTATGTCTCTAGCGATGCATAGATGCAGGGGTTAAGAGTTACCAATAAGTCAAAAGCACATAATAATCCATTGTAAGGCCATACAAACAGAGTCTTTCTATTTGGGATGACAAAATGGCTGGCACTCAGCTAAAGCCTCAGCTCCCATCTGTGAGAGCTCAGCCTGTGGTTCCTCTGTTCCCGGTTTTATGGATGAGGAAAAGCTTCCCTCATGCTCCTAAATGTGTCGTGATCAGGCAGACATGTGCACCCTTCCAAAAGGGGTCCAAAAAACAGCCACTAGATAAGAGTCTGGCATCTTCTGGTCTCTGAGGTGTTAGCTGTGATGCCCCCCGCCAATTCCCCTAAACAAACACACACATAAACACACACAGACACACACACACACACACACACACACACACACACACACACACACACACACACACACACACACACACACACACACACACACACACACACACACACACACACACACACACACACACACGGGAAACAAACACACCAGCTGTGAAGCTGTGAGTCAGGTCAAGATTCCAAATAGCTTCCTTCAACTTCTGAGAATATGTGTGCTCTGTCACATCCCCAACTGTTGTGTTTGGAGGTGTACCTGTGGCCATAAAGGGACAGATGGACTTGGAAACAGACAAGTGCACATGAGTAAGCCAACCTATTCAGTTTAGGCACAGCTGGACTGCACTCTCAAACTGATGTGACAGGCTCCTTTGGGCTAGGGTTGCGGTGAAGTTTATCAGCTATGAAGCCTAAATTATTATCAACCCACTAGACCATACGTGATGTCATCTTGCCCACCTTTCCAAACAGATTTCACAGCCAGGTTGGTGTCAACAGGCGCAAATGTCACCTCCAAAGTGAGACTGCTGTGCCCTCTCTTTTTCTCCAGTCATTGAAGCTGATGCTGTTTGCATTGTCAATCTATTTGATCGTTTCGTACATATTTACCAAGGTCTTCTTCTTTCATTTACTTATGTGACCCCATTCTAATCCAAAGTAACATAATAACAATGCAAAGAGAGCTTAACAGATATTTTTGCAGTTTTATGTCTGTTACCACTGCTGCATCGTCTTAGTGCAGCCGTGTAATCAATACGCTGTTTTGCTAAGTGAATTCACAGTTTGTATAGCTAGTTAAAAATATCATTACCATTTCCTTTTCCTTGGCTCTTTGCACTCATTTTGGCAGGAGTATTATATTGGGTTTGGGTTAGTTTTCCAATTCAAATGCCATACTCATAAGGCAATTTGAACTCCACCTCCTTTTTAAAAAAAATTATATATATATAGTGATAGCTAAGTTAATTCCATTAACTTAATAGAACACATGACTTTAAATGTCATGCCAGATATCAGAAGAGGCATTTACTCACTAGAGTGGGGCTACATAATATAAAAACTGACTTCCACATCTATTTGGATTTACCTTTAGGTTATGTACTATTAACATTCAGGTAACATAGAGGTAAAGATTATTATTATTATTATTATTATTATTAGTTTCAATCTCATATAAGCACAGGTACAGACACGGGCACAGGTGACCTCTCTGCTTTATGTCCTTACTGTCCCTCGCTGTGTGTCCAGGCTGCAAGCGCTCCGTTCCGCTCCACTGGCCGCTCAAACTGACCAGTGACACTTCCCCTGCTGATCACACCACTGCCTTTGCTCCCTCATCCCTGTCAAGCCATCGCCCTGGCCCAGGCCTATTCCATGGCCACATTAAGGGCACTACAGACAAGCCACGTCCTATCCTGGGAGCGGTCACAGGCAGCCCACCCTATGGTCTCAGCGCTACTCTGACTCATTTTGCCTTGTATAGTTTGCAAAGCATCTGCTTCTAAAAATGTACTTTCTAAGAAGGGGTAAAGAAACAGTTTTGAATTGGAGAATATATTTGTATTCTTTAAGTGCAGGGCAGCTCTGCAGAACTAGATCCCACCTGCATGCCTATCACCTTCTAAGTAGTAATATAGTCTCCTCAGGTAAAAGAAATGTTTATCGACTGTTAAAATGTTTCATGAGCTTGAAATCCCTAAAGTCTTGTCTGTGTGTATTAGCTACAGAAACGAGCGAAGCAGTTCACTTGTGCAAAAGGTCAAATGATATGCAAGTGAAAATTAAATGAGCAGAACAACAAAGAGTCATGGTGTGAACTTAATGCAAACACACACTGGGTCTGTCCTGAAATGATGCGTAGCCCTCACTGCTGTAAAGACCGGGTAATCGTGTTTTTTTTGGGAAATGCTCCCCTTTAGGGAAAAAGTGAACAACCAGTTTATATTAAGCCAATGGGTTGACTGCTGTTAGCAGGTAGTGAAATTCATTTTTCTTCTTGCATGAGAGACTTTATGGCAAACTAACAATATAACAGCAGTAAAATGCTGAATTTGTGTGTGCATGCCTTATTTTACACAGCTCATGAACAGATGAATCTGGTTTTGAATGTGACCTAGTGTGGTCAAACCGACAAAGCAAGGATACTGATATCTTGCATTACACCCCACTGAATTGTGTCCTAATTAACTCTGTTAGGCTACAAAAATTCGGAGGAATGAGGCCACTGGATTTTGCTATTTAAGGAACCTTAATTGCAAAATTGCCATAGCATTGGGTACTGTTATTTTGCTGTCTGCCGATACCAAATGAATATAAATGTTCCTCGCTCCTGTTTCCGATTATCAACAGCTTGGGTTAGTTGAATTAGTGATTTGTCAGTGTAGTGTACCATGGAAACAAATGGGGAGGTGCACATTTATTGAAAAAGAAACATCCCTCCTGTGTCACATGCTGAATACGATCACTTCTTTAGCAGCTGCACAGTCCGGGACATTTGATGACTACTGTACAGTTATGTGCTCATGTTCTGACGGCCCTCGTGTGAGATCCAATACTGTGATGTTTCTTTTTCTTTTTTTTTCCTATTTTGAGGTTTTTCCACCTTTGCCCTGAAATAGACCAGCTTCAAACTGAGTAAGAAAAAAAAAAAAAAAAAGATGGCTACCCTGTGGAAAAGTAAGCTCAGATACCTGGAAAAGCAGAGTGCCTGTGTCTGTCGCGACATGCAAGTCATGTCAGGAAGCATTAGGCGTGATGGGCCTCAGATGAGGCCACTGGACTGCAATCTTAAAAGGGCCTAATGTGTGAGAGGCAGCTCTGCACAGCTTTACTGTCCGCCACCATTCAAATCAATACGGCTTGATGCAGTGCATGAGAGTGTGCACTCCCCCCACTGATTCACTTTGCTTTTAGGCAGAGAGGACACCCTCAGTTTTAGTGTGAAGTGCAGTGCGAAGACTTAAAACAAACAAATGAAAAAAAAAAACAGACTGGCGGTGGAGGGTGGGGGGGGGGGGGGGGGGGGGGGGTGTTAATGAGGACAGCTTGCGTGCGAGAGATAGTCATTAAGTTTGTGTTTACCAACCTTGGTGCCCCTAGCTTTGAGTAACAAACAATTGTTAAATGTTTCTTTTAGAACTGTCAAGGTTTTCCTCAGATGAATGAGGAATCTATTCAAATTTAATTGGCAGGGAATAAACCAAAGTTGAAGAGAAAATAATAACGGAGTCAGGACTGTACAATAGCCCACTAAACATGGGTTATTTTGAAACAATTTGAAACAACTGTGGGAAAAAAAGGTGACCGCAGCAAGAGGAAACTAAATAGCTCAAAAAAAACTCCACATGGGTCTAAACTATGTCTTTAAATACAATTGTTTGCGGACAGAAGTTAAAATGAAATATTTAGCAAAACAGCCATCAGTCAACGTCAGCTCAACTCCACAGTATTTCATAAGAAATGAAAATGCCGATTTCAACTCTGGACTGAGGAGACTGCGCTGACAATTTAGTGCATTGTTCAGCAAGGGCATTAATTGAATCAATGCACTACATCAATGTTTTCACAAAGCCTCTTAAGATCAATTCAAAAGATCGTATGATCTTTACCATGTGTGAGGGAGAGATAGTGTTTATGTGCTGTACATCTATCTCCCTCTCTGTCTCTTTCCCTCTCTTCTTCTCTCTATCTCTCCTTCTATTTCTCCCTCCAGCTACTCTCATGTATCTCCATCTTTTCTCTGCATACTGTATATGTGCAACCATCTCTGTGTGAGTTCTTCCTTGCTTTTGCCATTCAATTACAATTTTGCTAAACATTAAAGCTCATTGTCTGAGTAAAGTGTCCAGTTGCCTGAATTTGGTGATTCGTTCAATCTCTAGACAATACCATAATCAATCTTTACCTTATGAAACACAATTTTCGGATCTCATTGACCTTTCTTTGCAAAATTCACTCTTATGCAATTAATCACATTTTGAACTGCAGCGCACCTGTGGTGTATAATGATCAATAGGTAAACACAATTAAAGCACAGATGTTATAAATTGAACACAGCAACCTAGTATTGATAAAAAGTTGAATCAATTTATGTGACAGTGCAGAGTGTTAAAGGTTGCACCTTAATGTCAGTGAATTTTTTCTTGATACCCTGCGCACAATTACCAGTTATTTGAGCTAAAACAGAAAATTCAGCAGATAGAGGTCACTTAGTTCAAAAGATCGAGAGAGGTGCAAACAAAGAGGGTAAGGGCACCATACAGGAGGTAGAAGAAGAAGAAGAAGAAGAAGAAGAAGAAGAAGAAGAAGAAGAAGAAGAAGAAGAAAAAGAAGAAGAAGAAGAAGAAGAAGAAGAAGAAGACAATGATGATGATGATGATGATGATGATGATGATGATGATGACAATGATGCTGATGAATGCAGGCAAACAAGTAATATAAAATATAAATCCAAACATGTCCTTCATCACTGAGGCAGTTGGGAAGTTGGAAAGTTTTTGCATATCGTGAGAAAATCTGCATTTCTCCTGGAGCTTTATGCAATAAACAGTGTTTTTAATTTTTTGATGTATTGTGTAATGACTGCTCAGCAGTGTTTTTATTTTGAAGGAAGTGTCAGGTTGAATATTCTCTTTGACTGAGATTTTATGTTTTTACAATTTTGAGAAAGAGTGGGAGGTTTCTTAAAAAGTGTGTGTGTGTGTGTGTGTGTGTGCGTGTGCGCATGTGTGTGAGCAAGACTAGTACAGCTACTGAAGCTGCAAACTCATGGACTACTGACAGGTTTAACTAAACCATAAGCATGACACACTTCCTAGAGAACACACCATTCGAAACTACAAGCCTATGCATTCTTGCCTGAACAATTATACATATATACATATACAACATTTCATCTCATTTATAGCTACAATGCACACAGTTGAAAGTTAGAACACAATCAGGGCGAAACACTATAAATGGAAATTAGACTTTGAGTTTTGGTGTTCAAGACAGAAGCAGAAAGAATTGGCAGGAGAAAGAGGAGGACGTGAGCAGGTAACAGAAGGAAAAGGAACGCACAATTCACTGTTTTCTTCAGTTACAGTAAATTGATTGTGTCTGAATGGCTATTTGGGATAAACAAAATTTATGGGATAAAAAAAACATTTCATTCATTTGTGTTCATAGTGCAAAAAAACACAGTTTTGATGTTTTACATAGTTTTAAGTAAAGTGTTAAAAAAAAAAAAACAGACATTTAGTATGTTCTGCATATGTTTTAGGACTAGGCCTTCAGCTCAGAACAAACCCTGTAAAAATGGCACCCTTCCATATATCCATCCGCATCTCTCCTCCTAACAGCCATCAGCGGCAAGTCAAAGCAACAAATAATCCTGTACATCCTAGACGCCTCAGCAGCTTCAATCAATGTCAGTTTATCCATACTGCAAGCCCACGTGGCATGGCAGAGGGCCTCACCTCTGCAACCTGCCTACATATTGCTTTGGGAGAGGCAGTGCTATTACAATGGGCCAATGTAACACTGCAGGAACTGAGGCGAGAGTGTGGCTTAAATGGCTTGGCATCTTACATAATCATGTTTATACATGTATGTTTTTGTTGTTGCATTGTTGCAGAAAGTGTCAAATAGGGCTGCCTACTCAGTGCCATCATGAATTTGCAGGTAGAGCAGCAGCAGCAGAGAGTAAGCCTTGAAGGGTGTTAGTTAGTTTATCGTCAAAAGCAATTCTCTATGCACATTTACTTGAGGACCATGTTAGTGTGTTAATATTGACAGCAGGACTGACCAGCAATCTTGTGCTTGGACTTAATGGCTCGTTCACATTTCCTCTTAGCGTTGAATAATAGATAGATCTGCTCCTCCTTGGTGAGGACATCATCGGCATCCACCTGCATGAGGAGAAAGAAAGAAAGAAAATATGTAAGAGTAATTTCAGGCAGCTATCTTCTACTGCAATTACGTAGGCATCTAAAATGTGTTGGTGTTAAGATGCGGAAGACTAAAAAAAGTGCTGTTTTTGAGACTTAAGTGATGCAGGCAGACTGTTATTGACAAACATGTCAGTTACATGTCTATAGATATCAATAATGTAAAAATGCTTCTCCCAGTGGGTGTTCACTTCTCATGCATATGCCATTGCAAGCTTGCAAAGATGTAAAAACCAAGTCCATGTGTTTGCAAAGGTAGTCACTGTAAAATGCCTTATACATTCTAACAGTCTTTGTAGAAAACAACCTGCAAAATGGCCAAAGAGATCTAATCAACTCTCTGCGGTTAGACTAATTTATGTAAGCTGTTAACGTGATAACAAATTGATATTCCTGTCAGAGCGGGAATCTAAAGGAGTGCGTGGTCAGGTGCTGCTCTTG
>CM050221.1:30230000-30262500 GCA_027475355.1 Coilia nasus
TCCTCAGTGGCATGTATACATTACAGCGAATGAGGATTTTCCCTGGGTTAACCGCATAAAGTGAGACTTTCCTTTGCATATCACACTTCATCACAAGGATGACAAATAATACACAACTAATATTTACATTTCTTACTGAACGGCCACTGTATTTTCAGAATGGCGATGAATTTCTAATTTATTTTCTTCTTTTTGCTGGTCATTTGCCATTCTTTGCACCATGGCTTAACATTTCCTTCCTTGCTGTTGGCCTGTTTTCAAAACGCTATCCCTGGGGCTTGCTCCCCTTATTTTTTTCTCCTTTTTCAAAAAATGAAGGGGATCTTGTAAATTATAGCTCCACCGAATCTTGTTTTTAATGGCATGTCCACAATCTGGAAAAAAAACATGAATATGTTACTTCTGACATATTACACCGCATGAATGTTTTAGCGGACCGGGTTCCTGGATATTATAAACTCTATGAGTCAGTGCCACTCCTCTTCAACTGTGCAATTTGCATTTGATGATAAAAACCACAGACCACAAGACTGGTTGTCCCTTGGAAATGCTAGCAAAACCACACTCTGACTTAGAGCAGCATTCAGCTCCTAATTATACCCTGTCCAGGCCAGATAGGGCTGAAGAACAGCAGTTTGTTTCGTATGGAAACATTGTGTGTTGCCTTAGTAAGCACACATACCATGGGACCAAAAGTGGCCTCTCCCAGTGTTGTTCCCTCTAATTGAAAAGAGAGCATTTATTTCTCGTGTTATATAAAGACTTGAATATAGAGTGTGCGTTCTTATTCTTGTTCGCCACAACCCAGCCAAAGAAGCACTTTCATTTTCATGGAAAGATTAAAAACTACTAATAGTTATATAATCATCGAGCCACACCCATTCTTTCATAATATCCTAATGGGCCTTGGTGGGGGTGGGGGGTGTAGAGAGTGCATATCTGATGAACGAGGATTTGTGGTAGGCAAAGAGTGTATTTATGTGTATTAACATTGCATATTAACAATGCATTTAGTGACCATGTGGAGCAGTTCGGCCTATAAGAGCTACAGTGTAGATGATAATCTGAAGCCCTCAGCTGGGATTACACATACATTTTCAAAGTGTTGCTTAAGAGGTTTCTATTTTCAGAGGTTGCAGATGTTCAGCTCTCAGCTCGAGTTATCGTAACTGAGCCTAAAAACCCAAAGTTGGCTTAAAAGCATCAGCACAGTATCATCTTCGAATAAGTAAGCAGCACATGCATGCATATTGTTTACTGGTGTTCACATGAGACAGAGCTAAGAATATTCCTACTGCTGTAAAAAATACCACTTGCAAATTTGACCTTACTACGTGCTTTTTTTAACCAGACAACTCTGTGTGCCAGACATAAGATGTGATGTCTAGGCCTCATACACTTGCTCCCTGCTCACTACAACTGTAATTATGCAAAGATTCCCTTCCTGTGATCACTCGTGCAGAACTGCTTCACTCTCAATTCTTTTCATCTTCTTTGAGCTTTGCTCCCAACCCGCTGTGTGGCACATATAAAGTGGATTGTAGAGACAATCACTGGGGGATTCTTCAGACAGCGCCAGTGACCCCGACCCCACTGATCCCCACCTACGAGAGAACGTAGGTGTGGAGAAAACAGACTGGCTCTTTTCCCCTCATCCACCTACTTCAGGTAAGTCCTTAATGGACTCATGACATATTTATGATGTTCTATAAAATGATGTAAGGTTCTCTACAAAAAAAAAAAAAAAAAAAAAACACTATAAGGCAGAAAATGTCTGAAAGCTTCCTTCACAAGCAAGTATCATAAATGAATGATGACTGGAGATGCCACTGTCAATCTTCATGAATTTTCATTCCAACAATACAAAGAGCTTTAGAGAGATATCCTGTCTGGTAAGTGTGAACCCTCTGGATGAGCATAAGAGGAACACACACTATATATTAAAATCTAATGTAATATCTAATACTCATCCCCTTGTAACATCCCACTTGTGGGACCAAAGTTATTATTCCAGACTGAAAGCACATATTTCAACAGCTTGACTGTGTTGTCTCTAAAAATTAAAGGTTAATTCCACATCAACCATAACTAATTACTTTTTTGAAGTATATTTGTATTGATTTTACAATTATCTCCATGTATAGTCTGACATCCTTTATAATGTCATTTTACTATGCCATTTTTTATTGCCATATTAAAACAGAGAGGAAATAAACATTCTGACTTTGCATAGTTAATTAATTCATACTTGCCATTTAATGCTTTGGATCTATTATGATTGAAACAAGATTTCTGCCAACAGGGTAAAACTTTTACATTTTTTGCTGTAAAACTCTACTTTGGTCAATTACTGCTCAGTCATCAGGGTAGGACTGGTGTCTAGTTAAGAATCCATCAAACGTCCAGATTTTACATGCCGCCCCATTTTTACATTCTAGTTATGAGGTAATTTGATCATTATGTGCTCTCGTGGTATTTCTTCTAGAGACACAGTGGGTTGTGGAAGCCATAAAATGGCCGACCCAGGGAGAGCTCTTACGCAGCCTGAGGTCTTTACAAAGCTAGATGAGGCTGTCTCCATGTGTTACACTGATGGGTTAAATAGTATCCATCCACACATAATGTCAAGCTCTGATAAAGGCACAAAGCAGGTTGCTCAAGTCTGACTAACGAAACTGTAATACATTTCTGGCACTTCTGCTGAGAACTTCAAAACTGCTTGGCACATTAAGTTAAATAGTCATTTTTATAGGTTTCTTTTCTAGGAGAGGGTTCAATACTTTTCCAAGAGAAACTTGAAGAATGGTAAAATGGTATCGTACTTTTTCCTATGCGAATAACAACTCATAGACTCAGGACAATTACAATTTAATCTGCCAACACTGCTGCGTCAATGTTCACCATCTCATTTTCTTTTAATTCAACCTGAAGGACACAGAGATAATACGACAATGTATTAATCTTAATAAACAGACAGCCTCCAACATCTATTCAACTGCACTCGTTGGAAAATTGCAACTGGACCACACCGTGAACTACTTCATCTTCTTTAGATTAGATAAACTTGCAGTCCTTTGCTTATCCCTTGGATCGCTGTATCATATCTACCCGGAAGATAAACCGAAGGTACACAGTCATGTTCTAGAGCGAGCACTCCTCCAAATATCTAAAGCAGTCATCTAAGTCTATTATTCTGTTACCTTGACTGGCAACCGAAAACGCTGACTGCAATGCCTAAGAAAAAGCCCTGCTACCTAGGCTATCCACTATATTGGTAATGGAGCACCTTTTGAATTCCTCAGAAACTCATTTTTTTAATGATTCAGCCTATGACATGACAGTGGATGGTCCTTCACAACATTTTGAGTCACTCATTTTCTAAATTTCATCAGTTAAACATTAAGTTAACGGCTTAGGTTGGAATAATTTAACAAATGAGATAAACCCCCCCACGACCCAAAAAAACCACACACACATACACACAATTGCCACAGAGTGTGCCAAAGACAAAGTCTGCCATGAAACTGCAGTGTTGTCACCATGTGAGATGTTTGTGAAGGAGCAGCTGATTATGGCTGCTTAAGCAACGAAGCCAGCCAGCCCAACAGAGGGGATAATCAGGAGCTGCTTAATAGCCAGAGGTGTCTCTCGTTCCTCAAAACATCCCAGCCCCTCTGATTAGCTTGTTAAAAGGTCCATTGTGAGTGGACCTTGATGAGAAGGTCAAAGAAGGTCACGATTGTTAACTAGGTCAGGCCTTTTCTCCACCCCCCCCCCCCCCCCCCCCCGAGCCCACAAGTGTCCCTAAATGAAGTGTCTTCAGACCATGTGTCAGCGAGGCAGCGCCACAATCCATTCCCAGTTTGTTTTTAACCCCGTGTTTGCTCACGCTTAGCAGACTCAAAATGAGGTTCGCCAAGGAGGTGAGAACCATTATGCACATGAACATGACAGAGGGCAGTACAGAAAACTAGATATGGAGAGGCTTAAAATAAGCCTGAGATCAATCTTTTCTCTGTTAAACCTCATTATAGAGGTGGCCCTTCTTGATTTATGCCATCACATCCCACAGTTCCACAGGCCATACTTCGCTGCTCATCTAAGCATGATGACTTCTGCTCTCCATTGCCAATGGTTGATTTGCATATGAAGCAATTGCTCAATGAGAAAAAAAAATAGAATACGACTTAACCAGCCTGAGGAAAAAGGTTTACTGTCTTCAGACACAAATGAATGATGCTGTCCAGACATTTAACTTCATTTTAACTACGTCTTTTCTGGAATATATTTGAAGTCAAGAATAGTATGCACATGCATAGCCATCTTTTTTTAAAAGACTGCATTAAAAACTGCTTCTCTTTTCTTGATCCATTTGCCAGAAATATGTTCTTGGCAATATGAAAGGGCTTTGGGTCATTTTGTTCTTTCACAAGATTCAGAGCCCAATAAATGGGCAACAGCAGGCTATGATCTGTTTTTCTTTGTCTATACATTTCTGATATGGGGGTGGTAGCTGTACAGTTAAATTCTTAGGTGAAAAAGCTGTCCTTGAAACAACCTTCAGAACAAATTTTCCCTGTTTGTGAAATGTTTTTTTTTTTTTTTCATGGCCAAAATATACTGGGCTTGTGCAGAGACTCTGCTCCCACGTCCATTCACTGTCACGGTTTGCACGATTTCCACCACACAACCCTCTTCTTTTCAGCATTTTAAATGTATGCCCCATTGCAGGTTTTGAAAGCTCTGCACCACTGAACTTAAATATAGTGATGGCAGTATTGACATAATGTTGAACCATTTTAAATTGATTCATCATGCAACCACAGTACAATCCCACAGAGGCTAGCCTCCAACGTAGCAAGACTGGCACAAAGAGTTTTTTCCAAACCTCCACTCATGGCTAGATAAACAAAAAGGCTACATGAAGCTAAAGCCTGCAGGCTGGCAGGGGCCTGGCTGACAGAGGTCACAGGTCCACATCATCAGTAGTCCATTTGTTTTTCATGTGCAGCGGTGCCACAAGTAGCTACAAGTAGCCTATAGCTATATATAATAAATAATGGAAGTCTTAGCTTCCCCCCTTTCTGTTATCCGACTATCCAAACTGTTACACAACATATTAAACAATGTATGAAATGAACATAAAGTTAGACTTTCAGCACTATTGTAACAAGCATGCAGTCTTCTCTTAAATGTTACTAAAACAACCAAAGGAAGTGACGCTGTCCTTGTTTTAGAAAACCAATTGTTTGAATGAAATAAATAGTTTTATAAATAACCATACCAAGCTATCTGAATACTGTAGTGTTTTTGATCAGATAAATAAGATTATTAAGTGTAGTTTTATTTCTAATAGTGTATTTCACAACCGATGCAGCTGACTGACATGTGATTTATGAAATCCTGCACTACCACAAAGTGAGCAATTGTTGTGTTTTGTTAGTGGCATAGCCATGATTAAGAAATGCACTGTACTTGCAAATTAATACCAGGTTTCTTAGAAGAGCTGCGAATATTGTGTGATAATTATGAGGGAGTTCTTTTATTAGGTGTAGCCCCAAGGCTTTCTGTGCTCTTAATCCAGCCCTGCCTACACATGGAACCTGGCTTCATGCCGCTTTCCTCAACATTATTGTCCAAATAATATAAGGCTAATAAAAAGTGTTGCAATTGTGTTCAGTTTCTTTGTCTTTAAAAATGAAAATAAAAACATTCTGTCCCAGAAGCTAAGAATGGGTACTGAACCCCACCATTGTTAAAGTGACTAGAAGGTACTTCTGTTAGTCTGCATACAGTAGTGGCAAAGTGGTGGTGTGACTACACTGTTTGTAAAGTTCTGCTTCACATAGACTGATGCCAAATGATAAGTTGTGGTAATAAATTCTAACAATTGTCTGCCCACATCAAATAATTGCTAACTGTTGCAATATGATAGGTGTACTTATTTTGCTTTGAAAGCATGCTCACCTGAGAGTTAGATGTACCTTTATTGACTGCTGTGTTCTGTGGAAATAGGCATTGCAATTTGTAGCCCAGTTAGTCACCACACCATGAAACTGGATATCACAAACTCATACTTAACATTCAAGTAATGTACAACAATGCTAAGATATTGGAAAAATATTTTTTTTTCACTACTAAACAAGAACTCTGCATTTTGAACCTTGTTGTCACTTGTGCAAAAATGTCAAGAGACAGAAGCCATTCTGCAGCAGCATATCAATTATAAATAATACATGCAGCGAACTCCTGCCCTCATCCACGAACAGTGCTCCCTAACACCCTTGCTAACAGCGCCTACATTTTAAAGTGCATGTCCTGCTCAAGGCCTTTCAACATAGGGCTTTCCACTGCTAGGCCGAGATATGCCCCTGAAGTCCTGTAAGGGTAGTGTTTATCTTTTCCAGCGACGTCTGAGGTTTCTGGGCTGGAGCAACAGCAGAGCCCCATGTCATAGGTGACCGTGTGCAGGAATGTGACCGCTAAGCAGTTGATAGCATGCGTTTACAGTGCATGGCACTTGCATACATTAATGCCGGGGCAAGAAGGCTCGAGCTCTCGCTGGATAAATGAGGCCCAGTGTTTTCTTGCAACGTCACTGAGGTGGTGTTCACAGTCAATGACTCACTCACTGAAATCTCCCGCTTTCATGGGGAGCGTGTGAAGAGGGAAGCTGCGCTGAGGCAGTTATCACAGGACTGTGAAAGGCAATGAAAAAAAATGGTAGTGAAAAAAAAGTGAAAACAGACTCTCTGATTCTCACCTGTCCTTGTCAACACACTGCTTGAGTTTAGTTTAAAAAGTAATTTGCATTTGGAAAATCCGTGACTGTGTTTAAGGAAAAACTGCCACCTTGTAAACCGACATCGGTTTTGTGTGTTTGCAATAACCATCCATGATGCTCACGCTGTGTTGCAAAAGTCATTTTAGCTCAGTGAGTAAAGCTGTTGCTGTTATCTGGATTTGAATTGGCTAGTATTTTGCCTGTACAGAGGATTTCTTACTCTCGCTGGAAAATCTGGAGCTGTGAACTGCATACTTACTAACCCATAAGCCCCTGAGGTTTGCAATGAAACTAATAAAGGTCCTTTTAAGAAATCCTCTCTGCTCACTGCAATAAGGCCTCTGCCAAGAGTTCAGTCCGGTCTGAACTCAAAGCTATATCACCAATCACCAAACAAATAACGTAACGCAGAATGCATGACTCTGACATTAGTACGGGGCCACGTGTAAGGAATAATGCTTTTACAATGCCCAATTAATGTTGTGCTGAAAAACAGAGCAGATCTTATTTGGTGATGTGAGCCTGCCTGCCTGATACACCATGATCCTAAAATGCACATACTGAGGGAGGAAATTACACAGCCCATGGCTCATGCACAGGGAGGCTGTATAGCTGAGAACTTTCACATGTCAACGCAATTTAGTCAGGCTGGGAGTTAAGGAATGCAGGGCTTCTTGGAATTTGTGGCCCACAAGATTGATTGGCAAGAGTTAGGAGAGGAGACAAGGCAACAAGGACTTATCTGCAGACATAGATTACTTCAAAAAAAAAAGAGTTGTCTGCTGGTACTGCTTTGTACAGAACACGTAAAAAAGACAAATGAGTACACACAGTTCTCTCTCCCTTCACAAAAAAAGTAATGCCATTTTGTTAAATAAAATATTGTGTTAACTTACAGAACGTTTGCTTTTCCTCTAAACTATATACACAGTTGCAATAAAGAATAATAATAAATGGACTTTGTGGAAACACAAATCAGCCATGAGTTAATGCACAGGCATTGTGAGGAAACCAATATGTTCTCATGGTTCTGGTGCATGTCCGTGAAGCAAAACACACACAAATACACAAGAGAGTGTGCTGTGCCGTGTTGGAGATGTTGTGACAGATTAAACTAGAAATCTAGTTAGTAAGTTGGGTACTAGGCAATTCAGTCAGTTGTCTGTACATCACAGCTACTATTCCGTTAAAAGTAAGCCCATACATAAACCTTTAATGGTGACCTTAGATGCTTATTTTCATGGTTCATAATATTCTTTTTTGGGGTGTACTAAAACACATTAACTTCTCTATAAGATCTAAAACAAACAGTCTGTCAACCCTTCTCAGCCATCGGCCCAGGTCTTGAACACATTGTTTCTGGTCAACTCAACCATTAAAACACTGTGGCGACTGGTCATGAAAGCAGTGAAAACAAAAAGATTAAAAATAAATCTACAGACTGATTGACTGAAAATGAACATGCTTTACCTTAGGCAAACTCTTCAACAGTAAAATAAAAACAGAGACAATTGTACAATGGCATGTCACTCTGTACCGCTACAAAGGGGAAACATGGCCAAAACTGCACTAAATCATTTCTAGGCAAGTAATAGAAATGGCTTCTGGGGAATACAGTTGTTCCCTCTGGCATGTACTTCAGGTTTTTGTGACTTCCCACACGGTTGACATGCACAAAAGCTACATATTGCACTAAAGACATGGGAAACCCCAGAAAAACATCCAAGGGACCCTTTAACATACCTGAAATAATAACAACCGAATGACTGAATGGCTACATAGTGCAGCAGTTTTAAAACCATCAATTACAAAAACAATCTGATTGGCCATCATCACCAATATTCAGTGCACATTGGTTGTGTTTCCCATACAGTTACCTTTATCTACGTCACTGCTCCCAACAGAAAGGACTGGAACACAGTCCTAGAAGTCACTGACATGCAGAGGGAATTCAGTCATATATCAAAAATGTAATCACTCCCATGGACTTTAAAAGCTCTATGCATTTGGACTGGTACTGTCTACCACATGCAAACAATCAGACCAGTGAAGAGATTAAGTAGATACACCGCGCACACACACACACACACACACACACACACACACACACACACACACACACACACACACACACACACACACACACACACACACACACACACACACACACACACACACACACACACATTACATACATACATACATTTTTAAAACCATCCCAGTCACTAACATGAGGACCATCCAAAACCATTCACATTTAAGCACACCGACTCTCGACTGGTAAAGAGCCCTAAAAGGCTTTTTGACAATTCCCTGAGCTCTGTCAAGAGATGATGTGAACCGGTGACACTGTCACAGATAACATCTTCACAGGCTGTTTTCATGTAGAGATCCCAGTGAATCAACTGCCCACACGGGGAAAGCACAATTGTGAAGCAGATCCAAAGAACATCAAAATATAGCAGGCCAGCCCATGCTTTCTATGCCGTGTCTATTCAGCAGACGTGTGTCAACTTTATCGCTCTCTTTCTGTTGCCAATTTCTAGTGCATTTAAGGTGTTCAATAGCCGGTCCTACTTTATCTCCTTTAGAGGTTTTACAGATTTTCAGGGCTTTGTACACCCATTCATCCCATCCCAGCCTCACGACACACACACACACACAGACAAACACACACACACACACACACACACACACACACACACACACACACACACACACACACACACACACACACACACACACACACAGATAAACACAGACACACACCGACACACAGAGAGAGAAACAAAGAGAGAGAGAAAGTGTGTGTGTGTGTGTGCGTGAGAGAGAGAGAGAGAGAGAAAGAGAGAGAGAGAGAGAGAGAAAGAGAGAGAGAGAGAGAGACTGAGGAGAATAAAGGCATAGGGTGGTGTTAACTTTAAACACTATGAGTGCTGTTCTAATACAACCAGAGATATTTTTGTAGGCAACATGTAAACAACTATAATACCCCAACTAATCTGACAGGATTAGCGCTTTTGAATTTATAAAAAATACCTGTTTTTTGTCTCATATTTAGTCTGCTGTAAAACTAGTGTTGACATACTCACACTGTCAGGGTCTTTGGCTGGAAAAATGTGAAGAAAAAAAACCCAAAGGTCACAGAGAGTCAAGTAAACAACATTTTCCTAAGTCAAACGCAGCCATGGTATAGCCTTACCATGCCAATGAAACTGAAGCCTCTTCTATTAACAGGCCAACCAGGAGCCTGAGTCATGAACTTTCTCAAATGCCTACGATAAGTCAACAACTATGCAGGCACCAGCCAGATGAAAATATATGCTGTGTTGCTGTTAACTGGTATCGCTAAAAAACACTGTGAAAGGCGTCTGTCTGATAATGCCAATTTCAATGCAACATCACAGAGCTACAATCACAGTGGAAACACGTCTTCTTTGATGCCACCATCATGAAATAATTCCAGGAAATTTCACGCGTACATACTTCCCCAAACGCAAATGAAAGGCGTTGACCTTTCCTCAGAAATGGAAACCCGACTCCTGTGGACAGGCCTATCACTCCTCCATCATTACCCATTAATCACATTGCCGAAGATTAGAATTATTCCTCTTTGATGTCAGACCTTTCCATTAGTTAACATTAATAAGGTTTGCTAAGTCGACAACATAATTAGAGGTTCCCTAAGTTAATTCATGCAAGAAGTTACGATTAACAGCACCTCTGACACCCCAAGTTGCTCGACTGGCACTCACTGTGCACCTCTTCACCTGATTTCCTTCCCCTGTGTCCTGTTGAATAAGATTACACCTTTTCTCTGGAACCTAACAATCTGTTCACACTTAGTTACTAGCCCTTCTTGTTTGTAAGCCACTTTGGAGAGAAAACAACTCCCAAATGCATAATTGTGGTGTGATTTGCCTAATAGGATGCACCTCAGAATTGTATACCATGTCACTACCCCAAAGATTTGTAGGTGTAATGAGTTTGTGATATCGTGCAATCTCATTTAATAATTCTGAATTGCTGCAGCAGTGTTGACTTCTCTCTGAGTCTGAGTCTGAGTCTGTCTGTGTGTTTTTGCTGTCTGCTGTTCACACATGGCCTTGGAAATAGGGACATTAGTCACAAGCAGAGGCAAAGGTTTCCAAAGGGCAATTACTGTTGGAGCACCGTCACGATGGTGAGTACTGTAAAGCTGACACAGAGGTTTTCTGAAGTGCCTGCAATGTTACAAGACATGAATTCACAAGACTGATTGCAATCATGCCCATTTAAATGCAGCACACACACACACACACACACACACACACACACACACACACACACACACACACACACACACACACACACACACATGTGCATGTGCATGTGCGCACATACACAGACACACACACACACACACCCTCACATACACACACACACATGCGCGCGCATGTGCGCACACACACAGACACATACACACACACACACACGCACACCCACACAAGGAGCTAATCAGAGTGAATTCCCAGAAAGGGTCGAAGCTGTCATGGTGACAACAAAGCAGCAGCGCAAGTGTGAACCATTAGGTGGTCAGTAGGTGGTCAACCCAAAACAAACATGACGGATTGAAGGCACACACTGCTATGTTAAGACAATGACAGTAATGTAACAGTAATGATGGTAATATGGAATTTGATCACCCTAAATTAGCACACTCTGAATTAGTGCTCTGAATTGACTTGGTCTCCATTAAGAGAATAGGTATTCTGATGGAGGCGTCGGCCCTTTAAGAGGACCTCGCCACCATGTCATACTATTCTCTTACTCTGCACCCCATCATAGGCCTGCTATTCTCACTCTGCATCCCCTCTTCCGACCTCTCAGCCTTTATTAATATTAAAAGAGCCAGATTTTTTATCAGATGCCATGGGAATATAACAAAGGAAATTCTGCAGATATACATCTTACTCTCAACTGGAAAAGTAATATACCATATATTATATGCATAATAAAGCTAGCACACTATGAAAAATAACCCTTGTATGCTTTCACAACATATGAAATCGCTACAGTTGATGGTAAGCTGATAAAACTTCTAATATTCTGGAGGTAAGGAAGTGTGTGTGTGTGTGTGTGTGTGTGTGTGTGTGTGTGTGTGTGTGTGTGTGTGTGTGTGTGTGTGTGTGTGTGTGTTTGTGTGTGTGTGGTGTGTGTGTGGATGAGTAATAGGCAGACGTATTAACACATGCACATTGCATAAATGCACATAAGTATATTACCACATTAGCACATGATCCATGTAATTGGCACATTTTCTCTACTCAGCATGAATGTCCCAAAACAATCTGTATAACAACAACACTGTCAGTACCTTTTAGTTGCTAATCTTTCATGTTTGAGTCAACATATGGGGCACATCAAAGGAACAAAATCACACTGTGATTACATTTATTAACCAAATTGCTCACTTAATTGTGGCAGGCATGATCACTGACATGTCAAGCAGGACTAACGAGAGCCAGACACAAGGCTCAGTCTACAAATTCTCATTCTGGGTCTGGAGCTCCAAACATAAACTATTCACACCTGAGTGACGTGATGGGCTCCCACAGACTTCGACTGTGATTCTGTTGCTAAAAATCAAGGTCAGACTGACTCTAGGAGGATGTAAGAGACAGACTGAATCATTAGGCAGAAAATCCGTCACACAAAAGTTAAATGTTGTAATGACATGGGAGGGGGGAAGTCACTCGGCCGTGATCATGTCTGTTAGTGTACACAGTGCTGGAGAATCTGCATTAATATGCTACTTTACATATTTTAACATTGCGGGGGGTACAACACATACAGTAGCAAATAACTGTTCTGAGGCAACATAACAGCCCAGAGAATTAAACTGCATAGTGGCATTGATGGTGTCAATACGGCACAGAGAGAAACAGCTGAAGGGCTGATGTGAGAGTGCTGACACCCAACAGACTGACAAAGCAAGCCTTTACACAGTGTGCACCGAAGCAGTGTATTCCAATTTGCCATGATGCTGAAAATGTTATTTGGTTTTGCACAGTTGGGAGCCTGTTGTGTGTGTAAGACACTACGACTAAATTTTGGGCCTTTCAGTTTCAGCCATGAGTTGGTACACCATGAATAATGAGCCCACCACATCAGCAGTGTGCCTACATATGACTTTCAAACCCTACATTACACAGCCTGTAGGACTGGTAAAAAATAAATTATATACAATTTCAACTTTGTTTGGTTCATCTGCATAACTGCAATGCATGCTATATTGAAAAAAAAATGGTGTGGTGGTGCATTTCTCAGAAACATTGACTTGGAACTGGAAGGCAAATGTCAGTCTGGAAATCAAACTGTGAGGTCAGGGCCCAGGCAGAAGAATATTAAGCTGCCACACAATCAATGTAATTCCTGCACAAGCGTGCTGGAGGTACCCATGCCGTTGGTTTCTCTCTAATGGACAGATGGCGCCAAAACAATAACATTGTATGGACAAAGCAAGAACAGCCGAAAGCCGCCCACTCCAGTCATGACAACAGCAGTGCCATGGTATTTTGATAAATGCAATAACACCACTCAAAACAACATCCCTTTTCATGAAGACAAGATGATGGTAACCTCTCAATTTAAGTGGGAAACATCTGCATGCACAGACAGCCTCCTGTGCTTACTTTTGTCACTTACACCCCCCTGAGCCGACAGTAAGACACCACGCTGACACCCCCATGGTTTTCACCATCACTTGAGACTTACGGTTCCCTATGCACCCTCAGTGTGCACTGAACAAGGTCATCAGACACATTCCACAACAACATCACCCTCAACACAGGGACCTCTTTTAAAACCTGCAAGGCAATGCATAATAACCACTCAGGTAATACCTCCATCAGGTCCGGACCATTTGAGGAACTAGACTGGGAACAAACCCAGACCATGCGTGTAGCCAGATGGGTGTAACTATAGCCTATGTCCTTCCCCTGTGATAATCAAAGGATACAGTAATCTGCCATCTTAATACATGGATCTGGGTCAGCTTTCCCAAGGCACTGCGCTTTAAACCATCATTAGGTAATTAATACATTACCAGTGATAAAGCTGGAGTGCCTGCTTGCTTATTAAGAACATGGCCTTGGTCAATGCCTCAGTTTTAAGCTCATTTGAACAAAACATTGCACAGGGCCACCATATTTGACAATGTTTGCATTATTATCCATCAGCAATGAAAGTAACATTAACATTGCTATATTGCTATTTTAAGACTGATGGGCAGTTGTTCTGTTATTAATGAAAAAATGACTTTCCAGGCTGTGGCCCGCATGGTTAAGATGCAGTACTTATTTCAAAACATTTCTTCTTAATTCATAGATGCATTTCACATGGAACATTTTGTAGGTTTTTTCTTTCTGCATAACTATTTGCAAAACTGCGCTATACTTGAGTGATCAGACAATTTCAAAATCGGACTGTCATCAACTCATTCTATGAAAAGAAAAGTGAACAGAACTTACCAGACCGTATACAACAGTTAGCACGGAACCACAGAGGAGAATGCCCAAACTGTGGACCAGCCGCGTGGATCCCATCCCTTCACACGCCGCAAGGAACGTCCAGGAGTCCTCTCAAGAAAGAAACTTCACGTAGATGGATGGTTGCTCTAACGGTGTTTCGCTTACGTGTTCGTCCACTTGAACATTGCCTACTGGTCCGTCGCTTTCCACCATCTGCTTCCCTGTAACATCATTGATGCTGACTTGTAAAATCACAAATACAATCTCCTGGACCTGAGTTTTTTTCATATTTGTAGTCTACATACAAACTCAGCTCACAGTCTGTCGCCAGCTCTCGTTTTATTTCTCTGCATCTGTGTGCTTTTTCAGAAATTACATCCACATGTCAGAACTATTTATGTCTCCCGTTCTGCGGTAGGAAGTTCAAATGATTCTTTGTGAAACCAGGACTTTATTTTTAGGTCTTTTAAATTTCCCCTCAGCTTAACTTGAAAAAAAGACATAATAAAACTGGGCTCTTTAAGCTCAACCCCAAATGGTCTCTTTCAAGGCAGATCAAACACTATTTGTTTAGTGCCCAAAAAACGTTCACAAAGTATAGGGAAAGACATCTTACAGACGGACCAACATGTACAGTATCATCTGTTAGGGGTCATGTTTTGTAAATGCTCATATAGATACTGCGTAAAACCCAAATTGCCAAATTGGTTTAAATAGATATATACATTTTTGCCAGCATCAGTACTCATGCATGTTGTCATTTTCCTTTCTGGTTTGCTATGAAGTAGGACACATATCACAGAGAAGCCTACAGTACTCAATGCGTTTTCATTCACAAATATTCCACCACATTTCCAGCAAACAATTTAACTTTCCTCTAACAACTGCGTGCTTTCCACATCACTCGATAACATTACAGAGCTTAGAGAGAGCTAAACATCTCTATAAGACTACAACGCGGGTTTCTTCTGTACTCAAAAACTCTAGTTAGGAAGCCTAACCTCATGGCTCTCCTCACGTATTCTACCATCTCTCAAAACACACTATGGTGAGGATAGTTTTACACACGTAGAAAACCGATAACTGTCTGTGCAAAGAATCACACTTACTCTGTTAAAGCGACAAAGAACCGCTTTTCTATTGCTGCAGAGTTTTGTCAAGTCGTCATAGCTAAAAAGTAAGAGAACAGTCACGATCAAATTAACATTTAAAGTTTTGCGTTGTACTCATTTCAAAACGCCTCCAGATGTGCACGTCAGTAGCCGTGGCACCACTTCTGCATTTTAGAGGTCTTGCTGTAGCGGATGAAAAGGGGCATGTACTGGGGAGCGTGAAAAACGCTGATTGGCTAACGGTCTCTTGCGTTTGATTAAACCACGACTCAAAGGGTACGTTTTCCCACCCCTTTCACACAATCTCCACATTCACTAGTTACAGTATTTTTGGCATTCCTTACAATCTGGCAACATATTTGGTGCAGGTAACTAATGACTTCTCACAATGCTGGAAAACATGTTCTTCTCTGAGTGAAACAAGTTAAATAAGATACAGATTTTTTTTCTGCTGATAGAACTGTAATTTACAGGTTAATCAAACACATGTTTATTAACTTTTTCCCCTTTCTGACAAACAGTAAGAATATTTTTTTTCAGTGACTTTTTATTTTGTTTTACAGTCAAAGGTCAAAAGCTTGCCCTACTTACTCTAAACCTAAAAAAAATGATCAGTCCAATTTCAATGTAATTAAAGGAGAGGTTCAGTTTTTTTGTATGAGACAAATGGAGGTCAGTGAAGGCAGGGGAAAAGACACATATAATTAATAACCAGCTCCAGCAACAACAAAGGTTATCTGTGAAATACATATATATCACAATGTAGCCTATCCCAATGTTTTTAACAAATGCCTTTGCTGCCCCCGCCAAAGGGCCAGCAGAAGATTAACTAGTTCACACAGATAAGTGTACCATCCCTGAAAAATAAATCTTGCATGATGCCTCCATAGCTTCAGGTATAAATTCTGGCAGCGAGCCTATCTGAAGTACTGTAGTAAGGATGGATGTCTCTTAGCTAATTACCTTTAGAGTCTGTCTTAATATTAATGATTACAATATTAATAATAATAACAATAATAATAATAATAATAATAATAATAATAATAATAATAATAATAGTAATGAGAAGAAGAAGAGGAAGATGATGATGATGATGATGATGATGATGATGATGATGATGATGATGGTTTGAAAGTGAGACGTAATGATGGAATGATAACAAAATGCCAAGCATTTAACCAAATATGGTACATTTTAGGTCGACCTGGCCAGTTCTTTGTTAACAGCACATGCTCCAGCTCCAAATTTGACAACATGGCAAGGGACCTTTGGCTTCATTTATATGGAATGGCATGGAGTCATGGCACCTATCATTTGTGCAGTCATTACAGAGCCAAACTAAGTGGACCATTTTGCCATATCTAGCTGCCTGGTTACAACAATTTAAGCATTATTTGAGACTGTGATATTGCAGAATCTATTTCCCTCATTAGATAGTTGGACCAAATTGAAGTTAAACAATATCTTTAATGTTTGAGTGTTTTTTATGGTCTTACATAAGATCAGCAACAAGATAGTCCTTGGTTTCATACAAGTTCACTGGATAATCAAAGTGGCCTCTCTAGTGTCCTAACCTTTTTAAAATAATTGTGGACAGGATCAGGACTTTTTTTTGATATACAGTATGCTAACATGAATATGACCTAATGCCATGTTTCTGTCCATGACCATGTCTACGTGGAGTAAAGTCCTCTAATTAATCTATTACACCCACACACCTCCCATACTCTTATATCTTCTTTCAGATGGTCATTCTGCTTGGACTAAAGATGCAGTTCTAAAGTTAACACAGTACACTCTGAACACATTTCACTGAGTACCTCTCATCCAAGTATCACTGCTCTTTTCTTGTGTTAAAATGAGTTCATCTAAACCTTGACACATGGTAGGAAATCGAACTGTCATAAATGAACAAAACTGTCACTGGCACAGTGAAACTTCTTATTCAACCATTGTTTTATCCATGATGATGACAAGCTGTTCTAGAAATAGCACTTCATGCCACATCTCTCATGTGGCTTAGAGTCACACATATGGTTTGTGGTTTTAAAAAGTCTTCAGCAATCATGCAAAGTCTTTATTTATCATGCAAGAAGACGGCCAGTCTAGATGATTTATCTTTCAGTAAATGATATTCTGGAAACACAGACGTTTTGAGCATTTGGCAGTTAGTTTTGGTGTGCCTTGCACTGACATATGCACGGTATAGGATCTCTGCTCACTCCTGAGACTTATCAGTGCTACCCGGTCAAGGCTAAGAGGTGTTATGCACACACAGTGGTCTCAGAGCAATTCCTTCTGTGTTGCCATCTCGAAGAAGGTGTCAGGAGTACTTTATAGTGTTTGCAAGAACAAGAATGTAGTTAAAATTCACTTTTTTTCCCTTGGTGATATCTTCTTGCAAATGGCTGGTGCATCCAGAAGAAATCCCCAATGCCTCTTTTGATTTGAATTTTCTTCTCAGCATGTCCAGTGTCCTGAGGGATTCTCACCCAGTCCTGAAGGAAAGCTTTATCTAAGGCATTATCAGCAGTTATTTTTCTTTCTCCAAAAAATGCAACAGATGGTCGATAGAACAAGACATTTGTCACCAGGAATGACACGAAATAACATGTGACAGATACATTGTTTTTGAATTTAAAGTCTCATTTGTCCTAATTTCACGGGCCAAATAAAAAAAACAAGATAACAAACATAGTCTTTTTTAAATAATGTTTGACATAAAAGAGAGTGATTAAAAGATAACATGTCCCCACAGTGAGTCCCTTCATTTTTGTACCATCAACAGGGACATATAAAGTTTCTGAGGCTTGGTTAAGAGTAGCCATGGGTCACTTAGAAGTCAAATGAAAGTAGCCATAAATTATTTTGTGATTTAATCTCTCCCTGAAGTGGACAGCAGTGGGTTTTAGTGAGCCATGACCCAAAGTTTCTAACGTTACCTCAGCCGCTTCAGATTTCACCTACAATGTGATGTGTTGTAAAAATAGCATTATGTAGGCCCATCATGAGATTGCTGAAAACATATAATTTCTTTGCATTTGGTCATTGGCCAGCAATTTCCAAAACCTCAGGACAAAAAAAGTACTAGCGTAATATATATATGTGCATTAAGAATTTAGAATCATTTTGGAATCGATCATTAAGTTACCACAGGATACCAAGATATGTAACAAACAAGTGGCAAAGTTCCGGGCTAAACAATGAAGCCAAAACTGAATGTTCCAAAGTTGCAGTACCTCACACGTGCACTGGGGGCTGTCTGCAGAAGCGAGCAACTTCCCATAGACTCCTATGTTAAAAAGTTCATTTTCACAGCAAAAATAAATGTATTTACAGCCTGGTTCAAAAAACGGTTTTGGTGTGTTTTTTGAGTCCATGGTAACTCGGATCGGGGCCTCATTCGGTCTGTGGTTTGTCCAGTTCTCTTAGATGTCTATATATGTCCATGACTCTGGTCTATGGAAACAACTTGTGACAACAATTTCTCTTATATGATAGCACATAACCATCCAGATTCCCATTTTCCCCTCAGATATGCTCCCAGCAAGTTAGTGTTTTGTATTTGTATTTGGAATGACTGGACACCTTGGTATAAAAGAATATGTAATAAACACAGATAAACACATTGAGCAGTACAGTGTTAAAAACGTTTCTTTTTCACAAGGCTGTAACTGTTTTGACTATTTTAACTTTTTAGTTGTAAGGCTGAAATATTAGATTAAGTGGCACATGTGGCCTTACATATTTTTTATTTTACAAGTCTGCAATTGCCTTGGCAGTGAGAGGTAAATTGATAAACTGCAGACAGGCTTCAGGAAAATGAGAGAGGTACAGCCTTTTAATACAAATATTTAGTAACGTCTAATTATGTCCATAATAAACAATGAAGAGAAACAAAACTAACACAGATATTTTTGACATTTCATGGTAGGGTTGCATGGTCCTTGCCCAGATATACTGATGAGTTCATGTTCATTTTCTTCCACAAGGCAGACTCCTTTTCTATGTAATGTTTAAGGCCAGGGCTAACTGTTTCGCACGTCTGTCGTAAAGCTCATGGCAGTGTATTGTGAAGCAGACCCGTGGAGCATGGCAGTCACAGAAAAGCACAGTGTCATGCTATTGACTACAGAATAACAACTGTCCAATTTTTCTCCCTTTTCTGCAACACCACTGCACAGCCAGACAACATCCCTTGAAGGGCTCACATAAATCCCACCATGTCAAAGCCAAACCACAGCAAAGAATAGCCTCTCATTAATCACTGGAATTAAAGAAGACTGAAGTCATGATTCAGCTGGCCATAATGGGTACGAAACAAACCCGAAAGGTCCTGTGCCAGTGGCGGTTATTGTGATGACACAAAAGCATACGATTTGATTTGGCACATAGATAAGCACATCCCATGTGCTGGAGTTCTGCACTTACTTACTTACAGTATGCATTCAAAAGACACGGGCCATGAAAAGCCCTGGAAGCAGGCAAAGAGGGAGAGATGAGGTGAGGAGAAGTGCACAGCTTAGGGAACCTAAAGGACTCCTGATGCTAACTGAATGGTCCCTTAGAAGTGTAAAATTGCAGCTGTTTAATGAGAACTCAGTGGGAGTGTATCTGTCTCACCTGCAACATTTTCCCATTGGGAATTTACCATGAATAAAATAAACCGAGGGCTCTGTCCCTGATAGGGGTCTTTTCATTTGAACTGAACCAGTGCGTTTGCACGTAATTTTACACACAATACACTTGCCATGGACTATACCTCCAGTCTCTCATTCATGCCCCATAATAGACCAAACGTGTGAGAAGGGGGGCTAAGGATCATGTCCATTAGTATCGTCTTGCACAAAAAGCTGATGCTGGCTCTTGATTACTCTCAGCAGACCCACTCACAGCTGACCATTATGTCCCCGGTCTGCCAGCGATTCAGAAATTGCTTGAATATCTGCTGCTGGCCCCGCCATCTGGCAATATCTCAATCCACCTCCCAGCAAAGCTCCAACTAAGCAGAAAGAAAACATTGCCATGCTTCCCCAACAAAACCAGATGAGTCAGCCTTGTTTGGTGGCAGGGTTAATCCTCCGCTAGTTATAGACACTGCTCCTTTTTTTTTAAATAGACAGGGCAATAATGGAATCAGGCAGAATGACTCATAGCCTCTCTGCAGCTTAGGAACATGCTGCGAAATAAAAAGGCACACTAATCCCAAAACCCAAAACCTCACATTCACTATAATTCACACTGCTCATTGACGTTCAGAGGCAGCTAACATGTACTGAGACTTCTTACTGTATGTTGTCAGTAGTTTGGTAGTTTTTTAGCATATACCCAAATTTACACACATTTTTTGTTCATGTCACCATGACTAAATCACACAGACTGTGTTGGGAAAATTTGGAACACTGTTTAAGTAAATACATAAATACAAATCTGATTTACAAAACATACAGACCACCGATTTATTGCCAATAAATTGTGAATTAATTTAATATGTACCAAAATTACATAATGACAGGATTTAAAAATGTTTTAGACTGTTTTTAATTAGATTGTACATTATTTTGAGGTAAAGGAAAACATTGCAAAACATCAGGCAGTCACCCACCCAGCATAGAAAATGTTACAAAAATGGGCCGATTACATGGTAATATAACATCAGATCGCTCCTGAGTCCCTCTTCAAGAGAAAATACCTCAGAAGGGCTTGGGGGAGATGAGTGGATGGGGAGCTGGAAAGCCACTGATATCAGCTGCCTGGCACAAGTCTGCTTCTCACTGCAGAGGGCTGTCCTCAACAAGAGATCAATGATCACTGAGATGGAAATGAAAAGTGGGGCCCAGGTTCATGCCCATGGCTTCACAGCTCTGATTCAAGAAACATGTTTCTTCCCTTGACCTGGAAAGCAACAACAAAATAATTAATGTAAGCCCATTAATGTGGAAGAGCATATGCATAATGACTGTATGTTCTGAGCTACTGTACGAAACGTTGCGTATTTTGTTGTGGATGTCATGGACTGCTAAATGTGTTTGATTATCTGCACGGTGGTCAGAAAACAGCTTGTGTGAATCTGGGATATGCACAGTTTACCAGTCTCAATGCCCAGGATGCTTACCTGGCCTTGTGCTCGGGGGCCGTGAAGCTGACGATGGCTGAAGTGACACGTGTCAGATAGGTTGCGCCTCTCGGCAGCGTGCTTGAGTATCCGGTGTAATTTGACCTGACAGTGAGAACTGTAGCCTTCCTCCAGTGGGAGCGGAGGGTCTCTCTGTCTCTCTCTCCCTCCCCACCACCCCATGGCAACAGAAGAGAGCAATCAAAGGGGCCCAAGGCTTGATATCCTGAGGGAGTACCCCGACAACACATTGTTAGCCGCTTGCCCTAGAGCCTCTGGGCTTCAGCTATGAAATAGGCAGTTCAAAGTATGTGGGGAAGGGACCACTTCAAACAGGTACTACAGAGGAGGATCAATAAGCTCTTACAAACACCTAGGTGTGTTGCAGCTTTTGTTGCTGTTTTTTATGAGTGAATGCCATTTTATCCTTGTCTGTCTGTACTACTATATCTAATGTCTTCATGACTGAGCTCAGAAAATGTTTCATGGCATGTCCCTAATGCAGAATCACACTCTGCCATTGAACAGCATATTTTGCGAATTCAGCACAAAAACACGTTAACATTTTTTTTTTCTCACTGTCCCTCATCCGCCAGTTTCACTTCACTCTCTCTTACGATCACTGTGAGTTAGCTTCAGACATGTTTTAAAGATCACAGGAAGGAGACATTTTGCTGGCGTGCACTGATCACACAGGGACCCAGCGAGGGGGGAAATGTCACACAAAATGCCACAACAGCTGTTCTCTTTGCTGGAGTGCCCAATATTTCCAAAGGAGGTAACATAGATTTGTCAGCTGGATGACTGGCTGAAAAGCTGATAATTGCTGTGTACTGCAGAGTAAGAGAAAGGGACAAAGCTTAGCGTTATTAAAGCTATTAAAGCAAATTTTCTTGGCCACACAGATAAAAGCTCTAGAGACTCATAGAACCGCCAGGGAACAGGTGTTTATGTAACCCCTGTGAGGGCTCTACAGCCTTAGGTTTTACAGCACATTCCAGGTGTACACTGTAGTGTTTCTGGAGTACATGTGCTACACCATCACTCTCCACTCCATCAGAGTAATTGCAGAAGATGAAAAAAAAAAACATTCAATTTAAACAACAAAACAACAAAAATTCAGATATGGTTTTCAACGTAATTTGTAGGATGATGGATGTGCTGTCTAAGTGTCAAGGGAATGCCACGGCTAAAACAAAAAGGGCAAGCAGAGCCGCTCGGAAACATAAAGTTTAGCTGGCAAAAAGAGACACAGGATAAATGGAAGTGTCCACAGTGAGCCTCGTGCGCAATCACATTTCATGCCTCTGATCAGACACACGGTGACACACAGTGGCCTTGCAAGCAGTCACGTGTGGTGTTAGACCCGGCACACTCTCCTGTGCAATCAAACAGAGACGGGGGGGGGGCAGGTCAACAGCCCGCAGATTGTGGTCCATCTCTTGAGGGAGAACGAAAAGGTAATGTCAGGTCCATGTTTAAGTCACGATTTTCAATGCCACCTCGGAGTGGCCTTGGTGAGCTGAACTGATGATGTACAACAAGGACATTTCTTAATAGCTCTGCAGAGCTAAAGTAAAGGATGGGGGTGGATTCGAAAGCAACTTCACTTTTCTTTATATAACATTTGAAAAAGTGACAAAGAATATCACCAGAGCTACCTACTGTACTCCAAGAAATATTGAGGGAGATTAGGCAGATCACATTAAGATGACCAGTTGTAAACAGTTGCAGAAGATTCCTGTATATCTTACATTCGTGCTCTAACAGTGATATTTTGATGCAGTCAGAAGCAAACACAGAGAATAATTAAAAGAGCGCTTAGGTTTGTGTTGGGATTTGGAAATGGCACTCAGATATCACTATATCACTAAAAATGTCATACATTTGAAACAATAAAATATCCCAGAGGTATGAAAGACAGAAAATAACATGTAAATGTCCAATCACATGCGTATTATTCAGAACTCAAATCAGGTCTATATATATACCGCAACAACTATGCACTAGTTTATACCTTAGATTAGAATGTATTAATTAATACAACTATTATATTGATTGATGTAATAATCACCCACGAGGCATTAGGCATTATACATGCATTGTTCGCTTAACATTCAAAAATGTGTCTGACTGTAGACTGCAGGCTGACAATATGAAAGGGCAGACTGTGGCCAGGGCCTGAACTGCTGCAGTTGCAATCATGGCACAGCAGGCTCAACAACACATCTATCAGGGGTGATGAGGCTCTAGGTACACCAATCACATAATATGAAAAAATATAAATATACTATATATATATGTAATGTAAATGCTTAAAATTCCCACCTGATCCTTTTTAAGACTTCAAGATTTCAAGTTTCAAGTTGCAAATGTATATTTATTATTATTATTATTATTATTATTATTATTATTATTATTATTATTATTATTATTATTATTATTATTATTATTATTATTATTATTATTATTATTGTTGTTATTATTATTATTATTGTTGTTATTATTATTATTATTATTATTATTATTGTTGTTGCTATTCTTCTTCTTCTTCTTCTTCTTCTTCTTCTTCTTCTTCTTCTTCTTATTATTATTATTATTATTATTATTATTATTATTATTATTATTGCTATTGTTATTATTATTATTGCTATTGTTATTATTATTATTATTGCTAACTGACAAAAGGTAAAGTAACTATTATCAATCAATGACTCTGATTCACTGGAACCTCAGCATTGCAGTGGTCCAAAATGAGTGAGTGTGACCTCTGTATTCACTGCCTGTTCTGATACTTCTGGGCGTAGTTAGCATTGCCTCAGGAAACCCTAATCTGCCTGTTTGTTTTGATGCAGCACTTTTGTTAAGGGACATGCACACACCTACATAATCAAAAAGCCTAAATATTTGTTGATGGTTGTGAAAAAATATGACTTTAATGACTTCCAATGCCATGCTGACATTACTAATAGAGTGGTGACGAGTCACAGCCAAACTTTTGAAAGCACGAGCAATGAGTTTGGGAAGCTGTGTTCCATAACATTGCTGGATATGAACTTCTATTGTAATTATGCAAGCAGTTATCCAGTGTCACATTGAAGGGGCATTAACGTTGAGCTTTTCTGGTGCAAATCCAAGCTAGAGCTGTAAAGATACAGATTGTGTAATACTGTTGTGTACTGTATGTCTGTCCCCCAGCTTAACAATAGCGTATTGTATTCCATCTTGCATGGTTTGCAAAATTCCTGTCCCTAATATTAGAAGGTATACTTAGTTTACCTGTCATCGGCAAAATCTAAACAAGATGTGATAGTGTGGTCATGAAATATGCAATGGCCAACTTTCCCCCCTGTAGAATACAGTAAATAATTTTTCCCTATGAGAAATCACTTCCACAGACCACCTACAGTATCAGGAATTATTCATGACTTGTGAACAAGTGTGCAAACAAGGCACCACCCTGGTGCCTTGAAAACATTCTCAGCATCTCATTCAATACTGTACTTCACTCCAGGCGAGCCCTCTTTTTACACATCCTAAGTGTGCACCTGGGACATCATGCCTAAGGTTAGCACTGTAATGATGCTTTGACAGTGATAGTGTCACATGGTTATTGTTGGTTTTTTTTTTCATTATTGTGCTTTCAAATGACATAACATTTTTAACATAACAACTGCCTCTGTAAAAAACGTTATAGGACAAACAGTACTGTGTACTAGTAGTTTAACAGATTGGTTTAGTTTTCTGATTTAGGATAGGATACAACCACAATTCATATATCATTTAAACCTAGGAGGTTCTTATTTGTCCCTTGTGTTAAAGGTGTCATCCCTCGAGAAGTACTTGCTCTTTTTAAAATACGGTAGATCACTCCAAGTTGCATATGCATGCTGCACCTGAACATTTTCCTCTACCCAGATTGCCTCAATTAGTCAATGAAAGAAAATAGGGGGAAAAGGCAAAGAAAGTGACGCAAGTTTGTTAATTAGAAAAAGCCATGCCATAGTTGATTACCAGAGGAGTCTCGTTGCAGCACACAATTATCTAGCAAAATATAGGTGTGTGTGTTTAGAACGTTTAAATCTTCCATTTGGTAACCAAATGGGCTTTGAATGACTGCAGCCAGTGACTAGCATATCTGAGAATTTGTCATTCTCCCCGCCCTACCTCCTTCACCAAACTAGAAGAGCCTGAAACAGGAACACCAAACCATTTTTTCACCAAAACATGCTCCCAGGGCATTCATTAATACTAGAGGCCACTGCAAAATTAATGAAAAAATGATGCAATGACACCTTTAACAAAAAGATGTACTGTTTCTTCTGCATTCATGACTATCCAGTGAAAGGATTGTTATGAGATTTAAATGAATATTCTCTAAATTGCGCCCACTTATGACTCTCTGTGTGTGTGTGTGTGTGTGTGTGTGTGTGTGTGTGTGTGTGTGTGTGTGTGTGTGTGTGTGTGTGTGTGTGTGTGTGTGCGTGTGTGTGTGTGTGTGTAGGCGTATGTATGTATGTGTGTTTGTGTGTCTGTGTTTGTGTGTCTACATGTGCATGTATGTGTGTGTGTGTGTGTGTGTGCGTGCGCGCGCGCATGTATGTACAGTACGCGCATGTGTCTGTATGTGTGCCTGTCTGCATTTGTGTGGGTGCAAGAAAGTGTGTGTGTGG
The DNA here is from genome assembly GCA_027475355.1 of Coilia nasus. NCBI lineage: Eukaryota > Metazoa > Chordata > Actinopteri > Clupeiformes > Engraulidae > Coilia > Coilia nasus. The sequence continues at coordinate 30,256,196 of CM050221.1, forward strand.
TTGGAGAGTGGGAGGAAGACAAAAAGGGAGAGGGAGAAGGTCTGATAAGTCATCTTCATATATGCGAAGGACAATTTATGTGTCCAGCAGACATGTGGGTAGTTTTAAATGGTTTCAGAAATATGCAAAATTCTCTCCCAGCTACTGTCTTGCCCCAGTTAAACTCCCTTAAATGTTATGACACTCATTCTATCAAGAGAAAAATAAAAATGGCCACCCTCCTCCTGATGCCTGCTGAAATGAGTGGGAAAATGGACTACCATGGTCTGAATGGGGATTAATGATGAGAACGCTGAATGCATGGAAATGAAATTCTTCTCTTCCGACACACACACTTGAAATCAAATGTTCAGTTGATTGAGTTCTCTGGCCTCGAGTGTATTGCACCCCTTGTCATGAAGGCGCACTGAAATGAAGAAAGCCGATTTACAGGAAACACAATGGTAAAGAGAGGAGACGGTCTTCAGCTCGCTCTCTGATCTGCTGAATAAAAGAATTCATCACTTTCTTTTTAAAATAGCTGCCATTTTACTGCAATGTGTCTGTCTCAATGTTCAGAAAATTTCATCTGCTATTGTGTGCAAATAATGATCTAAAATATACACACGGAAATGTGCCTCTGTGGACACACACACAGGAACACAAATGCACGTGCAATCACATGCAATTTTGTGTATGCAAATTAGATAGTCAAAAACTCAGAAATTCAGTTTGGGAACAGGGCTAGTGGAATTCACCTTACGTAGACAGATTCCCAACTTTCACTAAAAAAGTGCTTCTAGGATATACATTTGTCAGAAACGTGTCCAGTCCATAACACCTTTCGTAGTACTGGGAAGTTACACCACACGTCATCAAGTTACTCTACTGTCTCCCATGGCAAACTAAATGACCACATTTCTGAGGAACAGTGGTGTACAGTCATGCCCTTCCAAGTTGGACACACACACACACACACACACACACACACATCTCACCTACACACGCAGGGGGGCATGCATACATGCTCCCCTTCAAGTAATGAGATTTTGCACAAAATACATGTGTTGCTTTACACATTTGATTCGAAGCTCCACATGGATGAAGTGTGAAGAGGTTCAGACGTGCCAGTAGGTGACACTCTTTCCACCTGATATGACCCAGGGCAACACACTCGCAGCACTGAGAGCCCGAGGGGTAAAGGGGGCTTCCACTCCCCCACAGCCCTGGTGACTCATATGAAAGCCCATGGACATGCCCCTCATCTACGCTCACATATCAAGTGCAATACTCAGCAGAATGGGCAAAAGTACAGTATGTATGCTAGACATGAGGAAACTGATTTCAAGTTTTTTATTTTTATTTCCATAGCTGAATATTCAACAATTCATAATTTCGTCCCCCGTTGTCTCCAGTCTTGCATGACACCCATGTTTACTCATACCAACTCCTAAAGCCACCCCATTTTGGTGCATTCAGAGTCATATCACAAGTCAGAACCAAATAAAATACTTTGTTAACAGATTATATCAAGAAGACCTGAAAACAACTTACCTTCTTTTCCTATACATTGTCTGTGAAATTAGCAACATAACATTTGTTACAAATTTTGTAGCAGGGTGCAGACCTTCAATGTCAGAAATGACAGAGGCTAAGAAAGTGGCTTGTTGTGGTTTATACACCTCATACAGTAGCTCTAGGACTGATCAGCATTACACTTACAAACATCAACAAACCAAAACAACAATCTGACAGAGGCAATGTGCAACTCTTCCAAATGTGAAATCAAAATCCTACCACAATTACGCCGCAATATCAGCAAAGCCTGGTAGCCATGTAACATCTGTTTACAATCTCATCTCAGTGCAACACCAAGCATGTCTTAACATGATCATCAAGCACCAGGGGAAATCAGTGGAGATGAGCCTAGGCTCCACCTCTGCCTAGGCTCAGTGAACCATGGGGCCATCATCAGGAGTTAGACTCCTCACGATATTTAACCAACAGGATAAAATACTGCCACTTCTACAATGTGGTTGAGCTGGAGTTACACTGAAGTAAATAGATTTTTTTTAACTGCAGTGAACCACAAGTGATTGTATGACTTTGTTCCATATTACTGGATGCTGTTGCTGTGCAATTAACCAAGAATAGAAGGACCTGGTAGAAAAGTCATGAGCATGACCTTTATGAATCACCAACATGTTCCATCTATCTCTTTAGTGTATAAGAATTTCACTTGTGTTATTGTGGGAAGTGATTGTTTTGTTTACAGACGCAGAAGCTTTGAATAAGTGTGTGAAAGAATGAAGGGCTATTAGGTATTGACTTGCTGCTTTCATGGTTATTGTATGTTGTCAGAAAGCTTGTGATAAAGCAGCCTTTCCAAAAAAGCAAATGCCTTCTTTAAACAAATAACTACCGACCATAAGAGCAGCACATTTGCTCTCCTGTGGAGTACATTTAAATATGTACTTTTCCATATCAGTCACAAGGCATTTTGACTACATTAATGATCAAGTCTAAACAAAAAGATACTAATTCCTTTTTTTAAGGAATTTGTGCTTGTTTGTTTGTTTGCTTGTTTTCGTTTGCAAGTGATCTGTGGAGCATTTGCACTGTCAGAGTTTCACCATTTAGGCAATGACAAAAATAAGTTGAGCAGCCACAAAGTCATGCACATGTAAATCATCATGAAGGAGTCTGGTGTGGACAAGGTCACCATACTTTCCTCTGTCTACAAACCATGTGAGGAATTGGAAGCTACAGTACTGCGACCTAACCTGGCTGGTTCTTAAAAGGAAGTGAAACAGTTGACATGAGTCATTAGCATGTATATTCTGTGTTCAGTGTTGTTGCAGTGTTTTCAGGCAATGATGTATAGCCATTAATTAACACGCTGTACAGTTGTTCTTTTTCAATGACAGCAACTGTATATCTAAGACAAAAAGTGTTCATGTACTTTAGGCTTCAACCACAACTGATTAACCCTCACTGCTGAATTTTGTTGGCATTGTGACAACCCCTTTAAATTAAAATAAAGCAAATTAGGATTTTTTTGTTTTTTGGACTCTCTCTTATCTCATCACACAAAGTATTTTTTTAATGTATCTCTTGGCATATTCCCAACTGATTTACAAGGAGCAAAATTGAGTTGTCATAAGACACAAAGCCTAACAGGATTCAGAGTTCAATTAGGTGGCTACACACTTGATCCAGCCTGTGTCACTCGTCCACTGAGACACAGATCCTCAGCCGTGTTTGGCTGTGAAGGTCACTTCAAAGGGCCACATAACAATCGTCAGTATAAATCAGCTGCCCGCCACTCCAGGCACATGGCAAGCGAACAACAGTTGGGCTCCAAAATAGCAAACTGGACAGGTTGTGCGTGGTTTACGCACCTCCCTTCAGCAAGCTCACGGCACAGATATTTCTGATGGTGTATTCAATGCCAATCACCTGATGTAGTCTTAGCAGAGCGCATCCGTTGTGCAAGGCCTGTGCCATATATACCCTGCCCTGGCACAGATGATTTTTTCCATCTGTTTCTGACAGTGGGGGGTGATGTTCCGGGGAAGATTAAACCCCTTTTGTCCTTACTGCGAAACCATGGGTAGAAGCCCCTCGAGGGGTATCACCGTGTCCATTAGATCATTTAATGTGAACACTTAACATGAAACACTGAGATGCAGTAGTGTCCATCAGTCAAACGAAATGTCAGAGTGGCAGAAGCCTTTGAATGCAATGGCTGCAGAGGCAGTAATAGACATTTGAAATAGACAGTTATAAAACTCCATTGTTGAAAGAGAGATTTGCCTGATAAATCCAGGATTATGAATAGAGGGTTTTGTATTTGTCTATGCAGTTTTTAAAACACTCAGGTTTGTGTACTGAAAACCATTACTCCCGCACATACAGCCAGACAGAACCCCTCAACTCGACTGTGATCTTAATTAAACATTCTTCCAGACTTCCAGAGATTATCATGGCTTCAGATTCCGAACATTAACATCATCAAACCCAGTCCTGCATCAGGGGCCTCATTCTAAATCTGAACTGATGGATATCCATCCATTTTATTCTTCTGTTTCATCATTTATAAACTTAAATATTTTGTCTACAGTCTCCATTCACTGACTTAACGGATTTCATTAGCTCCTAGAGTTACTAATTAGAATGCTGTGAAGATCCACACCAAATAAGGTTCACTCTGATCAGGAGATACAGGATTTTTAGGCTTCAACAAGGTCTCAGTCACAGTTTCAGTGACATTCACAGCGAGGTAATGTATAATGCCATATCAACCAGTTTTTCCCTTGTTTTGTGGCTGAAATGATAAAATGCATTGAAGCTCAGAGAATACACTAATAATCACTGCTGGCTCAAATCCACCTGACATTGCCTTGTGCTCTTTCCTGTTTATTTGCTGCCTAAAGCCTGTGGCATAATTTTGACGCATCGAACGAGCGCACGATGCCTGTTCAGTCATCAGTGCAGCACACTCAGCACACTCACGCTAACTGTGTGCCAAATGTTTTACTCTATGCAAGGAACATGTGGGCAGTGCGTGCATAAAGCTGAACTCCCATAACTTCCAAATTTGTCATAAATCCACTGCGATGTTCTTCCACTGTGCCTTGGATGGTACCGTGACAAACTTCGGTTGAAGACTTTTCCATTAGGGCTGGCATACCTCTGGAATCTATCTAGATGCCGTGCATGTTCCCAGTCTGTAGCTACAGTACAGTACAAGCCTAGTTTTGCTTTGAGCTTCCAAAAACCAAGAATTACAAAGTCAGTGCAAGCCCATCGACTACATAGGGCCCCCATGCATGTTCAAGACAACAGGAAAATGAGTATGCCTAGAGTTTGTGACGCACACTGTACACACAATGCCGTGTGCGTGGAAGTATGATGTAGCCTTAAGGACGAAAACTGATTTGCTATCCTCCCAGAAAGGGCTTGCCCAAACTCAGATAGACAGAGAGTGACCGCCATGCTCCCAACTACAAATGATCCACTGTAAGCGCCTACGGGGTCTGGTTTAGTTGGGGTCATTGGGATGTCCTTGCCCATTTGTCTGTCCCACAGGTGGCTGGTGCTTTTCGAGGGCACCATTGCCCCCTATCACCAGGCCGCACCCCCCACCCCCACAGGCTGGTGCATGATGATCAGCCCTTTTGGACAAGGTACAGGATGCCTAGGAGTTCTCACTCAATCCATGCATGCTTGCACTACGAATAGCTGAGCAGAGTGTATGCATGGGAATACTGCAGCGATTCTTTTTCCTGCAGAGCACAGATGTTACTGTGCAGAACTAGATGATAATAGCAACCCATTCAGTTGTGTCCATGTCAAAGATATTGTGGCATTTTTGTTTGCTGTGTTTCATTCCCACTGGATTATGCAATGTGCACATATAACTTTAAAACAGCTGCAGGCAAACACGTGTTTGTCTTAGTCACACCCATCACAGATTGGCCGCTCCATGCCCCACTCTTCATTGTCTTCAATTTATGAATGGTTCATAGATTACTACTACTATTACTGCTGCTACCACTATTAGTACTTACACTACCATTATTATTATTATTAGTAGAAGTAGTAGTAGTATTATTATTGAATAATAATAAATAGTATTCACAGTGCTGGTAATATGAGGAGTGGTATGAATACCAGTTTAGTACTAAAAGTAGAAGTAACTGGCCATTAAATGTTATAGACATTTACATAGATCATAATTTGTAGGACAATTCTGTAGTATCATTTCATTATCCTGTATCGTTCTGCGGTGCCATGCATTAGGGCAACATTCCATAACAATAGTTGTCTGCATGTCTGTGCCAATGTAATGGTAATGCAAAGGATTTTCATGCTTTAATACAGATTCAGTGACTTTTATACAGCAGGTGTATTTGTGTATGTGTGTTTGGTAAGCAGTAGCTTACAAGTCAAAAAGATAACCACAGCCATTTGTGTAGCAAATACTGTAGGCCAGGCAACTTTATTTTATACAACATATTTCATACATACAGCCATTTCAATGATCTTAAAGCATAAAATGTGCCAAAAGAGTAACTCTAATTAATAGACATAAAAACAAAGTTTAACCTGGTCTCAGAAGCATCTACATATGGTGTATGCACCTAATATTGTTCCAGCTGCAAAAAGGCCAATAGCAAAATGATTAGACAAAGTAGAGTAGATATAGAAAAGCCTATATATATGTTATTGACATGAGGAAAGGAACTTTTCCACTGGGAGCACAATGTTCAGTCTTAACAAAAATATTCGACTTGAAAAGGCTGTGCAGGCCGACATTTTGA
>CM050221.1:30265000-30410000 GCA_027475355.1 Coilia nasus
TCTAACACTAGGACTGTACACACACACACACACACACACACACACACACACACACACACACACACACACACACACACACACACACACACACATAATGGTATATAAGTTGATAAAGCTAGTTGCTTGTACCCTTTACACCCTATTAACCTCACAGAACTCTCACAGACAGAGCCGGAGGATCAGTGGTGGGCTAGAAAGCTTAGGGGGTTTAATGCACGTGATTGTCATGTTCAGTGGGTGCTGAATGACTGTGTTCGCCAGAGACCTTGGGTTTGGATTTCTACCCATATTAGCTGCCCATCACAGACAATGCTTCTCCAGACTCTGCCTGTGAGCCTCCGTCTCAAATAGAAACAAAGAGCATGTCCTTTTTTAGCCCTGCCATTGTCGCTGGCAGAGGCTGGGCTGGCAGGGGGGTGGGGATGGGGGGCAGGGCGTGTGGTGGCACCTGCGTGGGTGTCGATAAAGGGCCCAGTACGCCTGCCACACACCTTCACCCAGAGCCTGTCCGAGTCTTGGCAGTGTTGAGCCTCCCTCTGCCCTCCGTAGATCCACTAGCACATCGCCATGGCACCCAAGAAGAAGGAAAAGGAGGAGCCCAAGCCCGCCGCCCCCAAGCCCCCAGAGCCAGAGCCCCCCAAGGAGCCTGAGTTTGACCCCAAGGAAGTGCAGGTATCGGTCGCTCCAGCTTATGTCATTATGTCACTTCCTCCAAGGATTTGTGATTTTTTTTTTTGCGATCAAAATGGCTGGTTTTGTGGAGGGATTTTCTCAAGTTTTGGGAAGTGGCTTCAATTTTTTTCCCTTGGTACCCCTAGCTGGCGATAATGCTAGCAATGTTACAAATAACACAACAGCTAAGTGATTATTCCTTGACACTAATGTGGTTCCATGTGACTTACTTGCATGCCTGGCTTTGGCACATTATTTGTTTAGTCAGTAATCCCAGCAGTTTTAGTAAATATAGACACTTTGCCATGTCCCAGTAGCCAAGTTTAGATGAGCTAATGCTAATGTTAGCACAAGTCTTTTTGTAGGTATGTCTTCCAGTACGTTTCCAGTAAGTCCTGTTTTCTCTTTCTGCCTTCTGCTCTTTAAATGTACTATCTGGTGTTTATGTCCTTGTAAATTATGATTTCCTGAAGATGTCCTTAGATCATAAAAAACAAATTGCAGTGTGCAAAACAATTTTGCCCCACTCTTGGCAAGAACTGATGGCTATTGTTTTGCTTGGCCCTTTGCAAAGATAAAAGATGGTTGGCTAAATGGGGCTTGTTGCTAGCCATCATTGCCTATATCTGACATCAGATTTTGGTGCCCTGTGTGACAGAGTGACAGAGTAGATCTAGTGGTGATCAACAGGGGGTGTAGAAGAGCGATTTTACATGAAGAATTTTGGGGTCAATTTTTGCTGAAATTATATTATAGAATATTATATTAGAATAGAAGAAACATGGAATTTGAAACATGAAAATATGGGGTAAATTGTTAATTTTGTGGGATGTTACTGGGAAAAATCAGAGGAGGTTGATTGCCCTTGAGGTTGTACAGTGCAATAGGATAGGAGAGGCAAGAACACTCACATATGGTAGTACTGAGATCTTTGTTCATTTGATTCTGAGATGGAGGACTTATATTTCCTCTAGGAGGCCATCCAAAGAAAGTGGATGAGACAAATGCTTTACTGAACTTATTTTTTTGCCTTGGAGTCTTACTCTTAGAATCGTCTTTTTGTCTCAGGCCTGAGAAAAGGACACTTGAATGTCCTGTTACTTGTATTCTTCCCACCTTACCTTACCTTGGGGCGGAAGTGGCCTTTTAGGTGTATGTCTTAAATTTGTTTTGAAGGAACATCAGAGACACCATGTGTCATGACCCATGCATTGCACGCTGCTTACTATACAAGTCGAGGATGCAGAGGTCAAGGGCCCAGGCATGGAGTGGGGAATTCTATCCAGACAGGGAATGATATTCTTAACTTTCTGCATTTCATCGTCCCTAAGGCCAGCCTAATTACAACCATATTGAAATACTTTGAGCAGCCACTGATGTTTTTACAAAGCTATTCTATCTGATATGATTTTTCCTCAAAATTAATGTTTTGCTTTATGGTTAGGGCAAGAAAGGTATGCCACATGCTTCATGTTTCTGAAGGCCAGTGCAACAAAAGATATTCTCGTGGTTGATTTTTCCCCCCCTGCCTTTCCCCCTTTTCCATGGGCTGGAATTTTCCTTGGGTTAGGAAGCCGCCATAGCTATTCCAGTGCTATGAGGTTAAAGCCACACAATGTGATTTTCATTATGCAGTTCCACAGAGGACCACCCACTCACGGAACGGCTTGCTAAAGAAAACTGCTGAAACTGACTTTTTTTGGTCATATTTATACATTGCTGTGTATCTAAATATATCTGGAATATATAGTTGCTAAAGCTCTCTTGCTAATAGTCAAGACCGGTTTTTACCAAGTTCTGCAAAGTAACAGCAGGAAAAAAAAACATTCATTTGGAAAAAAATATATGCTCTAATTGACCCAGGGATGTCCTTGCTTTGGAGGGAAAAATGTTTGTGAAGAGTCCCATTACTTTCTTTGTTAATCATGGGGTTTACCATTCACATTACAAATAAGTTAAGACGCAACAAGAGCTACAGAATAAACATCCCCCTTAGAATCTGAAAGTTCGGCTGTGCTAAAACGTTTATTTTAGGGAAGTATAACATTAGCACAATGAAAACAGTAAAAATCGCTAAACGTGTGGCTGTGATTACACACTGCTCTGGACACATTTGGTATCATGTTCTATGCTCTGCAGTTAAAGAGATTATCTTTAAAAACAAGGCCTCGGCTCCCTAACTGCTGCCCAGGCGCGCATGTTTTGCTTAATCTTTGGTGGCAGGCCCATCCTTGACCCGTGCGGCGTGTGATAAAATAACAGAGCTGGTGTCAGTGCTGAGGCGTGTACCCCATAAAGCTCATGGCAAGTGTGAATTGGGCTGCTTGACTGAAGGTCACCCAGGAACTGCCGACACTAGTCAGTCTGTGTGAATAAGCTGCGTGTAACCCGACTCCTGAGGACTCTCGGACATGCGAGGACAACTGCTGGAGTGGCGTGCATACCCTCTTTTTTCAGGGTCATGCACACACACACACACACACACACACACACACACACACGTACACAAACACACACAGGCATGCATATGCACAAACATACACACGCACATGCACACACACACACACACACACACACGCACGTGTGGACAAGCACACACACACACACACAGGGCAGGGCTGGGGCACCTAAGCATTTCCACATGTATTGTGTCAGCCACATAGAAAGCAGCTATTTTTGGATTTAGCTAAGTGTTTGTTTGTGTGTGTGTGTGTGTGTGTGTGTGTGTGTGTGTGTGTGTGTGTGTGTGTGTGTGTGTGTGTGTGTGTGTGTGTGTGTGTGTGTGTGTGTGTGTGTGTGTGTATTTGTGTGTGTCAGTGTGTGTTCGTGTGTGTGTGCCTATTAACCTTATTAAGGAAATTGTTTTTTTCTTGCTGCAGATTGAATTCACGGCTGAGCAGATTGAGGGTAAGCCCATATCTCTGATCTCATGTTTATATTTATTACTAAACATTAAGACTAACTGCTAATTCTTTATGTTAGCACTTAATTTATTTGTGAACTTCACTCTTGTATAGGCATAAGTCTGCTGTCACTATGCTACAGCCAAATAAAGTGGACTGAATTAGTCAAATAACCTATGTAGAGCATATTATTTAAGTGCATGCTGTATGGGACAACAGTCATCTAACCAGGCAGGGACTGAAGTTTGGTTTTCACATTGTGTAGCTCCCAACACATTCCAAATAACAGATATCTAGTGCACTGACCTTGTAAGGAAAGGGGTCACAGCTTCACTTAGCGGACCAGAGACACCGGTAAATTGCCAGGGTATTGCTCAAACACACACACATCACAGGAGCACACATCTGTTGTCATGGCGGTGGATAATTGCACTGGTTGTTTCCTTGACTCATTTTGGTATGCCGCGATCGGAAAGGGCTTTTGTGAAAGCTTTCTGAATCAAAGAGAAAATAGAGTGGAACCTTCAAAGAATTGGTTCCGAGGGGCTGAGAGTGCATGTACCACTTGGTTGTGAAAGGGTTGGAAAGTTCGTTTTAATTATAAAGGGCATTCAAAAGAAGTTTTCAAAAGCAAGAAGAAACATTTTATTGTGCTTCCGTCCAAATACACATATTCCAATATACATATACATTATATGCATATTCCAACTGTTGCAGATGCAGTTAGATGCCATCCTACCTTTCTTTTATTCCAAATTATGAAATTAGATCTGATGTAGTGATTTACTATTCTGGTTTAGTTCTGCCATAAGACCACACTAACAAAAATTAACAATGCAGTCAAAACCCATTACATCTAATGGAAAATCCATTTCCTCTAATGGTTTCAGAAACCATTTCCTAAATATACCTGGAGACACTAGAGATCAGTTAAGAATATTTTTTTTGTCTTTGTTAGCATTTTAATGAAATAAATCATGATTAATGAATAAAAACAGTTGTTTGTGAAGACAAGGGATGTGGGGTTTCCAAAAAAAAAGGCTGTGCCTTCTTGGCACTCACACTCATTGTGCCTCATTTTCCCTAGTTAGCTCGCAGCTGTGGGCAGTATGGGAGGCATGCTGTGATGAATGAATGCAGAATATTGGCAGTGCACAACAGACTCTCCACCGCTCCCATTGTCCTGTCCCTCCCTATCTCCTTCTGTCTCATGGTCCTCTCTCTGTGTCTAATCCCCTGTCTCTGTCTCTGTCTCTGCCTCTGTCTCTGTCTCTGTCTCTCTCTCTCTCTCTCCCTCTCTCTCTCTCTCTCTCTCTCTCTCTCTCTCTCTCTGTGTCTCTCTCTCTCTCTATCTCTCTCTGTGTCTCTCTCTTTCTGTCTCTCTCTCTGTCTCTCTCTGTCTCTCTCTCTCTCTCCCTCTCTCTCTCTCTCTCTGCCTCTCTCTTTCTGTCTCTGTCTCTCTCTCTCTCCCTCTCTCTCTCTCTCTCTCTCTCTCTTTCTGTCTCTGTCTCTGTCTCTCTCTCTCTCTGTCTCTCTTTCTGTCTCTCTCTGTCTCTCTCTCTCATTGTCTTTCTCTCTTGCCTTCAGATTTCAAGGATGCGTTCCAGCTGTTTGACAGGACGCCAACCAACGAGATGAAGATTACTTATGCTCAGTGCGGCGACCTGATCAGGGCCCTGGGTCAGAACCCCACCAATGCAGAGATCATGCATGTTCTTGGAAAGCCCAAGGCTGAGGGTGAGCTCCTGACACACACACGTGCACACACACACATACACACACACGCGCACACATACACACACACGCACACTCACACACACACACACACACACACACACACAGGCATACACATGTGACACTCCTGCAGTTTTCTCGAATGTATAGACACACCCTACTGCATACTTCAGCTCTAAATGACAAGAGAGTCAAATAATGTCATATTCTTCTGAGACATCTTTTAAAGCCCCTGTGATTGTCAGTGATGGATTAATTTTTTGACTGAATTCTTCACTGGCAGACATGCAGTCCAAGATGCTGGACTTCGATGCCTTTCTGCCCATTCACCAGCACATCTGCAAGGCCAAGGACCGCGGCTCATTTGAGGACTTCGTTGAGGGTCTGAGGGTGTTCGACAAAGAGGGCAATGGCACTGTCATGGGCGCTGAGCTCAGACACGTGCTGGCCACACTGGGTAAGCTTGCAATGCTCATGCCCAAACATGGCCCATGTGCTTTGCATGCTGTGCGGCATTACACTCACATGTAATCATTACAGGGACTTGGCTAGCTTTGCATATGTGTGTGTATGTGTGGAATGTGTGGATAAGAGAGAGAGAGAGAGAGATAAAGAGAGAGAGAGACAGAGAGAGAGAGAGAGAGACAGAGACAGACACAGAGACAGAGAGACAGAGAGGGACAGAGAATATGTGTGTGTGAGAGAGAGTGTCTCCCAAACTATCTCATGTCACCCAAAGGCATCCTCAAAACCTTCCTTGGCTTCACCCTGGGAGTGATGTGTACGCTCTCTGTAAATTAAACAGAGCTGATGTCGGCTATTTGCTCAGGCCTACCACAGAGCCTGATCAATCTCATTACAATTCCAAAGAGGCCCCGTCCTCCTGTAGATATTTCCAGGCAGATCTGCCGATTTGCCTTGCACTGTGGTTGACAGAGCTGTGCAGCAGATCTGGATGGCGGACTTAACCTCCGCTTGAGGTTGTCACTTTTGATTTGAGTGAGACTTGCCTGCCGGCGCTAGACGGGGCGGGTCATTTATGTTCCAGCCTGGGCTGTCTCTCAGAGATGACATGTTTATAGGAAGCAGGAGTCGATGGAGTGGATTGTACAGTGCATATTTAATGTTTGAACCTCATTAACTTTGGTGTTAAGTGTACATGGCGAAAAGCTATTGCTATCAGCCGGCTCTATTTCAGTAAACTAACTAACTGCCATCACAGTGAAGGGAGCGGTGTGATCGATGGTCTAATGATATATGTCCTGTTTCTTTCTCTCTTGTTTTCCTGTGCTCTTTTTCTCTTTGTTCTCCCTCCCTACTTCTCTCTCAATCTCTTCATCTCTCTTTCGCTCTGTCTGAAACAGGTGAGAAGATGAAGGAGGAGGAATTGGAGCAGCTGATGGCAGGACAAGAGGATGCCAATGGCTGCATTAACTATGAAGGTAAGGGGTAAAGAGATTATATAGCCTGTATTATATAGACATGGTACATAGCTACATAGAGTTCTACTTAAAATGCAAATGACACATCTCCTGCTAAATGCTGGGAAAATGTTCTGTCATTGAATGTATATATATACTGTTTTGTCTGATGTCATATATTGATTACATTATGTGCTTACCTTACAGCTTTTGTAAAACACATCATGGCAAGCTAAAAAGGTAACATAAAACATGAGAAACCCAGCACAGCAGAACACCCAGAAAAACCAATGACAAATAAAATGTTAATTCACATTGTATTCAAAAATATCACTTAGGTTATGCTTTTTTTCAGGCTGCAGATGATCAAGACAACTTGCAATGAGCCGAAGACAAACATGCCTCCCTTTTTATATGAAACCCTTGGCGTATGTGCAGTCCTCCGGTTGCTTATGTACAAGGTCTTTACCTCTAATTGTCAACTTCCTGTTTTTGTAATGCTCCACAACTCTTGAACAACAAAACTAAAAAAAAACCAAATAAGTGACTGTATAAAATATACATGTTCATTATTTCATGCTGTATTGGAAAATAAAAGCTTTTTTGCACCAAGGCTTGTTATAAGTTGTTTCCTTGGCGGAAATAATCACCAAACCAAAACATAGTTCTGTCTATGCAGTTGCTTGTGGGCATTAGTTTGCCACCTTAAAGGATTATCCAGAAATATTTGTGGTATTGTTTGTTTCTGAGATAAACTTTAGTGCTTTCAATGTAAACACAGCTGATCAAAAAAAATATTTTATTAGCATGCTCTTATTTAGGGAAGGCATCATTTATCTTTTGTTTAATTTGAATAAAATATAGATTATTCTAAAAGAACTCTACCTTGTCCAAAAGGCTTCCTCAAAAACTATATTTATATTATAAATATTTTGGATCAAAGTTTACAATGAAATCACTTTTCTTAAAACTGACCAGCAGATGGAGCCATAAGTCAAATAGAACACAACAGAAGCATAGAGGAGTATTTCACGAGGACAGTCAAAGAAAAAAAGGAAATGTAATAATTCTAAGCAAACAACAAACTCAACAGCTAAGTGGAGCTACAAGGGGTGTAATTACAAGGTGCCCAATCTCATAACGCAACTGAGATTTCCTGAAAAAAAAATCCCATCTTCTGTTCAAATAAAAATAATCAAGTTTTCTTAGATAGCTATCAACAAAAAAAATATCTTATAGACTGAACGCCTTAATCCCAAACACTCATCCAACTTCATCGTCATGGCCATCACAGCAAGAGAAAGCCGGGCTACTTCTCAGAACAGGAAATTAACTTAGTGCATAATAACGATTACAACCCAGACACGACACTATCCTATGAGCCACAAAGCATAAAATGCATTTCATCAGTCAGAGTGTCTGCAGTAAGAGTGTGATGAGTGGGCACAGCACAATACAATTCTTAACAGACAGCACCTCTCTCAGATATTGATCACATCCTACGCAAGCTGTAAACACAATATAGATGATGAGCATGCTGACATTTGTCCTCTGACGTCATCTGCGATGTTGCTAGTCCTTTGGGTCGTCAGGATGAATCAAGCTATTCCCAGAAGTACTTTTTTTTTTCAAACTGACCATTGTAATTGCTTCCCAATATGACCACTAGATGGCAAAAGCAGGGCACGCATAAATTCTTTGTTTCAATCAAGTGCAGACAGCTTGAAGACATGAAAAGTGACCTCTTCACTGTCATAGTTGGACAAATCTATTTGTGTATTAGTTTGACTCATTGTATTCATCCAGATGCCCTGTATCTTCAAACACAGGCTACAAAACTTATACAGTATAACAGTCACACTGATTTGCTGATCAGTCATAGCACATGACAGCACAACACTGATCTTTTCTAAAACCTTCACATTCCTATAATAGTGCACGTTCTTCATTTTTTAAAACCATGTCTTGACCATAATTTTAATGGGTAGTCTGCTTTTGATTTTATATATTTCAAGTTTGGATCTGATTACAGTGCACATACATCTGAAGATATGCATATTTGCATGAGTAAAATAGTTTTTAATGCATTCAGTGGGCTAAGTTTTTAATTAAAAATAAATAATAATTAATTTAATTTATATAGCACCTTTCTCAAACTGATGATCGCTACCAATGAAAGCACTGAACATCAGCACAAATAAATAGTCAAAAACAAGCAAGAAATATGGGATATTGTATACACTAGTGGATGACTGTAACTCCTTAGAGGAAAATATGGTGCTGTGTCTGGCTGTTCTGCACTGGTCTACTAAAGTGTTTTGACTCCAGAGAATGACGCTGAGCTCAGGAGGTGTGAACAAATCTGTCCATTTCAACATGAAACATCTGTTTTAGATGATGTTGTAGTGTCTCATGAAACCTGTTTGTATGATGATAGCATGACCTTCAGATACACTCTCTGGCCCGGCTGTCGACCTCTGCTTCATGTCATGTACAGATAGTAGTCTCTTCACGCTGACAGCACACTGGAAGAACAGTCCTTGGCCGGACCTGACATCATTAACTTAACTTAACATTATGCTACTGCTTTTGGTTGTATTCTAATGCAGGGTTGTAGAGGTTGGTGTGGGCTAAAATTGGCTGGCCCCTGGGTGCAGTATTTCATCATTTCAGCAGTTACAATATATTGTTGCCAATTACCTTACCTGACAGATTTATTTTAATAACCACAAATTCTACTCCTGTTTTCAAATGATATGTCACACAACCAGGGTGCGTGGGGTATAGTGCATGGCAGGCTTATTATATTATTTGTATTTGCAAAAGGAAAAACAACAACAACAAAACAAAAATAAACAAACAAGAAACCAAGAACACTAATGAGAAAAACAGCTTTGTCAGACAACTCAGAAAACCGCTGAACCCAGAGCAGGGTCAACAACATCAAGTCAGCCAAATGTCAGCTCTGGCATATTTGTGAATGGTTATGAGAGATGTGGGTAAATGGCAGGAGCTTAAATTGGCCAGGCGTCTTAGACAGGGCAGGGAAGACCATTAAAAGGAGAGGCCATCTTTTATGAGAATGTCAGTGAATGATTATCTCTGTATATAATCTGTCCTGGGAATGGACACCAACCATGTGTGACAATGTACGATATTGTAATTAGAAATGAGCCCCTTCACAATGGCTTTAATTACACATGCACTCTCTCTGCCAGAGCTGGACTCAGTGTCCTTTTGTTCCCAGCGCCACGCTTATCCCAGGACACACAGGCCCCTCTGGCCTCTCTGCAGCCTGCAGTAGCACACATGTAATTTCCACTCTCATCCGACGTTATTGACACTTTTTTAACACCCTGAGGTTACAGCACCACAGACCGTGTGGTAGTTCCTGGCATGGGCACAGAAATTTACAATGACAATGCCCACAGTACTGTTCATATGAAAACTAGAGGCACTTTCGAAACAAAGTACCAGATAAGAGGTCACGCACTTGCTGTGCAAATGTACATGCAAACTGTCAAAGGGCCTGTACACTGTGGAGAATTTAGGTGTTCCTCTAGACCAGGGGTCTCCAACTCTCTCTCTCTCTCTTTCTCAGCCTTCCTGAAGGACGAGAACCTGTTTATTTGGGGTTTTTTGTAGTAATTCCTCTCAGACACATTTCCACATATATTATGAAGTGTGTTGAACTGTGTTTGGGCTTGATACAGGGCTCAGCAGAATTCCAAATGCATGATTTTTTTGTGCAGAATGAACAGAAATATTGAGATTTTTAAATAAATCAAACCATTCTAGAGGCCGAATTAATGTTAAGCAGTCACCTATTTGGATGACAATATGTATGTTTTTATTGTGATGAGAGTGACAATATTCCTCAGTTTTATGAACTGATCAAACGTTTATAGTAACCACCATAACTCTGTCCCCCAGTGCACTTATACAAGCATTTTGTGCTTTCGTGCTGACCTGTCTGTGGGTTCAGGGCACAGGAGAAGAGATTACACTGCACTGGACACAGTTACATACTGCTGTGGTTATTAGACCTGACTTTCATAGTGAATGTGGCTGGCCTGATGCAGCAAGCTGTGCTAATTACTCTTGAGTAGGGCAGCTCTCAGCCTTGTACCACCTCTGCTGATGCTCTGATGCAATGCATCTTTGAGTTTGAGAGAAGAGAAGGTTGTCATAGACAAGTTCTCCAGTGCTCTTTTAAAAGAATGACCTTGAGTGTCTGTAAATGACTTAAATAAAAAATAACTGTGTCATAGCAACATACAATATGTACACAAAGATTTATAATTTAAAGGAGAACTTCGGTGTAAAATGAAAATTGGCTTGTTAAAACATCATACCGAGTTGGTATGTGTACTGAGGAGCAAAATTGATTTAGCCTGTTGCATTGAGAGTTTAACTATTTTTTATCATTTGTCCCAGAAGGCTAACAATCGAAGTGGTAGGTGCCCCTAGACGAAGCATGACAACTACGCTATTTTTAAACCATTAAAACAGCTCGAAGAAACTCCATACTCCATCGGTAGTACAACAAAGGCCCTGACATTAAAAACGAGGCACATGATGTTTTACCATGCCAATTTTCATTTCAAATAACTGCTGTCCAAAAAACAACAAAAAATTCTAGACATGGATCTTATTCTTTGTGACACTAATGTAAAAAACTAGGGAAAATCTGCTTATTTGTATGGGAGAAAATTGTATTCCTGAGAAAGTGCCTGGCTAATGAGATGTGTAATGTCAGTGTGACCCCAGTGACTTGGCTGAATGAATGCTGAATGACTGAATGCCTCTTTGTAAAAAGGAGAGAAGCACGGAAATATGTCATAGACGGACAGCCGAACTGCATTTCCGCCAATCAGATCTAATGAGTTGTAATTTACATGTCTGTCTGTCGCATGATGAAACACTCTGTGCAAAGCATGGCTTTCACACGCTGTGACAACATAGCATGACTGGGCTGTGGTGTTGGGTGGGTGAGTGGCAAGCTGAACCCTCTGCTGCTATTTAAGGCGGAGATCAGCACACCTGCTGTACCTTCCTTGGAAGCCAACAAATACTTTCTATGTGTTTGCCTTTCTTCCAGCTGACAGCCTGGCTAATTCGGCATGAGGACATCATTTCATGATAGCGAGTCTAAATTTGTCTCATGCTTTGGTCTGTTACTTCCAAAGGTTCTGCCATGTGGAATACATGCACACAGAAGAAGCGGCAATTCTGACAGCAAGATAGAAAGCAGCATGTGAAAAACATGAAAAATTGATTGACTGTTGTGGCTATGTTGTCCTTTTTTGGTTAAAGGCACAAAAAAAGCATCAAAGCACCGAAAGCATTCAAGCATCAAAATACAGGCAAGTAAAGTTGCATTAAAAGGCAGTTTATAGAGGCATGATATTAATCTTTATGCTTTGGGGGAACATATCAGTAAGGCGCCTTTAGTATAGCCTATCCAATAATATTTTACTGCCACTGGGAGCTGAAGGTGTTTGCTTCTCACATACTTTAGATGTGCTTTGTTTTTTTCATACATTTTCAGGTTGTATGACAGCTATCTTAGCAACTTGTCACTGAAGTACAGTCAATATCCAAATGGACTGCTCAGCCATTGACAGGCCAGTCTATTTAAACTCAACAGCAGGGTATACTCTTAAGTTATTTTTGGCTTCATTCTAGGTAAATCCTCTTTCCAAGAACCAAATCAAAGGGTCTAATGAGGACATACAGTAGTATTGTTTACTGTCCTCTGATCATGAAAGACAGATATGAATGGATAGTGGTGCGGATCCTAATGGAATCATAATTTCATTTATTCACAAACAGCATTTTTTTAATGCTAAAGGTGACTAGTATCTAAAACAAATCCGATGTTTTTTTAAATTATTATAGTACAAGCCAGCTGTCAGCTATGTGCAGATAGCTACAGACACATTTCAGAGGTTAAAAAGACTTGATCTTGCACTCAACAAAATCACTTGGGTGTGGGGTTAGAGGAGAGAACATCTCCTGATGCTGTGTCTGCACAAAGCCTTGCATCCCGTGAGCCACTGGCTTGAAAGGCAACGATACTATAAGGACATTAAAAATAATATTTCTAGTCATTTCTTGTGTTTCACAGACAACACAAACACGCACGCACATGCACACACACTCTCTATCACTCTCTCTCTCTCACACACACACACACATACACACACACATAAAAAACCCTCTCATTGATTTGCCTCAAGGATCCTCTTAATTGTGGGGAAAAGAAGATCATTGGAAGGACTAAGTGCATGGCACACTGGGAGCTTTTTCTGCTCCACTTCCCCCTGTCCAGAAGAAATGGTATGATACCAAATCTATGTCCCCATTATATAACCTGGGTCTCCTCCTAGGGCCATCTTAAGATACATCAATGACAAACATTTGCACTAATGCAAGCGCCGCTACGGTGAAACAGCTAAATGCTACCGTGAAATGTCATTTTTGTTTGCTCACATTAAGCTAAGGTCATCTGGATAAAGCATCAACAATGTAAATAAATCGGATTAATAAATCTGAAGCATATTCTTAAATTCATTAATGGGAAGATCCCTCCTCAGTGTTTACATGCTAAGCACAAAAGCTGTACAGTGGGTTTTGCCTTGAGCTTTCTGCAGCCTGCAAATATGTCACAGTGTATGTAAGAAAAGGTATTTCTTCACACAATTTTCACTCCAGAGTATTTGTGAAAAAAAAAAACATCTTAGATTTTACCTGTTACCTAACATAGGCTAAACAAAAAAGAGAAGTACTACATGCAGAACAACACACAACATGATGATCTCATTTATTTATTTATATATTTATTTATTTTAGTTATATTTATTTAGCTTATATTCTTGTAGAAATGCAACACAATCACAGGAATACACCATTTACAAACGTTGTATTTACAATGAGTACCTCATACTTGTTTAAGGCAACAATGGCATTTCTTTTAAATTAGATCACAGTTGAGACAGAATTACACACTCACTGATAAACACTGACATTTTACATTATTTAATTTCAGAAAAAATGCCTAAGACCTTTTGTCACAGATAGTTTAGTATCACCATGTGGTACCATAAAAAAAGAAGTCTCAAAGTGTACAACACAATAGAAATACAAAATGCAATATATTTAACCATGTATATTCCTACTCATCTTTGGTCAAATTCTTTTATAGATGAAATGAAATGGTGACCTAAGGCTACCCAAAACAATAGCATCAGAGCAGAAAAAAGCTTTGGGAGTTGTGAAGTGTTTGGTGGTTGTTAATGCATTGCCTTGCACTGGGCTGTCTTCAGTATTGCCGGACTTCCAGACTGTTCTATTACATCTAAGGCCCTGTTTCAAGGACATGGGGTGACTGTCAAAATTTCCTAATAGAAAGGCGCTGTGTTTTCTCTGAGGAAAACAAAGCTGTAGGACTTTTCTATTAGGAAGTGCACTCTGATTTCCAAAATCTACTCAGATTTCTCACTAAACTGTGTACTTGTGGGTAAATGTTGTCAACTTTGTGTACTTGTCTAATGCTCCTGCGTTGAACATCCTTAGGTACTTGTGGGATGGAGACTAATGAAATAGGCTTGAAAAGTTAATCTGTCACACTTCATTAGGAGCAATCAGTGTATGTACAGTAATAGTCATATCAGCCAAGAAAACAAAGGTTGTCTGGTCTTGGGGGTTTCCACACTGAAATCTTTAGGTTTCTAAATCAAAGTGACTTTACATTTCACTTCATGGTATTGTATTTCCAATGGAGAAGAAGAGGTACCATTACATATGTACAACCTACAGTGTCTTCTTAATTGCGATGTTTGAACATATGAGGTTACTGCTGGTTGAACAGAAATTCAGCTTAGATATGCCATACACTCAAAACAGGAGGAATTTAGGAACATTCTGTGATGTCTAAGTATACAGCAAATGCACTTGCAGTAGCCTAATTACCATGTTCTGAGAAAATCAGACAGTGATTAAGAACAATGTGTTGTTTACTGGACACATTCAGAGAAGCTTAATTGCGGTTAACTACAGTGGCCCTGAAGTGCAAGACAGAACAAATTAAAAAAGAAACACAACAGCAAATCAGAAATCACAATGTCAAACAAAAAAACACACATGGAAATGATACAAAATAATGACAAATACCTCACCACCAGCTGCAGAAAGCCATCAACCAATACACAGTAGTTGCCATGCCAATCCCTGATGGCCTACTGCACCATATTAGGCAGCAGGACAGGAAGTGTACATATTCAGGACATCCAGGACATCCCGATATGACTTCTTTGCACGAAGCCGAGTCCTTGATATCTCGGTCCCTTTACTATCACACACTGGATCAACCCAGTCCAACCCAACACAGCTCCACCCCCCCCCCCCCCCCCCCCCACTCCAGCTACAGAATCCATCCCATGCTCCATGACTCTCGTCTTAAACTCTGTAACTCGCTTCACTCTCCTTCCCCCAGAGCTGGTTCACAGCCGCAGCTCCCTTGGCAGCCAAGCCCACTTCCCACTCTACTAATGCATCGGTCTTCTGATATCATTCCGCAGTTTACTAATTAGCAGGCACGTGTGCCCTATTCCCCTTAAGCCTTCTTGAACCCCTGTTGCTCAGAGCTCTCTGTCTGACCTTGTCTATGGAGAGGCTAAAAGCTGCAGCATATCAGCTGCCCTGGGAACCCTCTGAGCCAGTCTCCTCAACTCCCGGATCTGCTCGGTTCATCTTCCCGTACCCTTGAGTCGGATTTCCTCCTCATGTGCTTCAGTTCATGGTTGGGGATTTTTTTCTGTCACTAGTCATCTAGTGTGTTCGCTGTCTGGGATTCGCCCCTGGATTACCCTCCTTTGTTAAGGAAATAAAACCTGAACTGCTTTTGCACTTAAATCCCCTTTCCTGTGTCTTTGTGCCCTGACACACAGTAACATAACCATAGGTCTGACTAACAGCACTGATAGCACAGCATTATGATAGCCCAGATAGGCGGAGTGTCTGTCCAATCAGAGACTTCTTCTTTTGAGAAGACACATACCCTTTCCAGTTTAATAATTTTCCATTGTGGTTTCTAATTTGCCATTGTGATGTCTAATTTGCCATTGCACTTATTTATTCGTCGGTGTATTTTATGATTTGCCCTTGCGATTTTTGATTTGCCATTGTGATTTTTGATTGGCTGTTGTATTTCTTATATGTAACTGTGTTCTGCACTTCAGGGTCACTGTAGTAAATTGACACCTAAAGCATATGCAGCATAAATGCAGCATGATAAAAGGTTGGAGAAACAAAAGACAATTGGTATAAAATCATTAACAGAATTTAATGGCCAGAAATAGAAATAATAATAATAAGAAGAAGAAGAAAATGAAGAACAGTAAAAATAGAAAAAGCACAATGACATTTTCAGGAGTAATGGTGCAGTATAGTAGCCTGGTTATCGCGACTTGTCAATGCTCTGCGAGCATTGGTCTGGCCAAGCTGTGTTGTAAACTCATTTCTCAGAAGGCGGGCTTAACCCGCCTCTTTCAAATACCTCTGTTTGCTACTGGACGAAGCTTCAACCGATTACACCCCTCTGTCCTCTGACGTATACGCAGCGAAGGAAGCTGCTTGATCCAAACAAAAACTAGTAGTAGTGCCTTTTTGAAATGCTCGAATTTCATTGGTGCCCATTCTGAGGCGCGAGCAGAAATGGTGTAGACAGGCAGCTTGGCCAGACTGACTTGCTCGTGAAATGCAAATGCAGCGTCACAGGCAGTATGGGCACGCCCAGGCTAACAGTATAGGGCCATGTTGAAATGGTTAACACTCATAAAATAGCTTTGCTTACAAAATTATTGGGGCTGGGAGCTCAATACTCAAGTATTGAAGGAAATTGGGTTTTGCTTAAAATAAAACTGGATTTCCTCCTAGGCTATGAACATGAAGTATTTTATATGTAAGATTCCTTGGATTACATTACTGTCCTGTAAAAGAACTACAGAAACTATAAGCACAGTTTAAAGGGCTGGTACTGATTCTTAAATGACTAAATGTGATTCAAACTGGTCAGATGAATCACAGATGCAAAATTCAAAACCAAGAATACCAATGAAAAGAGAAGACTGTCAACTTTACAATTATATTCAGATCACAGTTGAATATACAGCAATTTAAAAATACTGCAACACCCTCAGTCATTGTCTGCAACACAGAAAATAAAATAGCAATCCCATACCTAGAGAGCAGAGAGGGTGTTGGAGGGTGCCCAGATGGGTTTTGGAGGGTGCCCAGATGGGTTTCCAGAAATAGCTGCTGAGAACTAGCAACAATTTCATTGGGTTTTTGCAGGCATTATTTGCAGAGCAGCAGGCAGTGCAATAAGAAGTCAGACAGTTAGTGGACTAAATTGCACCACACTGCCCCTGTTATTTTGCCAGAAAGGGTAACAAATTTTAACACATTTTAACTGACTGTCAGTCGACCGTTGATTAGTGAATTGGCTGTGGTCAGTCTTTCAACAATCAGGTGACAATTTCAGCGCTGTGTATAACAATACTGTATGTTTTTACAGTGAACAGTACAGTGATATAAAATAAACACTAAAATGGGAAAGAGAAGATAATGCACAGGGAACTACAGATGACAATACACCTCAGGGTATGAATTCATCAAATTATGTATATCTTTCATTGTCTATACAGTCCCTTTTTATTTTATTTATTTTATCTACTCATTTAAAATACCAGGTTGGAAAATGCTCACAACTCAAAACTGAAATGTTCAAATCTTTTGAGACAAACACAAGAATATACAATAATGTCCTAGTAATACTTCATCAGACTGTTCCGGTAAGGACAGACCTTAATACCAGAGATCACTTGCGCAAGGCCATTCTTCGACAATCACAGAGCTTAACTATGATGGTAATTGAAGTCGAAACAGATGGATTTGAAAACTGCTGATGATTTAATCTACTTTGTCCTTCTTCTAAATCACAGATGACTCTTTGAATTAAAAATATTACAAAAAATATTAAAAAAAAAAAAAAAAAAGCTGTTTGAGAGACAAAAGGATGTAGCCAGGGTTGTCATGTCAGAAACTGAAGAAACATTTGTCCAGAATAATGGAAATAATACAGATTAAGGGGCGCCTGATTCACACAGGGGAATGGAGTTACCCACGTCTGCCTTGCCCAGCGGCAGTGACAACAAAATGGAACATCAAATAAGACAGGCGGCACAGACCATCAGGTAACACTTTCTATGAACTCTCCTCCACTGGGCTTACATGACCCTGCCAAGCTTTGATGACAAAGATAACCAAATAGTAATACTAAATGACAGCTGTTAAAGGTTTATGCTGTCTAAAAGCAGCTGCAGGTGACACTGGCAGTTTCTTGCTATGTTCAACTTGGACTTGCTCTGCACCCACGCCAGTACCAGCCTCAGCACCACTTTTGTTCACTGTCTGTCCACACGCCAAATAATTGGCAGGCAGGCATTTCTGTCTCTTTAAAGGCCCTCTTGCTTGTTTAACGCAAACAGACAGTGTTGGCATTTTAGCTGCTGATGCAGATGTCCAGACAGATACATTGTATGCTCTAAGGATCAACCCTCAGTCAGTAGGCTTAGACAACGAGCCAAAGTGTTGTTCAAGGACAGCTTTAGTAACTTGCGTTATCAGTATTATCTTTGATAGTCAGGATATGATATAATAACATTAATTTCACGATGGAGTAGTTAAAAAAGTCAGTAATAAGGCAAAATAAGCTATAAAACTATAACTATAAAAGTTCCTCTAAGCCTCCTTTCGAAGCATTTTGTGTGGGAGAAAAATTTGATGGGTATCAATATGGCGATAACATGTCTGAGATGAAAGCCATGTTTGTTGATGACCAAAGTCGATAAATATGTATGGATTTCTAGGTATAGTTTTTCTCTTTTCTCTTTACAATTAGGACTATATGCCACAGCAGGAACTAGAGTGGATGGACCAGCAACAGTAGACAGCGATACAGAACCACTGGATTAAAAAAGGCCAGTCCAGATTCCAAGTCTGTATTGTTCAGTTCATCCTTATTCTCTCAAGTCTCAGAGGCAGACAAACAGCACAGAGGCATTTTCCAACCAATCTCGGTATATGGACTGCTGGCATGGACACATTCAGCCGATCCTTCGCTCGCTCACTCACTCGCTGACTCACTCACTCACTCACTCACTCGCTCGCTCCCAGACGGCATAATCGCTTTCAGCAAATCTGTGTGAAGGGAGGCAGCCAGACAGGCTTGCCGGGGTCACACTGCCGTGGTCTGCTTAATACTGTGGAAGCTGATGCGGGTGGGGGATGTGGGGATGGACATGGCACGTGCCACCCGCACACGCAGTGCATGGTTGTCCTGCCAGCGGTGCCACCTTTTCCTGGCAGCCGACCGCACCTGTGACAAGGAAATGCCAAGAAGAAGGACGTGAGAAATGGGGAAAATAACATGTGATCCTGTCCCACATTCTCCATCAGCACAAGTGGAAAAACAAATAGCACTCTACCAGTACCTCCCCCTTTAACTGAAGCAGCTTGTCTGAAAGATTTTCTAAGCATTTTGTTAAAGGCATTTGCCAATGAGAAATGGTTGGATATTATAATTCTATGTTCATAACTGAGAAATCTGGATTGGTGGCTTAAGGAAAAATGACCTCAGGGTGGGTTGGATTACTTTTTTTTGCTTAAAGACATCTCTCTGTATATGGTCCAAGCAACCCAACCTCATATTACAATCATGGAAATCTCTACTGTGACTGTTCAGTGGTTGAGTGGTTACTAACAGCGAACTTCACTCCCATGATGAATCTAGCAAGGTTTGAGATATGTAATCTCAAACTACATATACAGGCATTCTGCTAAGATATTCTTGCTTTTGTTCAAACACAGCAGGCATTTCTGCTAACTTATTTATGCAATTCATGTAAAGACAACACAAAAACCACAAACGTTTTACTGGGGAATTAATATTTAGTCATATTACAGTCATGGAATCAAATTAGGAATCCATACAAGCAACACATTTTTTTTCCCCTCTTTGATCCAATTATCACCTTTTCTATATGTAGAAATCAGGGTTCTTCAATTCAGGTCTAAGTAGTCATAAACACCACATAACATAGTATAATGCCCTGCTTGTCAAGGGTGGGTTCGTTGGGTATTACATTAAATACACACGGATGTCTAGCTGTGTTTTCGGGGGCTAAGGCCTCCTCCATTCTGGCCCTGTGATGAAGTGGGCACAGGCCAGGGATGTGCTTTGTGACTGTACTGCCCCTCAGGTCTGATGGCGACCCTTTGACCTGCGGCTCTAATCAAGCGTGACAAAATGGCCTCTTATGGAATGATCAGTGGCGGAGTGCGGAGCTCCCCTGTTAATACTGTGAGACGTCTCCACACAGAGGCAGTCGTGCCTCAGGCACTGGGGCTTCAACAGCAGTTCAAAAGATGACTCAATCTGAATTCAAACACACTGTATTCAAAACTACTTTCCTGAGTGTTTGCATAGATCTTTCATCTTCAAATTAAATACACTACAGTTGTTTTCTTTTCTCTTAGGAACCCTCACGGCAAAAATATGCAATCTATACAGTAATCAAATGCATACTGTGTAGTGATAAAAAATGTATCCTAACAGGTGTAGGGGTTGTAAGGGATAATACCATTATCCTGCTTATTATACAGCTACTTGCCAAAAAGAAGATAATAGATAGACAATTCTAACAATGTCAGACTTTAAATATTTTGTTGTCATTTAATGGCCTAACCTAATGCTAAAAAATGGTTCATCAAGGAAATAGAATGTATAAGTGTTGTGCAGCAACATGCCCAGCTGCTAACTCGTTGTAGCTTATTGTTGATATTCCGTAAATAAGTGAATAGACAATAAGTAAATGAACTACCTGAGGAGTGATCTGAAAGAAGCATAAAACTCATTGCCATCGACAGCGGTCATTATACTTTTTAGCGGTCTTTATACAAAAATATTTGACTTCCGAATGTTGGAGTCGCCCACTCAAAGTTAATGGGATGTTCATCAGCATTCTAAAGAGCCATACAATAAGTGCTTAGTAATAACTATTTATTATACCTTTGGACCAACAAACATCTATTAGCATGATATGGGTACATATAATCTATTATGCAACTACCAAGTTGTAAGGTTATTCTCCCCAATCCTCAGGGGAGCCATGTTGTTGCATTTCCATCAACTCACACAAAGAAATAAAAATTATGAATCAGAGCATTAAGCTATTTCCACATGACTTCCACATTTGCAAGCAGATCACACACCTCCCCGCAACATCAAGTCTCTCACAACCAGCTGTTTCATCAAGATATTTCTGGAATATGAATGTGTGCAAGGGGAGATGGCCGTATGTGTCAGTCTCTGCTCACAACTTGCTATAGGACCATGTGTACGGACATGCTAGGATTTGTATGCAATCCTGTTGGGTTTTTTTTTTAGATAATAAGCAACAAATGCACAATTTATCCCTGCACTCTACACAAGTCTGCATGCAGGTGCTGTAAACCCAAAATCATGCACATGTGCAGTAGCGATATAATGGCGCAGCCAACTCATTATATTGTGCTGAGAGGAATAAATGTCGTGATACAATTAATAAAGGAAGTGTTGTGACCCTCTGCACCACTGTCAGTTGGGCTAATGTGGTGTCCTGGCTGATTACTACATCTGGTTGCCCATTGCCTGTACCTGGTGGACAGCAACTGGCTGATTAGCAATTGTCTACACCTGCTGCATCCGACGCCCAGATGAATTGCTTCAATGCTCTATGCTCTCTCTCTACTTTCTGCCTGCTCTCTGCAAACACACAGACACACACACACGCACGCACGCACGCACGCACACACACACACACACACACAGACACACACACACGCACGCATGCACGCACGCACGCACGCACGCACGCAAGCACGCACGCACACACACACACACACACACACACAGACACACACACGACACACACACATTCAAAACACTCCCTACCCTGCAACCATCCACCTCCCCTACACTGCTTACTGTCAGCGTTTTTCGCCACAGTTGAATCAGTTAACCTACACTTCAGACTCACTTTTGTTATTACATAAAAGACATCTTGTTGGTACCACAAATCCTGTTGTTTGCCTCTGTTCATGTTGTGGCCCATACGTGCCTGGGTCATAACAGGAAGCACTAGAAAAAACACTAGAACTGTCTCACAGCATGACACGATCACTCATCAGTGCTATGTCAATATTACTGCAACTCACATGGTAGCTATGTTGACAGCCCAGTTCAGGCAGTAACATTCTTACCCAATTAGCAATACCTGTATGGGAATTTATGAACCCAGAAACGGCTGAAAGACAAGACTCTCAGAGGCTGTCCTGTTAATGATTTTATTTTTCTGGGTCTCACTAATGACTAATCTAACATGTGCTTGACCCAGAAACCATGCACTGAGGTATGCATGTTCCCCAGGCAAGAATCTTTCCAGAAAAATATTTTCGAATGCTTTAAAAAGTGATCAGAATCATTTTTGTTATGTTAGTACATGGCAATGTGGTTGAAAAAAAAAACAACAACAATAAATATGAAATGAATAAATCAACAAAATGAACAAACAAATGGAAATGTCTTCTCATTTGCTAAAGTGTACAGGAACAGGACTAGTGCACAGCCTGTTTATCTGCTCACTGGTGTTTCAGTGTAAATGTCTTCAGGGATAATAATGGGTTGTCCTGACCCTGCTATGGCAGGTGAGAACCTGGGGGTAAAGTGGTTCTATGTCCTCCTGGCCTTTCATATCAATAGACCTGCCACCCAGTGAGCCCATGCATGAAATTGCACTCAGTGTTTACCTACCTCTCCATTAAGGAAGCAGTAAAATACTGACACGAAGAAACCCTGCAAAACAATAACAAAGGATTATTGCCCAACCACAAAAACACTCAACACAGTCATCATGGAAATGCAGACCCCTTCTAACCACTGTGGGAAAAAAATACACACGTTAGTATTCAGTCCGTAAGGAGAATGTAATCACAGTAAAGTACCCACATAATTTCTAACCGTGACAAGTAAAATGATACATGATGAGACACTTCTCCACACATGATTAGATGTAGCACTACACATTACCAGATTTCAATTACATTTGAGTTTATTTATCAGAATCTGTGCCACTCTAATTATTGCAATATTTCCTTTTGCATGATTATTATTTAATCTGCAGTATAGCGTATTAAGTGATAATGCAAAGGGGGGACACTGAGTCCCAGAACTCTGACATGGCATGGCTTAAAAAGGGATTTATTTCCCTCAGTCCTGCACAAGTATGCCAGTGAGATGGGAGCAAACGCACCCAGACACACAACAACACCGAGAGCCATAAATAACTGGCAAATCCTGAAACTAAGGTGTCAGCTGGCTGTGGGGGCTTTCAACAAACCATCAAAGGCAGTTTCAAAACATGTTTTGGGGGGAAAACAAAACACTTTTGCAAAGAGCTTATTTTTCTCTGGTAAATAACAATACACTCTTGAAGTGAATATAATTGAGGGCTGTGATGCTGAGAGAAAGAAAGGGTAGCACATATCACATGTCCACTTCAGCAAAGATTGTCCTCACATACACAAAGAAAAGAGTAAGACAAATTGCCCTCAAATTGGCCTCTTTTGCACACTGGGACAGTCAGATGACACCAGATGCCTTTAGGGTAGGGGACTTGGTATGAGACAGAAAAAAAAAAAAAAAAAAAACATCTGACAAAGAAAGCAGACCGCGGGAACTGAGCTTAATGGGGTCAGGATCTGTTTTGCAAGCAGTATATTTTACTGGAGAATTATGCAAATACCAACGACTGTAAACAATACTAAACAGAAAGCCCCATGCGACACTGAGGCACCACACTGACAGAATGTGGGCAGCCCATGGTATGTTCCAACCGCCCCCCCCCCCCCCCCCCCCACTAAAAAACACAGCATAAGGATCAGACATGTTGGAATTCATTCATATTCTCATCAGGCTACCCTATTTAGTTTGTGGAGCAACTGACTAAATTTGAAAGAGCACAACACTTTTGGAAAAAAAGAGCTGCAGTGGAGTGAGACCACTTACAGCATTACTGGCCTAAAATATTAACTGAGCTATAATGGGAAATATTGACGAGGGAGCTAAACTAGCACAGAGAGGAGAGCCATGGACAACTAGCTAGTATGTTTGCCAAAATACTGTATGCTAGCTGAGTTATTCTGACTGGTAGAGTCTGCTCCTGATGATCAAGATGTTTTATTAAAATCGATGATTTGCTCATCAAATGGAAAAATGAAAATCCTTAGCCACTAACACAATCTCTTTAATAGGGCTTTTTTTTGTTCACTCACAAGAGATAATTAAAAAAACATGCTCTTCAGTTTGATGAACAAAGCAATTGGCTTGCCAGCTACAGGTCTTTTGGGAAAACTGACTCATTAAATGCAGAAAAAATAGTCTAAAGATGGACCAAAAGTGACAAAATGTGAAAAGTACATGTATAAGTCTGAGAAAGGAATCAAGCAGTTTATAAAATAAACATACAAAATAATTTGTATATTGAACAAATTTTAATGGCAGTGCAAAGTCAGGCACTTCTTATGGATCTTTTTTATGGCATTAAATCGGATTATGCCCAGCAATTAAAATATCTTTGGGGAATTTGCGCACTCTGTCCATAATTAAAGCCAGGCTGTAGTAAAAGAGCTACAACCCTCTGAGTCCCTCTCAACTATTAACGAGAGTAACACGCTAATCATGGTGCTGCAGTCTGGATCTGACATTAACCGGTAGTGCGTGGAGTCACAAGAGCTCGGTACTTCTGAAAACCGTTCTACGTCACAGATGAATGGTGGCAGACCTCACGGCCATTCAATTTGCATTCTATACACACAAAGCAAGGGTGCTTATACTGATGTGGTGGATTTACATATTAATTGTGTTAACTGCCCACCTTTTAAGTTCACAGTTCTCAATTAACCAGGGCTGGAGGATTTTCCATGATGCTGCCACCTCTGTACTGACTATCCTCCTCCATGCCCTCCAATGACGTGTGGGTGATTCATCATAGTTTTGTACATCGATTACGTACATCATAATTTCGGTAATGTACCCAACACTCTGCACTGACCCTTATCCTACGCATTCTGCCTGAGTGATGATCATGATCTCCCTCTCTCTCTCTTTCTGTCTCTCTCTCTTTTTCTCTCCTAAAAAATAAAAATATAAACGATGAAGGAATTACCTCCCACATACTGTATGGTGGAAGCTAATGGTAACACACAGAGGGTGCACTGATTAATTTTTACCTGTCACAAGAACACTTATTGCACCCTGGGTAGTGCCCCCACCTCCACTTGGGTGCTTGTCATGGGTTCTAAGCCACATTAACTCCGCTTGTGTGCTTGTCATGGGTTCTAAGCCAAGTTAACTCTGTGAGCAGTAACAGGGCAAGCTGCACGATTGTCATGTGTATTACACTGCTTAGAACCACTCATCATCATCATCATCATCTTAGAACAGATCATGCATCATAAAAAGTTGAAAAAAGGTACAGTCCTACCTGAAACGACTGTAAAAATGAATTGAAATAAATAAACACAATCTGGGAAATGTCATCCTCCCCGGGATTCACAAAGAACAACATATAGGTGATTCCAAGCAATGGCAGGAGAACTAATGTGGCCTTCACAGCTTTCCTGAAAACAACAAAACAGGGTGAAAAATATTATTGGTCAAAGTTCTTGTAGAGTTAAACAAAGTTCCTGTTTACTAACTCAGTTATACACGTTGCAGAATTGCAGTTAAACAAGCTAAAACAAAAGAACAATTTGAGCAAAACCACAGCCATGGAGTGCTATTTCCACCAGCCATTCTCTACCCTGCTGTTAGCACAGGGACTGGATGATAATGCCCCGACAGGGATGCGGGATTATAGTGGAATGGATCTGGACGGCCTGAATTACAACAGCATGGATTAATGATCTTTTTTAATCGAAAAAAAATTATATATATATTTATTTATTTTGAGAGGGTCTGCATGAGGTAAAACATCGGCCAAAATTACATTCTTAAGTTGATGATATGGAACACATCCAAACCGCCTGCAGTCTCTACGTATCACGTTTCTCAGTCCAACATCCGCAGTCTCTGCGTAACACATCTCTCAGTCCAGGAGGATGTCACACTGAGTTACTGTGCACTGACCACTAGTCTCAGGCTGCCTAATCACTCAGCTCTCTCCACACTGACAACAAACACATGGATGTGTCCGGACAGCTACTTCACGATCTTTACCATTTACTTAAATATATAGATAAAAATAAAAACACATTCTACTTTCATGTATATCAGACCTCTGCTTGCAATACTTACAAAACTGTGCTCCTTTTTCAATCTTAAATGTAATCAATTAATATGACCACAAATTACACTTCTGATATTACTACACAAACTAAAGTAACTTTTATATTTTATATTAGTCAGAAATATATTTGTTTACCAGTCTATTCATCTGTTGTTGTAGCTGTTGAGGAGCAGCTGAGGAGCTCACATTTTTAAATTATATCTGACAATCACTGTTGTTTGCCAAGGACAAGAGAAGAGGTGTTTCCAAATAAACACTGCCCACACTCTCCAAGCACTTTTAGAAATATGTTGCAGTATTAACTGTAACACAGTCTTCGAAAGCCTGTTTGACAATTTTGGTGTGAAGATCACCTCGACTGGGTTGCCGAGACTGGCACATAGCTAACCGTAATCTTCCAGCACCCCTGAGCATCCACTCAGCTTATGCAAACGAGGAATGGAGAGGAGGGGAATATTACAAAAACCACGACAAGAATATTACAGGAATTTTAATACTGCACAAACAACTTAAGCAAGATTGGTGCTCACGGAACAGATTGCAACAGAATGGATGAAGCTGTGCAGTAGATTCCAGATTTGGAGTGATATTCTTACCCAGCGTATGCGGGTCCTGATTAAAACCTCAGGAGGACATGAGCACAGTGCAGGCTACTGTGCTTTTGCGGTGTGAATGGGACTGCTCCAGTCATGCTGGGTAGTTCAGGATGGGTCACAGTCATTATTAACCCAGATGGCTTAGGCTGGTTAATGCAGCACGGGGGACAGGGCGCGTGGTGGCACAGGCGTGGAGACACTTGTCTTTCTGGTGTCTGTCACAGGAGCGCAGTGTCACACAGAAACAGATGCTCCTTCAGGACAGATCTTCCCTATCCAGGTCATACTGGAAACACTGCTGAGTACTTACGACTCACTCACGGCACCCCGCAAACACAGACACTCAGTGTGTGCAGCGATGCCATGTGCGTTGAGACACACAGCAGTGAAAAGTGAATCATGCTGTGGTGCAATCTGCTATTAGCTATGATGAACACAAAGGAGAATCTAATCACGTTTCAAGACTCTTAACACACTTAAAGAGAGCCAGACTGCTCTTGTACATAATTCAAGGGCCTCAAGATGTTTGATGTTGAAACACACAAAATCCTGAGCAAAACAAAATGCTTAGATTATGTGCATATTCAAAACAGGCATCCCATCTCTGTCCAGGTAAAAATCACACAGTGATTTTAAATATATTCAATCTCTAATTTGTATTGGTTCCTCTATAGTGAGCTTTACACTAAAACAACTCCACACTGTCAGCGTTGGCAACCTAAAAAGTTATAACATTTTCTAGAGGTGTCTTGCTGCTAATTTTATTTGACTCCCAACAGCTTCTACCGTATGGTTGATTCTTTGACGATATCAGGGTTGTCAATGCAAGCAGCCACAGTCCACTGCACTCAGTGTAAGCAGTGACTGTTCACCGACTCAGTGACAGGTCACTGCACTTCTGAGAGACTACTATACTATGGTGAAACTATCACATTTTCTCATTTACCAAAGGTGTTCAGGACTACATCTGTCATCTTTCTACTTGGCTTGACTATGACTTTTGACATTTCTGAAAGGATTTGCTTTTTAAAAAAGCAGTGTGCACTAGGGTGCGGCTCTTTCATGGTCTAAATGCTTCCTGAGAGGGTACAGGGTGGACTAGAACAAACTGGACCACTTTTTAGATGACAATATTTCCTCAATCATTGAGGCTGCCTTGATTAAAAACATTTTATCTCATATGCCCATCTTACAAGATTCCATTAAAACCTCTCCAATTCATTATTGATGGTTGTGAAACTGAATATGTTTCCTGAAAAGCCTCGATAAATAGATTTGCTCTACAAGGACCAATGATAATTAATGTATGACTCAAGGGTCCAAATCATTCATTAACCAGAGCAAAATGTTTCCATCTGCAAAACATCACCATGGTAGCATTATAAAAACATTCTGATTTTCTTGGTGATAATTGAAGTGTATCTTACCTGTACTGTATGGTTTCTGATGTGGTGGATGCTCTCAGTTTTGTCATCAGAATTCTTACAATGTTAAAAAGGAAAACAAAATTAATCTGAAACAGAGAAAATAAAGCATTAATAGTAAGTACGAGGATTATGGATATGTGTATTGAATGTAAATATAACTCTGCGAAGAATTGTAAAAATGAACAAAGCCATTTGTATTTGAAGATCACAGTACTTTCTGAATACAATGTATGAATATTGTCAGTAGTACACTGATATCTACATGGTGCAATCTAAAAAATGACAAAGAAATAACTAATAACAAAATACTCTGAACATAGCATTTCAGCTTAGGAATGGATTTCATACAATAATTCACTGATACCCCTTTTACATCAAAAACTATCTCAGGTTCAAACTGCACCTATATACAGGATGGGCCAAAATATGTATATTTTAACTTACACCCAGATACTC
This sequence comes from Coilia nasus, assembly GCA_027475355.1. Taxonomy (NCBI): domain Eukaryota; kingdom Metazoa; phylum Chordata; class Actinopteri; order Clupeiformes; family Engraulidae; genus Coilia; species Coilia nasus. Next base: position 30,293,661 of record CM050221.1, read on the forward strand.
TACTATACCCTCTCATTTACATAAAAAGGACAACAAGCTGCTGCCTTGGTAGGTTGGAGCCATCAAATGCGATCATGTAACTGGGCTCACATAGTTCTTGTATTCGTAAAATGCAAGTGCATTTATAGCTGCATTCTATGTAGTCACAGTGTACGTATTGACTCACAATCTGTCCTTTATTGGAAACATTAACCTATTCCTAGGTTTCCTGGTTTCCTAGGATCTCACTACAATCCAATCACCCAAAACACAAATTTATATTATACATTTTCTCTACATTTTGTCTATGCAAAATAAGAAAAAACAGTACATTACAACAACTGGAGACACTAAGAAATGGAGTTCAAGACAGATAATAAATAGACACATATCTTGTGAAAAACAGACAAATATAAAAAATAAAGACAAAAAAATCTGTACGTCTTTGTGGTGTATATTGTAGTGTATGCTGTTATGCTGATCAGCTAAAAAATGAAAAGGCTGCTGGTGATATAAACACAAATAGGGATGAAACTATTTTGGGGGGTTCCAATTCTCTGGGCCTCCAGTCTGCAGTCACACCACTGTTGTGGCTGTTATCTCTCTCTGCACGCCAAGGCAAAGACTGGCCTGCACCTCTCTCTCTCTCTCTCTCTCTCTCTTCATCTCTCTCTCTCTTTCTCTCTCTCTTTCTCTTTATCTCTCTCTCTCTCTCTCTTGTCTGTACTCCTGTTACTGCACATACAGCACTTCCACACACACACACACACAACAATTCTGCTTCCTCTATTTATTACTTGCAAATAAGTAAGGAGTTACGTGATTAGCTTTTTCTATTCTATTCTGTTTTTGTGATGGTGGAAGTGGAAAATTATAGAAAAACAACTCTATCTCTCTCTATCTCTCTCTCTCTCTCTCTCCAAAAAAAGATAGCTGAAATGAAAAAAGGAGAGCTTTGGAAATGGCTTACTCACCAGAAGGACAAGAATGACTGGCCCTTGATATATATAGTCTATGTATTTTCCAGGTTCCTTCCCAAACCAGCATCTGCATGTAATACAATTCAAAACATGAAGCACTCTATACAGTTATAAGAAATAAAAATTTTCCAAGACCATTTGTCTTTACATGTTATCTCCTTACATGTCTAACCCTGTTTACTGTAAATGTACAGTAAACTGACATGGCACCACTGAAGCAATACAGTAAATACTTATTAAAGAAAGGACATATAATTAAAGTAAGAACATGCTATACAATTAAAGGGCAGGCGGCTGGCAGCAAAAATATATCCACATTCTTATATGCCTTTTTAAATATGGCCATCAGAGTGACACGGTTATATGCTAATGCTGTAATTATGGAAATATGTGCATTCATTCAACACCATCACCTGCAAATGTGGCCTAGACAGTCACAGCAGATGATGAAATGTGTATTCCACATGAATAGCTATACATGAGGACAGGCACTTTACTTTTTCTATTAAGACGTTAAGTTCAGGTACATTCAGATGCATTAATATTGGAGAACTGCCCTGCAGGATTTTCCTCCACTAAGCACAGGCTGTTCCCAACTGGTCAAGAAGTAGCCCACTTTAAGTGGTGGAAGCCCACACTCACAGCTCCTATTTCCAGGAGACGTCCTTGCTGTGCCACTTAATTCAAGGGTATTCATTCAGAGAAAAGGCATAATTTCTAATTTCTTTCCCTCTCTTGCTCTTTTTTTTACACACGCACATGAACATACACACACACACACACAAACACACACACACACACACACACACACACACACACACACACACACATGAACAGACATACACAGACAGACATGTACAGAGAGATAGCATACACACACACACACACACACACACACACACACACACACACACACACCCACACCCACACACACACACACACGTACACTACAGACAGAAAAACACACTTTGTAGAGGAGTCTCTCGTGGTTCGGCACTTGTTATATTTTAAGAAATTCCCTGTATATTCCCCTCATTCAATTAGTGCTAAAATCTGTGTGGGTGAGCAGCGGAAGGGATTGGGGTGACTTAGCATGGTTTTAGAAGGAGGTGAGCGTCATTGTAAATGCAACCCTGAGCTTACCGTCAAAAGTCAAAATAATACCGCATTCAAATCAATAACACGATACGAGGACATTTTAGATTAATTCAACCCATTCAGGATGCTTTATTTCTGTGGCAGGCAGTGGTTGTTCCTGGTTGGTGGGCTATTCATCAGTATTCAACTCAGTAGTGGTCTAACTAACTAATTGCCTTAACACGATGTTTCTTGGGATCTTAATTGGCACACTACACATGTGTGCAATTGTCTCCTGTTGAGGTCAATGTTTACCATCATCATCAGCTATTTCTATCTAGTTATCACAAAGCCTGCTGAGCTGTCAAGAGCCCACTGCTCCACTGGGATTGGCTGGTACATGTGTGGATTATTGATTATTGAGTTGCACAGGTTTTAAGTGTGCAGTCTGAGAAGAGCAGCTGCGTCACACAACATTCAATCGCCCAGAACCAGCCAAATACTCAGAAGAGGACAAACCGAACTCTACTATGTACAGCACGCGTGTGCCCTAATCTCTCCCAGAATAGGCCAGAGTGGCTGTTTGCCCTCCATAATGGATAAGGGATTTGTCCATGTTGCAAGTATAAAGAGATGGGCCCCCAGGCTTATGCACATTTTGTAGGTATGTTGGGTAGCCCTGCCCTTGACATCCTTACTTTGAAGTTTGTTGACATCTCAGTAAAAGGACAAAACTGACATTTTCATAGCAGTGTTTGGAACCACAGTTTCAGTGCAAAATTGACTGAATTATTAAGAGTCATGTTTCCAGTAGGGGAAGTTCAGACGGTAATTCAGGAAGGGGGAAGGTTACAGGGAAAGTCATTGGGGTGGTCCTCTCACCCCACGTGTCTCCACTACAAAACAGAACATTCGTTGCACCCCATATAAGCAAAGGAAAACTTTGTGTCTCAGAGCAGTGGACATGACTGATTGCAGGCTTGCATCTGTGTTCATTTGTAGATTACAGTAATATGGATAAATGCTAAAAGTTTGTGGTTAGTGTTCCTATTTATTGTAAGTTTCCAGCAGTATTAGCACATTTATGTCTAATTTTTCATAAGGGTAGATGTTATGAATGGTGTTAGGACAGCAGGATTGGTAGGCTAAAGTTAGACATATGCTTTAAGAATTTAATTTAAGAATTGAATTCATTATCTGAGAAAATAGTTGTGTGTCAATATAGCAAGTACCCCGTAAGTACTCCGTTGATTCCTGTAAACTTTCCGCAAGATTGTCCATTTCGGAAGTGCCCAATAATGGAGAAACTTGCCACCAAAGAGAGGGACGAAAAATTACCCAGAAGTCCCTCAAGTGGAAACGAGCCTAATGATTATACTTCGTGTGACTACACCTCCACAATTCAGCTGTACATAAATGAAAGGGAAATTAAGCTTTATTCAGGCTTTGGATAAAAAGAATCTGTGTTAAATGAGTCCTCTACAGTAATACGTGCTACACCTTTCCAAGTCCTCATCTAGACTGGGCATATCCTTAAAAGAGCCTGGCAGGTGTTCTGAGAGTGGCTATTGTGTGCCCCTGTGATGGTTCATAAAATCGGACACTTACTGTTCATTTTCATTGTACAACTTCCCTATGGCCCACGCCACAATAATTGGACATGGAATACCTGGAAGGAAGAAAGGAAAGGAAAGAAGTGCATTTTAGCCAAAGCACACAAGGAAACTGATGTAGTCAGTACAATGTATGATGATGAGGATCCAAAGTGGGGTTTGTGTGTGTGAATGTGTGTATGCCTAGGTGGTGGTGGTGGTGGTGGGGGGGGGGGGGGGGTATGACTGTTGGGCAATGTTTGTGTAAACAACTCCAAGTAAGACCAGGACATCTGACTGCCTGTGGTGTCCCGACACTCAGTGCAACTCTGAATGCGTGCTTGGCCCCACGGCGAGTACCAGTCAGCAGCGGTGCAGGAGTGGCGACTGTAAGTGAGCAAATCTGCTGGTGCCAGGGGCTGATGAGAGGCTGCTGAGTGTGTAATTAAGCCCCCTTTTGATCACGGTGACTAAGCTCTAGTCATTCAGTCCTGTGTGGCCATCCGCATTAGCGCCGCCTATTTCTACTGAGGTGCGCTAAGGCTAAGCCATGGTCGACTGCCTCTGATGTTGGGCAAGGCTACTGGGCTGCAGCAATGGTTATCATTTCACTTTGACAAGTCCACAGAATGGCAATGTGTTTGGGGATCAATGGGACCTTTAACACCATATTCATTCCCAATTTCAGCGTGGTGTGGTGGAGGGGGGCATTTGAAGGCTTTTTTTAAAATGAATGTCAACTGTCAGACACTATCAACAGAGCATATTTACATGAGGAACTGTTTATCATTTAATATCTGTTTTTAAAAGTCTTTAAATGTGACTGACTGAACCATCTGCTTAAAATAACAATGCGTGTTACCACTACAACAAGTACACTACCACTCATCCAATACTGTAAACAATACTTTACCTTGACCACCAAACCTTACCACCCACCAATAATTTATGTCTTACCCCCCCCCCCCAGGCAATGATTCACATTTTTTCTAGTGCTCAAATGTCACTGCTGCTACCTGGTCAAGCCAAAAATAAATGTTATGTATTGAAGTCTGGCTGCCAAGTGTCTATCCTTACATGACTTATCTCAGGCATAATACAAGAGTACTACTAAGAAGTGACTGTTGCTAATGTTGCATTTCCACAGTACAAACAATGTCCCAGAGCCTGGGAATACATAGAGAAAGTAAGCCTAGCCATTAAAAGGTATGGTTATTAATTGATCTGAGCTTAAGTGGGTTTACAACTGTATTTTATCTGATCTGCTCAAATAGAAACCAACAGATTACAACTATGCATGCATGCATTAACATCCTCTGGAAAGTAATCAAGTCAGAGCTAAACAAAGGTGGGAAAAGGTCAGTGCGAGACACCTGAACTGAGAGGATTTATCCACACATGTAATTCAAGCCCAGCATTCTATGACCTTCATGGCTCATCTATGGCTGTGGACGACAAAGTCTGGGATAATCTTTGAACTGACACAGATGTTCCATTTATGCATCAGGTAATGTGGTGGAAATATTTCATTATGAGGAGGGGATAAGCAAACTCTCTCTTGCTCTGTCTCTCTCTCTCTCTCTCTGTCTCTCTCTCTCTCTCTCTCTCTCTCTCTCTCTCTGCATGTGTGTTTGCACTGGCATTGTTAAAAAATGCATTCAGTGTTTCAGTGACCTATTATTTTGCACAATTTCAGAACACATTATCATTATTATTTTATGGTGCAAATTGGTGTTACTGGAGTAAGACATGCAGGGACCAACATATTTATTCCTAACAGCTATTACCCTCTATACAGTTAATGGTATTTTGTCCTACCTAACAAGGTAAAGAAACTTTTTAAATAATCACTTTTTTTCTGATTAACTTAAAGTCTCATAATTTGAAAGTTGATGAGCCTATGAATTATTTGTAGGGAACCTATAACCTAGTGGGGACTGCATAAAGCATAGGCTGCAAATGTGTGCTATGGGTTGGATATTCCATCCACAGTCTCTGTCCTGTTGGCAATACATGGTCAATATATGATTCAGATCAGTGAAGATACCAAATGCCTACCTATGGGAAGAAAACACATTTCAGTCACCAGCACCCATAATGGCCCAACCCTCGATTTTGAATGGTTTATAGTGTGGTGTTTTCTGAACAGCACACATTAAAAAAAAAAAAAATTCTGTCAACCAAAAGAGCTTGGAGAGAGGATCATGCCTCTCTGTAAAATTCTATTTTAATAATGAGGAATTTTACTTTTTGTTTTCCCAGGTGGCTGCCCCAAATTCAAAATTCAAAATTCAAAATTCAAATGTTTAATTCAAAACAACAGTCTTTCAGTTTACATACACACACACACACACACACACACACACACACACACACACACACACACACACACACACACACACACACACACACACACACACACACACACACACACACACACACACACACACACACACACACACACATTTATATTTTCCCCTAAGCCAAATCAAAATATTCAGCTTCAGCTCCACAATGCACTCCATATTTCCCATCACGCAGGAGGCTTTAATGTAGCCATGTCCCACAGGACACAGGTGACTCACTCCTCTGTGGCCTATATGTTATCCTTCAGCTAAGCACAGAAACACTGAAGCGGAGAAAAACCGTCAATGACAGTCAGCTGTAGTTTAGCTACATGACTGCCTTTCTCATTCTATTTAGAGTCCTCCGTTCGGCAAAGGCGACTGTCAACACTGGAGGCTTGAGTTCCCCCTGAACACATCTGCCTGAGGTGGGCATGTATAATGCATGGGCGAGGGGGTAGTGGGCATCTGTGGTTTCGTGGCTGCAGTTACAACGTCAGAAGTGTGTATGTGAAAACCCAACAGTGGCCAGTACACCTCCCAGATGAGTTGTCTGAACCACAACACCAGCCAAAAAAGCATCCATGATTTTTGTCACTTCACAGGGTAGGTAGGGATTGGTTCACTCCTTTACAAGTGTCTTTATTTAACTCAGAGTGTCATGGCTTTCAGAGAAGACAGATATCGCCTTTATATTTCACTCATGGTGATGTCTGAAGTGTAATACTGGAATGAAATGTTGTGCACATTTCTATTAAAAATACAAGAGCCACCATAAATTTACAGAAATGATGCCTGATAAAAAAAATGTGCATTACCATTAAATAATAACTTATTATGAAATTGGCGGCAACATACTCTTATCATGAATGTTCATTCAAGAATTTGTTGTACACTGTCCTTTGATTTTACAACTGTATGTCATTTTGCAACAGTGATTTTTATTTTACGGGCACACTACTTACACACTTACAGGCCGATTTTGAAGATACCATCTCTACACTGACGAGCATTCAGTCTCACTCGGTTGCACAAGCTGGACCTTATGAGTGCCACTTGGGGGGACACCAAAGCTTTTATGTTATTATTATAATTACTGTGACCTGTGCGTCACAATTAATTTAACACCTTGGCTTTTTAAGCCTATAAAATTCCAGGTTCATTGAACTCAATAGCAATTAAACATCTCTATTTGCTGCGTTTAAATGAAAAAAAAAAAATCAAAAAAATCATATAATTAATTAAAAAGGCTAATAAAACTGATTCCTTATGGTTGTTAATGGAAAGGCTCTTCAGTGTAATTATTCCATTTACTGTGCAGTGGGCACTGCTTTGCAGTGACCCTGGGTCAGTTTGCCCCTCCTGAAATAAAACAATGAGCCGCAGACAGCTTCATCAATGTAATGGAGATCAGCAGGCCATGACATTTATTTTGATTGGCTGCAGCCTGTGTGTGTGGGTGGGTCTATGTGTGTTTGTGTGAGTGTGCGGGCAATAAATGCATATCAATAACAAACAAAAGGGAAAACACACTGCCTACTTACACCAGCCAATAAATAGGAAGACCCACTTCCTGAGCTTGTCTGTGGAGTAAGTCATCACTATCGCAGTGTGGAGGTAACAGCCTTCGACAAACATCCAGAAGAAATTGGTCACCACAAAGTAGTTATAGATGGTTGTTATAAGGCGGCACCATGGCTGAAAGAGGACAATAGTTATGAAACAGCATTAGTTAATTGTTATAGATTTAGACTTGGCACTAGCTAAACTGATTGTTGTATTAATTATATGACAAAGCATGCTACTGAATACCCGTTCTTAATAGGTTTCATTGACCTGACCAACCAAGAAAATCGTTATCCAGTCCCTTCAGTACTTTTTGGCGTTGTTGCAACCCAACAACCCAAAAATTTTAACTTGTTATTTTTTTATGGTGTCTTAAAAGTGAAATCTTGTCAGTAGGAACATACTGTGTTTTGAAGATGTGAAGAATGTTACCTCATTGCTTTCATGAATATTATGATCAATCAGCTGTAGCAAAAACCACATGACATTCCTTAAGATAAAGGTGGTGATTAGGTTCCAGTGGATTATGTTGCGAAGGCATCTAATACTCCTAGGTTTGGAAATAACCAAAAGAACATTTAAATAGGCATATGACTCAGGTTTTTCATTAGCATACATGAAATTATTTAAGAATATGCAAAAACATATGCTAAGAGGAAAACAGCCTAGGATCAAATGGGAGCTTTGAAGCTTGAGTAATGTGCAATGAATAACTATTTCACAGATAAGTATTTTACTCAGTTGTTGGATTTGCCTTGAAACTACTTTGTCTTCTAGAATCAGTATGGAAAACCTACATGCATGTGCACTTCGGTGTTTTCACATAACGTCCTTTTTAAGTGAACTGCACTCATTGGACCAAAAAGTGGACCAACAGAAATGGGACTCAGTTCTTTTTGGATTCATATTGTGAGTTTATTTTTTAGAAGACTTGGTTCTCTTTATGTTCTTCGTTATCTATAATAAGACCTCAGTTCTATTTTTGCTCAGACTAGTTCTTCAAGATCTCAGCTCTTTATCACTTTTTCCATTATTGGCCAAAATCAGATAGCTGCGAATAGCTGTGAAGTTTATTAATGATTGATAAATATATATTTATTGGGGTGTTTTAGGTTGCACAAATGCACACAATTTTGCTAAATTAAATTGATTTCGTAATGTCGTCACAAACTCTGATGGTTCTGGTTATAGAAAACCCAAAGGTTAGGAATACAGTGGCAAAAGGTTAAATGAGCCTGTATCGCTTTATGCTCACAGTGCTCAGATTGGGTGAGCCATACAGTACATAAACCTGGAGGTGAGCCAGACTGGGACTACCACCCGAGACGGTCTCAGTTCAGATCACCTTAGAGGGGTCTGAACTCATGTAGAGTGTTCACATATACACAAAAATGCGAGTAGAGTAGAGTAATTGATCTAGGTTTTTTTTTAATCTCAAAGGAACAAAGTATGAAAACACCCATTAATATGTTTAAATACTAGGTAAACTTAAACGTTTGTACTCATAGAAAAACCAGAAGAACTTGCCTTAAGCAGAGGAAGAGTATGAAGGCCACTACTAAAGCTCCCACAGATATGCAATGGCCAAGGTAGTTGATTATTAACGCTATTTTGTAGTGCATGGGATATTTCCTCTGAGGGGGGAGGGAAAAACATAGGTAAGACTGTATCCTGCATTATTTTTGTGAGTTTTACCTTTCTTTATAATTTGATAACATTTTCTTAATAGATGTAGTGCAAAATGACACAACTGCATCTATTGAGAAAATGTTATCAAATAAAAAGAATACACAATCAATCGCTGAGGCTTCTTTCACAGTTGTCCTAATAAACCTGTATTCACACAACAAAAAATGTATGTCACATATCAAACTGCGTTTTATATATATAGCAGTAATATTAATGTAAACAGTCACCTTGCATTAAGGTTTAACATAGCCTACTGTTATTTTGACAGACAACATGCACATATAAACACTGATTCCCCTAGGGCCTAGGCTGTTGCTTTGCTGCCTCCCTCTTCGAAAAACAAACCCATTCAGGCTAAGAGACGCACAAAACAGCCACTTCTCCACCATCAGAATCAGAAAAGTAAAGAGGACTGCAGTGCACCAGGGCTAATCCCTTCCCCAATCACCGGGGCTTAATTGTGCCTTGGGTGGGTTTTGACAGGACTACTGCGACAGTGTTTCCGTCCCTACCTTTACCCTTATTGGGCCAAACAGTGCTCAGTCAAGCCTCATGTGGTGTCAAAGTGGAAAGTGGGATTTGCCTATGGCTGAAGGTTTAGGTGTTTGCACATACACAAGTGGAGGGTGGCTGAGAGTTTTTTTTCTCAATGTTAAGGTGACAAGGTGACAGGTGATTAATATCTGATGTCAGGTGAATAATAAATGTAATATTGAGCCAAACAATGTCAACCTATCACAAGCTACATAACGTTAAACATGGTCTACGTAGGAGGGTTATAAATGTAGTATCAGTAAAAGTAATATCGGGTCATTTGGAAGGTCAATACTCATCCATGCACCAAAGTGTTGCTGTGTGGAAGTTACAAATACTGCATGTTACGAGTACTGTACTTCTCTAAGAAACAGTGTGCTATTATTGCGTAATGAATCGTGGTAAAATGTTGCGTCAGCCATTAGCAACTTGTGTGTTTGATGTAAGATGGCACTACAGTAACTGTCTAAATTCGCTCTTCATCCCTGTAAGTACATGGTGCACACAGTGGACTGAACTTAAGCGTGCTGTGGCAAAACACCATTTGAGACAGACTGTGTATTTATAGTTTGCAGCATCCACTGGGTGCAATTTCAGTGACCTGTAATTTCAGATAATTGTACAGAGTAAAAAAAAACAATAAACTTCCTTCTTTGACCTGGACACATGACTTGGCTTTAGGAGCTCAGATTAACTTCGTCTGATTGCTGGCAGGTCATTTCTGAAAAGATGGCAGTTATAAATAGAGCACATGCTATAAATACGCTTTAATCCCAGGCCATGGTGTGATAACTGGGCCAAAACTAATTATATTAAACACATTTGCTAGGCAGATAATTTGGCCTCAGGTTTGCAGTAATAGTTTGAGCATTACAAGAACATGATTGTAACAGCAGTGTAATTTGCACATATCCCTGGGAGAAGCCTTTCACCCTTTTCTTTCTCGCCATATCAAAGCTGGTTATGAGTGGTTGAAAAGAAGCAGTGTTCTTTCTCATCAGTCAAACATGCTACCCAGATGGTGAGACAGTGTGCAGGGCGCCCTTATGTGCTGGTGCACCATATGTGTCCACAGAGGGCTTGTTGAATTTTGGATTTGTCATTTGAGTAAAAAGGAAGGTGACTGTGGGACAAATCCTTGTAGGCATTCTCAGCTGTAACACACACACACACACACACACACACATATTTTCACTACTTTTTTTGGAAAATACCGTGGTGCACAAACACATAAAGCGTTCTGACTCAAACTACAATATCTTTAGCCAACTAAAGAAAAACAAAAGATCACATCAATCCCCTTTGATTAACATGAAGTTAAGGAACAGAACAGGTATCACATTCAACAATGGAGATTTGACTGCTAAGTGGATCTGGTACCACTGCAAAATCAGATAAATTAAGTTTAGAGGGAACGGTTGGGAGAGGCCTGCCATGTTATCGTACTTGACTCATAACAGCCTGCACATGCTTTTTGTTGCTTTGTCCAACTGTTCAGCAAAGATGGTCATTAGATTGATTGAGAAAAAGACAAAACCACACTCACCTTCTCTTCCAAAATTGGCTCACAGTTTGAATAATTACTTCTAAAAGCCCAGGTTCCATTCTCCATGCATTCTCTGTATGCACTTCCTGTAAAATAAAACAAGGCCAGTCACTTTTTCGTCTTTGCCTGCCCTGGCCTGACGCTTCCAAGTACAATTAAAAAGGGGAATATTACCAAGAAAGGAGTTCTACACCGTGACAATTAGCTTGAATTGCTTCATCTCTTTCCCCTCTTTTGTGTCAGCGGAGTTGAATAATGGATCACGTACAGTCAGGATTCGCTTGGTGTCAGGAGAGTCATGTGCGGAACGATGGCCGCTAAGGTGTCCTGACATGTGAAAGTAATGGGGCCAGAGGGGCACATAGCCTGAGCCGCCTCTGCATCACAGCCCATTATTCTTATGAAGATAGGGCACTTCACTTCACTCCTTAGGAACCGCAAAACCAGGTGCTTCTCAGTAGGACTCAGAACACAACGCAAAGGAGAGGCTGGGGTACACTGATGAGTCTCACAGTCTTGCAATCTTTTATTTGTGCAAACAAGATACACTGTGTGTCGAAATGTTAGTCTTGTTTGTGAGATTAGTATAAAAGAGTAGTTTTGGCAGGTTACAAACTGCACTTTAGGGAAGAGTTTTATTGCAGAACCATGTGCATCACATTAATGAGCTTATATTGCCTCTTCTGCTTCTTATGTGATTGTGTTTTTGATGCTACTTGTACATCAGCTTACACATCCCAGGGCCCAGAATTTAGAGACAAATACAAGAAAATTCCGAAACACAAACAAAAAAAACAAAAAAGTGAGGTACATCTTTTTAAAACAATAAAGCTTTTGGAAAGCCATGTTCATTGTTAACCTTAGGTAATTTATTGCACATTTAATTCAAACAGTGAAGGTTTTTCTGTTTTGTCTTCCTTGTCATAATCTTTCCCTGACACATAGAACAATTGGTTTTATCCAAGGATATTACTCAATAATTAAGGTGTACCTGAGAGTGTTAACCTAATCCATCCTGGCAGACAGTATAACAAATTGGCCCGCCTATTTTATGCCTTAGATAATGTTCTAGGTCCCTATGGTGTTCTTATAGAGCGTATGGTATTTATCAGTGTGTGACCCGAGTGTGAATTAAGCTTTGCTGCTCTCCATCATTCACTTTGTATCATTGAGCCCAGCATATTTTACACAAGCACAAGCAGCACTGTCAACCAGCTGTCCCACAGCTCTAGAACTTTTAGAGCTGTAACTTTGGCTCACTGTAACAAAGATGTAGACTTTGAGATGAGATCTGTGATGAAAGATTAAAAAAAAATACCACATATAATAAAAATTTTAGTTATCTAACGTTGGTGGAGCCTGCTAGTCCCAGCGTATTAAAGGATGTTTGCAAGTGTGTGTAAAGAATTGGACACAGATGTCTCTGAAAAGGTCCTCCAGTAAGAAAAAAGACAACACAATGGCCTTTTTAGTTAAATGAAATTAATGTTATTTGTGTAGCCTTAAGGTTAATGCTATTCATTTGCTATCAGGGTGAGTCGATGCTGGTAATATGCCCAAGTGTACTCTAAAAAGAATTTCACAGTAGGCTTCCAGTTCCTTTCTTAAAGCAACACTAAGTAGTTTTGGTCTTTGGTCGCCCTACAGGTTGGAAGTGGAATTGTCTCTCATTTGAATGACAGAGAGAAGGCCCACTCCTCCAAACTTACTTAGTGCGGTTATAGCCTAGCCTGGTAAACCAGCCCCTTGTACATCATTTCATTTTGTACAAGTGCTTCTGCCTTTACCCAATCGCTAACGCCTGGTCGTCACATATGTAATTAGCCTACCTACGTACTACAATTCAAATGTAGCACACAAGGTCAACGTCAGGGCTAACGAACATACCCTCTGTTCTCTGATTGGATCGGTCTTGCTGGGGCCGACTAAATGACCCTCAAGAGATTCCGGTCCAGACCCTCTGTACAAAATGAAATAAAGTAGGAGGGGCTGGTTTACCAGGCTAGTTATAGCCCATGGAGGGTGGCTAAACGAATTCAGAAGTGCCTTTCACCCAGTTACAAGTTGATGAACCACTGAAATGATTTTGGAAACATATTTTAAGGTTGAAAAAACTACCTAGTGTTGCTTTAACAGGCAATGCAACAATGTGTGAGGAGAGTAAATAAAATGCAGACAAACTAGGGTGCATGAAAGTCTCCAAGTAAAATAATAATAAATCACATAAAGAAGAAAAGTTAATTTAGTGCAAGTTAATTTATGACTTCCCAACGGCCTGAGAACCAAAATCACACAAATTATAAATGCAATAGTAGCATCTTCAATTCCCCAGAGCAAGAGGCAAATCAGTGAGTTTAATTCTGTTCTGAAAGACATTGTCTGACTGCAACAGGATTGCTGAAAGCCTACTACTCTCTTATATGCTTATGTGGTTGTTGGTGAAGTAGGAGATACGGTAATCTCATAGTGGTCAAAGCCCGGCTTAATGGTTTCAAAATGACCTGATTATGGATCAGGATGCAAAGCCCTAAAACTATTCCCTGTGTCAATGCCAGGATGAAGTGAAATGTCAGCTAAGACTTCAGCAGCATCATTTGTTACATGCTAATTTAACAGAGTCTACATACCATTCTTTACTTAACAGCTAACTCTACATAGTACCATATTCACCTCAGAAACCCAAAATGTACACATGCCCATCTAAGAGCCTCTGAAGCAGATCACCTCCCTACAGTTCCTCTTTACCACCTCCCATGTGTGTGTGCTAGCCTTCAGGCAAGACGTCAGGGCTCCCAACACCACCTGTGCCTGCTGTACACTCCAGCGGTGGCAGACTGATGGAGTGGCAGGGAGGGAGAGAGAAGTGTCAGGCCGGCAAACACAGACGAGCTGTGCCTAACATCGCGTCACATTTGTGGGAGCACAAATGTAGTGGCCACTGCAAAGACTGGTGAGATGCAGGAACTTCCCTTATGTAAAGCTCATTCACTTAGAGCATGACCGTAGGCCAGAAATTGTATTGTACATGAAGCTCAGTAGGTTCAAAGTTTACCAATTTAATCGCTTCTTATCAAAAAAGAAAAAAAAATCATGAAAGGGGATTTGCCAAGCCTCTTATTCCTGGAGTTATTTGCATTTCTTTAATGCCTCTGTCTATCATCAGCTTTGAACCGGAGTGTGCTCTTTTCTCCATTTTCCTACATTTCACGGTCCATTTTTTCAGCCTCACAGAGTTTTTGCAGAATGTAATAAATTAGATTTTCTCAAAAAATCCTCCTAATTTCTGCATTTCATTATTATCTCCATATCACACACTAAGAGACTGAAAGTAAAGAAATACTTATTCAGTTCAGTTGACAAAGGCATAGTTAATATCATGCATTTTTTATCAGAGACACGCTTTCAGTGAAACATATTTAGATAAAACATGTAGAATGTTGCATCTTTGCAGAACAACTCACAAAAGTAAGGCTTTTTGTCATTAAGCATTTTTTTCTCAAACACTGAGTAGATTCAGTGGGACAATTTAACAGAGCTTTAAAAACGTTTTTTTATCACTATTCCACATTACCTCATTGATTACCTGAAAGAGTCTTCCATATTTTTTGATGTGTCCCTCTTTGTTTCTGTGCAATAGTTACCACCAACAAGCACACCCATTGAATGTGTTCTTTGAAACCAAAGAGATGACTGATAAAACATCATGTGATTATGTGACACTTTAATCTGCTAGATTTAAAAAAAAAAGCAATGGACCAGAGGCTTTGACCATAATCAATAGCTAATTCAGTACTATTCATCTTGGATGTTGTATTGATCACCTAAGATTTGGACACCATAAATTCATATTTTGTCCTTGATGTCTTCTTGATCTTTCAGACGTGTGTACAAAAAAGTCATTGAAAAAAAAAACATCAATATGTCGTCAGAAGCTTTCTTGACTTTTGGCATTGGTTTCTCTACTCTGTGAGCTTGGTGACATTGGATACATTTAAAAAAAGAAAAACTAGCCTCTGTGGGAATGGTGAGTCATCCGACTATATAGCATGGACACACATTCTGATTCAAGGACAAACCGCTATGACAGCTCTACAACTCAACTGATGACAGACTCTTGCTGATAAAGATATTTTTTTCCTAAAGCAAAGTCCACATTGGTTAAGACTGAAAGCATTGAAAAATATCATTTGCTAAATGTCACCGAGAGCTTTTTGAAGGCACTTCATTTTATATTTTATATTTTGAATACAAGGCCGTAAAACACATAAAATAAGGAGTAAGTACATTATGATGTATTTGCTCCACTGTATAAAAACAAACGTGGTCTTCTTCCACATCATCAAAATGGCTTCAAAACAGTGTGATTAAATTTTAGATAACTCCATACATCTGCACACATGATGTAGTCTACAGTACTACTGATAGTATTTCTTGGTACAACTGAAAAAAATGATTCAATGTGTGGCAGCAACAAGTAAGCTAGTTCTACAAAAGAGGCAGAGTAAGGTATCATAGCAACATCATATCAATAAGATTAACAACTGTGGTATAAGCAAAACAGTGGACTTTCCAGCATGCAAATAGCAAAGAATAATGCACTTTGAGGTGTGAAGACTACTTCACTAATGACCATTAACTTGCTACCTGAATGCTGTGTTGTTTGTTATCCTTTATGTACAAACTCTTGGTTTTAAGGAGCTTTCTTGACTGGTCCAATGAACTGCAGAAAAAGTACAACTCCTGGCTGAGTGGAGCAACTGCTTGGACGTTTAATTAGACATCTGTAAGACATAGATATCTGTACGTTATCTGTAGCTATCTGTAATCCTTAAACAACCAGGTCTGTTGTCACTCCATAATCTTCTTGAAGACTTTAACTTTAAGTCGTATAATTGAATGGTGATACAAGAACTACAGTACAGTTGTTTCCCTTTCACACTGAGGCCGTCAAGCAAGTCTCAAAAGGCAAGTAGCAGGCTAAGACATAATCCATTCTGACTACACACTGACCACCTCAGGAAACCAGTGAGGATATTTTTCATTCAGCGTTTCTTTTACTTGTCTTTTTCTCTTTTTTTTAAAGAAAATCTGTGTCTTCTGACATTATTGTCTATAAGATGGACATGCTCCATGACAACATAGTTCATCATTAGTGTAGTGAATCTGTGATAACACATGTTAAACGTGATAGTAAACATTCCTTTCTTCTCCCGTGGTGAATTTGCCATCCTGGCATTTCAGACATTTGAAATTAAAGTTATGACCTGGAAGATGTAGAGGAAAGTGGGCCATGTCACTGAAATGTACTGGAGATACCGTACCGCTTAAGGAACCTTGGCATGTCTTTTCAAGACAGCAATGAATCAGGGCACAGCTGTCATCATGACAGCAATTCAAAGATACACATGGCCAGCAAAAAGACATAGAAAGTGTATGTTTCCCCCAGATCAAACCCCTGCAAGACCAAGAGGTCAAACGGACCTACCCCGAAAAACGTCTGTGTGAAAACAGATGACCCGAATAAGACATGTTGACTGTTTTTAGATTGCTGGTTTGATATTGCCCACAAGTCGGAGAATGACAGTTTGGCACATTTAACATGCCCGTTGGGCTGTTTTATTAATAGGAGGTAGGTGCAAAACATGAAGGGAAAGCCTTTGTTACTCAACCATCAGGGGACTCACTTTAGAGGTCTCTGTTCAAAAAAGCCTTTCAAAAACCCCTCTTTTAGCATCAAAATAAAACACTGCACAAAACCAAAACTGTAAACCATTGTCTAACCTTGATACAAGCCTTGAAGTAAAAGTTTAACTGTAAGGAGATGTCTTACAGCAGAGAATATTTCTTTTAAACAAAACAGAACTCTCTTCAGAACCCCTTTTCAACAGTACACCCATGACAGTAAAGATCTAATTTTTAAACCAATGTACTTTTCTTTGAGCATGTTGTACTGTTTCACTAGTAATCCACATTGTTTTGGTCTTTATGGTACATTATGTTTAAGGAAAGTGTGCTAACTACAAAGGCAAAGGAATCATTTTTGCCATAGATACCTTTGTGACATAACATGTGAAAGAGGAAAAATAGGTGAGTCTTAGGCCTCATTTCCACCAACCACCTTTCCATTTCCAGCATGCACAGCATGTAACAGTATACAATATGTGTGTATATGTGACAGAGTACGCTCAGATCACACGTGGCGGAAAAGGTCTAATCTGTTAACGTGCATTGTAAATGAATACGGACAGAAAATGGGCACTTGCTGTCTAGGCGCTGTGTACGGAGAGGGGTTGGTGGAAATGAGCCCCTAGGGCTGTCAAAGACACTGACAAAGACAATGTAGTCTCCTGCATGGATATACCTTACTGCAGCTGATACAGTCAATAGTGTATAACAGACAAAGCAATGCGTTGCATTTGACAACTGCAGTTTCTGCTTGTTGATCATGGTGCTCTTATTTGCCAATCGTGGTGAATTTGTAAAAAAAAAAAAACATTCTTCACCTGAGGAATTGATGGGGTACTGGTTGGGTGTAAAACTGTCTAATTCCATATGTGAGTTTTTGTGGTGGAGAGCGCCTCGTGTAAGGCTGTGACTGCCCAAATTAGGATTGCCTCCCTGCAACACGTGTGATCATCCTTGAGACGCAGCATACATCATACTGAAAAATAAACATGGAAATTATTTTGCAGAGTAAATTGAGGGTGCTATTAAACAAATGTCTCCTGTTACTGAAAAGAATACATGTTCGCTGGATCAATCTCACTTATGTTAATTGAGTCAAAAGAGACATTGCGACCTGACAAGGATATATCATTCAACCTAACAAGTGCATATCTGACAGAGGTACCTACAATATTATGATATCAATACAGTCTACCATGGAGTTTTTGCAAGGTCATCACATCACAATTTAACATCATTTTGTTCAAACTTCTGATGATATTTCTTAAGGTCAAATAAAATAAAACAAGCTTGCCTCATTTGGGTCCCCAAATATCTGTCCAGTTAGAGTAATTTACTGTAGCAAATGAATCACCTTGATATATTCAAGGAACGACTAATGATCATACACAATAATCATAAAAGTTCATTGTAATTTTTCATCATCTAATGAAAACACTACATTGGCTACATTGGCTATAAAAACTGCATGTATAAAAAAATACATGCCAGCCATGGTAATAAGTTTACATGGAAAGAAACAGAGAGTGTGAGTTTTAAGTTATTATGTTTAAAATTATGTTTTCCTATATAACAAATCCGGGAAATCTTACATTTGGTGTTAGTAAATTATTTCAAAATAATGAAGAATAACTGATCATGATCTGCGTGACTTTACCCTGCCACAGGCATTCCCTTTCTTGAAGCCCAATCAAACAGCACGGCAACCAGTGTAGTAAACCAGTGTAGTAAACACTGGTTGCCGTGCTGTTTGATTGGGCTTCAAGAAAGGGAATCTTATAATAAACTGTGTAATAAGCCATACAGCAGATTTAGTGGGTCATTATCACACAATACAAGTCCTGAATGCCCTGTCTAAGTTAACTTGTTCATAAGGACCAGCTGGCTGCGCACATTATCCCTTACTTTTTTAGGTAAAAAAAGTCAGAAGAAAATAAATCATTTGGATAAAAAAGAGTAAAATTACTCGGTCTGCACAAGAATGAAAAGGCTCAGATGGCATACCATTCTTACTGGGCCAGCCGTTAAGCTCTCGCTGCACATTTAGCGTGGCACTATGATGGTTTTGGGTTTTTCCAGCATTATCATGAATGGGCTCTCCCGGGTCTACACAGCCTTTATATCTGAGCCATGCAAACAGCTTCATTATCCACTTAGACAACAAACAGCCTAATTAAACCACATGCTCGAATCACCACATAGATGTACTATCATTTCCAGCCGCCTAATCCTCGTGAGACTTTTGTGCTGTTTGTGGCATGTCTGCTGTGTCTGGCAAGCTCACTTCCACAGCACAGTGCAAAAGGTATATGCTGTCAAACGTGTGCCTGAACATACAATTATGTGTAATGCACTGTGGCTAATGCTAATTTTTAGGAGCCTTTCAGAAGGATGAATTGTCAGAGCCAAGTGGGTGAACTGTGCTTATGTATTAGCCACTGAGGCCTCTGCTAGATCCAAGGTCCTTGCAACTGTCTTCCAGCTCAGCAGGGGCCTGTGTGTGTATGGATGTGGGTCTGTGTGTGTGAATCTGTATCTGTGTACATGTATTTGTGTGTGTGTGGATGTGCTGTGTCTGTGCGGGTCTGTGTCTGTGTGCATGTATTTCTGTTTGCATGTTTGTGGAAGGGTAGTGGGTGGTGGTTGTGTGTGTGTGTGTGGGTGTGGAAGGGTAGTGGGTGGTGGTTGTGTGTGTGTGTGTGTGTGTGTGTGTGTGTGTGTGTGCCTATTTCCTCAGTTAGGACCAACAAAGACCTTTTCCCTCTCCCACAGCCTGGGCCCTGCAGTGTGTTTTCTAGGCTTGAAGAGCCTAGAGCCTTGCTTTGGCAGCTCACAGCACAGAATCTAGCAGATATCCCCTTGGCCAGCCTGGTTTTAAGCACAATGACTAAGAAAGTCAGGGGGCGCAAAATCAGTGACATTCTTCATGCCTTCATGTTGTATCTGGAAGGTGAAATGGATGTCAGTTAGCATCTGTGTGCACTGACACTTTTGGAGCCATCCAGCCATTTTGAGGTTGTGGTCAATTACTCAACAATCCGACTGTGGCCAGCACTTTAATTCCTGGATGTTTAGCTACTGCTGTGAGATAACGAACAATTACCTCCCAGCTTGGGCAGATGGATGCCAGGCGTAAACATCAACCATCAAAGCATGCTGACAGTGCCCAAGGTTTTTCTCACAATCGCTCTGCTGCACCATCCTGATAACACACACACACACGCACACATCTACACACGCTCACATCTAACAGGTTGCCCAACCCCCCATGATACACACGAACACACACACACACAGACACAAACACACACACACACACACACACACACAAACACCACCCACAAACACGCCAACACAAACACATGCACACAGACACACACACACACACACACACACAATGTGAATTTGTCTCAATGAGCATGTGCCATGATAAACAGCCCCAGCCAACGTGGTGGATGTAATTTGCTGAGCCAGACTGGGGTCATGCACAGGTGTTCCCTGTGTGTCACCGAGGGGGAAACAGCTCTAAATGAGCCAAACTCACTTTTCCTGGCAGCCACAACCCTTACCACAAACACTTCCCACAGGGACTTAAGCATTTGGTGAGAGTAAACATCTGACTGGTTGCACGTCACTGCCAATAATCTGCTTGGGTATCTGTAATGCATTTGAGAACATTCAGTTCTTCCTTGTTTTTGGCGCACATTTTTTTGTATTCCATGACATGCTGCTGTAAGAGGTTAATAGCTTTATCTCTATGATAGACCACAATGTGTCTTAACAATCTGAATGCCCACTGGGGAGGTGGTGGACACGGTCTAACATTAAAGTCTTAAAGAGAAAAAAACACACAGAAGGAATCGGTGTTTTAAAGGGGGAGGTCGCCCCGCCCCACTGAGAAGTGAAGAGCGTGCACACCTTGGAAATGACCTACTTCGCACTGCTGGCACATAGGGATGTTAATGTGTGTCATGAAAATTCAATGCTTTCATGTGGAAATTGCCATGAGGGAGCGCACAAGTGAAGACACATCGGGGCGAGGTGTGACAGAATGAGTGTGGACCAATCTCACGGTTATGTGTGATAGAGTGTGGAGGAGTGGAGCTGTGACGTTTGTCCCGTAATTGGACGAATACCATAGATCACATCCAGTGTTTCCATGATGGTCTCTCTGTCACACACACACACACACACACACACACACACGCGCGCGCGCGCGCGCACACACACCCACACACACACACACACACACACACACACACACACACCAATTAAGATATTCCTTTGTGTGGATCTTAGACATTGTTTCGCTACACATGTGAGAGGGGAGATATAAAAAAATGCAATAATGGAATATTCAGACCTCTCAAATTCTCTCCCTGTAAACTGCTGTAAGAAGAAAAGCCTTACAACTTCCCCAGACATCCGTTTGAAGTTGGCAAAGCATGTTTAGCATAGGTTGTGTTAAAGCAAAATATTCTATACTTCTACAACAATTAAACTCAAAAAGTGGGTGGGCATGGTTCATTTAAATACCAATGCTGTTGAAATTATACACTATATGTCTTTTAAAACATGTATATTCTGTCCCTTGAACATGGATATTACATATAACATTACTATTGCATTTATTTTTGTGAATTAAATGGCTACATCCATGACGAAGACTAGTTCTGGGTCAGTTTAGACTGCTTTGAAATGGATGTGTCTTCTGATCAGGACTTTAAGGACTGTGGCAACTGTCACTGGACTGAGCCAATGTTTATGTGTTACACAAGGGGAAGATTTAAACAAAATAAAAAATACAAAATACTGAATAAACTGGGTTTTTATGTCAACATGCATAGATTTAATCACCAATCAGATTCTTCAGCCCTGAAGACCAAAAATGCATTCAACTCCAACTAACTATGTCACTGAAAATGTTCATTGGTGGTCCTCACTGTCCTGGATGTTAGCCTTTGATTGCTGTACAGTTTCCCTTTATCTTGCTCTGGGGCTAACCAGCTGTTTAAGGGAAAACAAAAGAATAATAATGATAATTCTACACTGTTTTCTTTTTAAATGAACACATATTGCCCTGAAACAAGCCCAGAGACATTCTCTGAACCTCTGTACTTACGGGAGGTAAGATAACACATTGTTGCATAAACATACATTTCACTGTGACAAACCCCAGTGAACTTAACTCAACAAGCTTTAATGTAAAGTGTGTCATCATAAAATGGTTCTGTGTGCTCAGCAATGTCAATCCCTTCTTAAGAGTGAAATTGCGTGATGGCTGACAATGGGATAAACTGCTCTTTCTTTTTTTCCCCAATAGAGGAGACTGTGAAAAGTTAAGTGCTTCAGTAAAAAAATACAAATATTGTTTTCCCTCTCTATTTATTCTTATACATATTGCTCATGTCATCCTCTTACTGACTGCGGTCAAGATGTGTACCCCCCTGGTCTTGAAGTAAAAAAAAAAAAAAAAACTTGCTGGAAGTAAAAAAAAAACATTGCTGTATTTCCGATTTACTGCTGTGCAAATCTCAGACCTCAGTATGAGTATGTCCATGCACTGTTCTTACAAATGTGTGCCTGCAGGCCTCTCAGTGTCTGTCAGACTCCACTAACCTCGGGCACTGGCAGCCTTGCTCAAAATCGGCAGTTTTGTTTCTGTGACAACCCTGAATGTCACTTCATAGTCCTGCTGAGATGCATGAATGGTGTACTGACTCATGTGCACTAGAAAGAGTAAAAAAAGATATCCAAAAAACTAGGTCCAACATTGTGTCATTCACAGCAGTACATGCAGTTACAAAGAATAAGCTGTAAGGTTTTAAAAAATCTTTATAATATTGAACTATTACCTGACAGAATGTACTGCATTCATGGCCGACTGTATCTGAAGTACTACTTTTAAACCTCACCTTAATAACACTCACCACTAAAATTCCTGATTACATCTCTTTATCCAACTGTAATTATTTCAATGTGCACTCACTACAAGGACAAACTGCCCACACACAGATTAATTTGTCACCTATTCCGAAATCTCCCCATTCAGGGGATTTATGTATTTTTTCCTTCACTAAACAAAACCAAAGGCCTTCCAAAAACAACTTCTTTCCTCTATGTTGCACTTGCTGTTCCAACTATTCACTGGAGGCTGCTCGCTTTCTTCCCTTTACAACTTTAAATAATTCAAGCATTATTTCCGTGTTCTGTGTGGTTCTGTGTGGCAGTCAAGATGATGTTGGTAAGTTGGTCAGTCAGTTAGTCTGCTAAATCCCTGATACCTGTAGTAGGCTCTCTGCAAGTCACTGTAGACCTTCTGCACTGGCAAACACCTCCCACAGCACACAAAGCAATCAATGAGAAATGCGCTGGGGGAAATACAGCAGTTGCCAAGCTTTCTTTTTTTTTCTCCAATCATGCAGTGGAATAAATTCACTTAAATGAAATTGCCAGTTCCATATGGAAAAAAAATAAAATGTATTAACCACAGCAATACTGAATGACAATAATCTAATTCGTTACAAGGCGAGACATCAGTGGCAGACTGTTGGAGCACTGCTCCAAGTGACTGAAAGGGTTAACTGGATTAAAAACAGCTAAATGCGGCCTACTTGTGCAGTCGTGTTTGTTATGCCACACAAAATGAACCCACATTTGTCTGAGTGCTATGCTATGATTATTCTCTCAGTGTAAAAATGCAAGTGGCATTTGAGATGCATTTTGCATAAATGAATTACACCTCAAAGCATTAATTCATGCTTTTCCTTGTCATAGCCTTCCCAACATGAGGGCAAACTGCAAGTCACTCAAATGAATCACCAAATCCTTAATTTAACATTGGCCCTGCTAGTCAGCACTGATATGGTTTGAGGGCTCAAAGGGCTTTAATTAGAATTTTTATACTGTTTCTTTTCCTTTTTTGCTTTACAAAACAGGGATATGAATGTGGAAAATTACACTTTTTAATTTCCCGCACCATGTTTTATATACAAGCCACATATGTCAGAAGTTCATGAAGAGATTACTGCAACTGACAGGAATTTAAAGCGTGTGGTATATTGCTGATGCCTACAAAATATATAGCAAAAGAAAACCAGCAGCCTTTTCACAAACTTGTCCATTATTGAACTGAACTTCTTTTTGAGAACTTTTATACTAAATTCAAACATCTACAAGTAGTTCCCGTCACACTAACGTCAAAGGTACTGTTACGCCCCTCCATTTGAATGGCCTTACTGGGGCGAACAACAAACCACCATTGACTCAAGTAAAAAAACAAAACACCATTAAAAGCTACCCAACCTATGGGATTTATTAACATTAACATAAAAGACAGAACACAACACAAAATCCAAATCATAATAACACAACACAGATCCCAGGCTGAGATGCAACAGCAACAGCCAGCAGTCCCACATTGGAAACTTAAAACACAACAGGACCGATGCACCAGTTTGCTACGGTTTCCTGATTGAACAAATTGTTTGGCTAAAACGTAGTGCAATGTTCTGCAACAGGATTGTTTGCTCCCGTTTGGTAGGCGTGTTTGACCACTTATCCAACCGGCGACAACTTTGTATGGTCATCTTCCTCTGCCAAAATGGCACAAAGAATCGCCCTCTCAGCTGCCATAGGTCCACAACTTGCATCATACAACAAGGTGTTCAGCGTACCTATGTTTTTGTTGAATTCACTGTGTTGCTACGTTTCATGCATCTTGAACTCGGCCCTGGATACACATTCGGCTTTAACAGGGACCTTTCCTGCATAACTGTTTTAGTTGAAAGCATGGAAAGGTTTTTTTTGAGATTCCAGAACAAACTTTTTTCATTCCATTCCAACACAGCCACACAGCCCTCATGGGACCAACAATCTGTGTGTGTGTGTGTGTGTGTGTGTGTGTGTGTGTATGTGTGTGTCAGAGTACTGTTAGCCTATTTTTTTCCAACCCGCATTCTATGACAGGGGCGTTGGCATACAGGAGGCAAAGCGGGCAATAGCCACTGGCCCCCAAGTTGAAAGTATGCTCCCTATGACAACTACATGTAATGTCAATCCACAGCAACAGTTATGGGACTATCCCCTTCGAATCTATGGTTATAGGGCTCATCACTATGCTTTTCCTTAGGGCTCTTAGAGATCCCAAGAAACTTTGTTTTCTGGTCGGTCTTGTTATGATGCCTCTGATTGGCTCTGTCCCTGATATTCATCTCTACTGAATGCAGGTGGGGCAAGAAATAAATGCAGGATGTGTGCAGGCACAGAAGTCCTGTCCCCCTTCTACAACACATCACAATATTGAAATATAGCAATAATTAAATAACTAAAGTGGTCAAATTGAAGTTTAAAAGGTTAGAGTTAAAATCCATCCTTGTGGTGCCCAAAGGCACTATAAGAGAAATTTTCTGTGAACCTACATTTTGACCTGGTACACCTTACTGAAAAAGTGAACATGGACCTCAGCAAAACATCACAGGAATAACACAGCACATAGTGTCGCAAGCCATCCAGGTGTTGGTGGTTCATCGCTAAGGTGCCAACTCAGCTGGAGGTTGGTTGAGGGAGAAAGCGTGGAGATTGAATTGAAAATCTTACTTATGTAGCACTCTCTCTGTTTTCTGATGGCACTGTCGGGCACAGGTTGTGCACTTTTCTGCACTCGTAGGCTAAAACGATTGCATGCGTGAGCATTTTGAAAAAGGGGACTGTTCCTGTACATCACTCATAAGTTGCTCTGGATAAGAATGTCTGATACATGACAATGTAATGTAACATGCAGGGTGAGGAAAATAGATATTTGCATATGTCTCACCAGTAAAGGGGATAAGGCATAACCACAGCCATCCCCTTACACTTAGCCAGGAAAACAAAGCAAGTAGATGTCTACAGGGAGTTTCAGGTTCTTTACACATTTGATCATCATATGAGTGTGCTACTATTCACAGTATACCAAACTATTATACCCCCACTTGGCTAGGTACACCAAACACAGTCAAGTCTGGCAGTCCCTACAGTCATAACAGCTGGGACACATTTTATGACCAATGTGTCTTTTGACTTCTTACGGGAAACACTGATAGATAACACAGCCTCCAGAAAACAAGACTAGATTCAGTTACAAAGCCCATATCATGTATTCAATTTCAGATAGTTTGTCCACCTACTGGAAATGTCATATTAAACTGACAATACTAGCAGTTCCTCTCAAATCATATTCCACCCACACTGCACTTCACTACCACTGCCCACTGTGTGCACTCTGTTCTTACAGGCATAGTGTGTAAATTTCAATGGACATCACTATCTCACATGAAGCCATAGTTTTTGCACTTAGCAGAAATGTTGCACACAACATTTAACTGAGATTCAATAACCAATTATAACATAGTCGCAGTATGAATAAATGTGTACATTCAAATTAGGTAGTGCAGAAGTACACAATTTAAACAATTTAGGACATTTCAGTGAACAAGGTGCTACCTAAACGAGTCACCACCCAGTATCCCTGTGAGGAGTCTACATGACAATTACATCAAAGAGTTCAAACATCACGTATACCAAGGGTGGATAAAACAAAAACAAAACAAAAAAAAGAGTTTTCAAATGGATTTATTTCCTTTGATGTAAGGAAGATCGTAGTGGCTGTGGGCTTAGTACTTTATACTGCAGGTCCATTTTATTTTCTGCCTGTGCCATTAGGTGAATGAAGTACACTGTGCTCTGGATATAGTTAAATCCTGTGCAAACTCTGCATTAACTTGCAAGTAAGAATAAACCAGAAATAGAAAGGTCATAGACAATTGATTGTAGTAAGGGGTTCTTCTGTCAGGTCTCAAAAAATATAACTACATACCAAAGGGCAAACAGGACTTGATTAAAATAAATAGATCCCTTCTACATACAACATGTTTTTTGCCTTTATTTGGACCTTGATGCCTTTTTGGTGCTTTTGGATGAAATGAGGTCTAGTTTTGTAGACAGTGACAATAACAAGTCATGCAGAATCTGCCATGCCAAAACTTCTTGCAACTCCATTGGATCAAACGTCATTTCCATTTTGTACTTTCAGTCGATCTGCTTCCTGTCCATACTCTCCAAAGAGGAAAGTACTACAACATGCACAAGTCTCATGTATCAGTGTCACTAGTTGTTCAGCACCAAAACCTACTCTTGCCAACCATGCACCATTTTACAATGGATTCCTCCACGGTCAATCCCCATTAGTGTAATATGCCAACACCAATGGTAATTAGTGAGTGCCCTCACAGCTTTGAGCCTGAAAGCAAGTGAAGCATTCACAGCTTGCTCAAGCCCAAATTTACTTGCCCAAAATTATATATTTACAAGCCCAAAATTAGTCACTGTGGACAATGAATGCAGTCAATATCAAATATCATGAGGGAGTGGAGGGGTCATACATTCAATTATGATGGAGGGGCTAAATGAAGGCCTTCATGAGAGATATACTCTATTTCCACTAATCAGACAAAATGGGTTTACTGACAGAAACTACACTAATCTTACAACAGAATCAGAAATATCCTCTTAGGCGTGACTATCAGACAAGGACAACACAAAAAAAGCCACACAAGAATGTTTCCTATCCAAAAAAAGTAAAATACTTAAAAATATATTTAACTATCTTAAATAGGTTTAAAAAAAAAGAAAACATGAATCTACCACTGCATGTGCTACCACTCCTGTTATTACTTAAAGAATTGAGTAGGTGGCCAAAGATTCCCAGTGCATCTACAAGCAATGCATTACATTTGCACAACTATAATGAAGACCAGAGGGGTATTCCAGCAAAGTTGATGCAAAGCCTGGCTACTTTCAATAAGCCTCACTAATTTTAGAGAGAGATCTGATACGCTTACTTAGTTTTGAGGAACTTAAAACTCCATGCCTTAATACATTTCAGAAAAACATGTGTTTTCTTCTTTTTGAAATGTGCATGCAGATATTTAAGTTCTGATGATGGATTGGCAGAATGGTTACCCTTCCTACATACTGTACCACACAACCATCTGGAGTTTGAGTCCCTCCATGTGCTTTTTTTTTCCTTAATACTATGCTGTTGCAGCAGCAATTCTTATTATAATTCTCCAAAATAGCCTAGCTCATAGCCTACCTAATCACACATTACACTTAAATGAAATATCAGGCCATTTATTAATAACTTGGTGGAGAATAACACCTACAGATAAAACCGACATTAAGACCTGCCACACAAGCAACACGTAGTATACAGCAAAGAGATATTATTAAAATAACACCCACCACACACATTTCTAACACTAGACTAACTAGTCTATTCTAGTCTATTTAATACATTAAACATCTATAACTGCATGAACTAAATATGTTTGAGCAGCCAGCAGTATTCTCTTTTCTTGTCAGAGTTGTAAGTGCTCCTCATAGAACTTCATTAGACATGTCTGATCAATGCTGGGGAAAAAGTGTGCGTGGGACTTGCTGTCATTATTTGTCATGTTCGTGTTTTTTGACTATTGCACGTTCTGGGGTTCTTGTACACCTCGTTTGTACGTTTAAGGCTAGGCTAGATAAGACTGACTACAGTTAACTTGGATGACGAGCAGATAAAGTGTTAATGGAACGTTTTCAGCCTTAAGTTAAAGTTACAAGGATACAAGGATATTTATTTGTCGCATACATAGACATACTGGGTAGTAGGACATGCAGTGAAACTGTTGATTGTGGCTCTAGACTGTGCATGGGGAGTAAAGTGTGTGAAATACAGTTGGGGGGATGAACACCAGATGAAGGGCAGATGTAGAATAGGTAATGGGGGGGTGGGATAAAGTGCAGTTGGGGTTGGGAGGGAGGACTGCCTGTGGTGGCACAAGTTATAAGTTGACGCTTATTCAAATGGTGTTAAACCAGTCTTTAGCTACTTTCATAAAATACCTTCCAAGCTGCTATAACAGTGGGATAAAAATGTTTAGGAAGAAAAAAATGTGATCTCAAGACCAACAATGCAACCGTTTCAGCCGCCACCATCAGTCATTTTGGGGTAACTGTGGAGGTACCCGGAGCCTGCTAAGTGTCTGTAATTCTAAGGTAATGTAAAGTAATGTAATGTAATGTAATGTAATGGAGCCAGCAGTGGATGTTTTGTGGACTATATTTTTATATAAAACCCCAAAGTTCAACTTTTCATTTGAGCAGTGATGTAATAGCCTTCTGTCCATCCCCCTGGCCTCTGACATGGATATAAACCCATCACATCCTAACAATGCGTGTTTTTGTTATTATCACTGAGGACTTTAAGAGGAGGCTTTCTAGTGACACCTGTTGTAGCCCTGAGACTTGCTTTAATGACCAGTGCCTACTCGCTGTGTGTCCTCCATTACAAAAGGATGTGGTGGATTTCAACAGTTGCACTTCACCGGGCACAACAGCTAGGAAAGGATGGGCACTCAACCATGCACCTGGGCTGCATGCTCTCTGAATCATGGGAAGATAGAATATTCATAAGAGTGAGGCCTTTTCATCACTTTGCTACTAAGGGCTTTTTTTGTTAAATTCATGCATCATTATTGCCATGTGTGTGTTGACAGAAATGATCATGGACAGGGGCATAATCTGTCCTGCCTGTCAAAACCTTCAAAGAAGTTGAAGAGACACTTGAAGCATGTTAAAATCCAAAGGCCATTGTGTGATTTCAAGCTGTTCAACACACTACCCTACATCTGAGGCAAATTGTTTAATTGTTGTGATAGCCTCATAAGAAGTTATATCCATGCAGTAGAACGTGTGGCAATGTGGAAACATCACTGTCCGACATCTTCTGAACTTCATTAGAGGCAATTAGATTCACCAGTGTGGATAACAGCCAGACCCAATGTTAACATGTCAGACAAGTGTTGTCAAATAAGCCTCATTTACAACCTCCTTGAAGCATGCTGTCAAGAAAAAAAAACTCCCTTCAATACAAAGACATCAAACTTGCATTTGCATGAAGCTGAAGAGACACGGGGGACACTATCATAAAAGAGACGATTCATGTTGATACTCTAACTAGACCAATGTTTATGTGTGTGTGTGTGTGTATATATATATATTTATTTATTTATTTTTATTTATTTATTTATTTAAATTGGTGGAGATGACACAGATAAAATACAAAGAAACCAAATTTCGAGTGTCTGGATTGCTAGATCTTCTCTTGGCTATGAATAGATTACAGGCTGGCAGCATTGCCTTAAGTTTTTATGCCCTCAAAAGCACTGGCACAAATCAGTGCGCTGTTTGTCTTTCTCTTCCTTTTGCCCTTACATGTAACGAGAAACACAAGTGACAGGCCTAATCCACATCCTCCTGAGTGGTGGAAGAGAGCGCTGACAATTTACGATGATCAATCACACAGAAGCCCTTTTGGCGATGCTGCCACCAGCCCCACTGCATTACAGCAGAGGACATGAGAAGTCTGGACGTGAGATGCTGAACCACAAACACATGGTATTGGCCAACCCAAATACCGGTGCAGAACTAGAGAGAGCGAAGTGTTAATATTTTGGCCAAAGCAAGACTGGGCATGCCCGCCTCCCCAAAGGCTACAGGGCCCGCAAGTGCTACAGCTATGGATCGTTATATTGGCAGATTGTAGAGCACCTTGGGCCATATCCAAGAACTCATCTATACAGAGTGAAAACAGACTCTAAATAAATAAAGTATAGGGGAGGATAAACACAGGAAGAAAAAAGGACAGACCTCGTCTTGAAAAATTCATGGAGCTTTTAAGGAACCTCTTTGAGCCCTTTTGTAATATTGATGCTTCACAAGGAGCAGTGGCACTTGGTGGTGTGTGGTGGTTTACCCGAGAGGTTGTGTCCTTGAGGCAGGCTGTCAATTGTCTCAACAGCTTAATGGTGCTGTCACTACAAATGAAAAAAAAAATTCAATCAGCTGACTTGGCCCTAACCCTTACCTTTTAGGCCATGGAACGATTATGCTTAGCCACCATTCCAATCGAAGCTGAGAGGTGCAATGTCCATCTTCCAAAAAGATAACAGCAAGGCATGCCCTATGGTCCAACCTAACTGGCATTTTGCAAGTTAATTATTTGTTGGACAACCCCCATCTTAAAAGCAAAGGGGATGAAGTATTATGCTTAAGAAAACTATCATCAGTTTAGACAGGCTAGATAATTAAAATCTATCTGGAAACTGGAGAAGTGACAGAGGTTATCTCATGTCTATCATTTTCCAATGCGTACAGCTTCACCGGGCCTGTCAAAATGATTATGTAATTGAACGGGGGCCAAAGGCTATACAGTAGCTTGCTAAAAATCCATTTTACTTTATTTGAGGGATGAGTATCTAAACTTTAGATTCTAAAGGGATGTTAGAAGTATATATATATATATATATATATATATATATATATATATATATATATATATATATATATATATATATATATATATATATATATATATATATATATATATATCATCAAATATATAGGATCTAAAGGGATGTTAGAAGTTCATATATATATCATATATACATATATATGCATTTATATATATAGGTCCTGTATTGGTAAAAAGTGTTTTCGGAGCACTCTCTCAACAGCAGAACACCAGTACTGCAGGGTGCTAATTTTATAAAACCTCCTGAGTTTTTCACCTCAAATGAAGACATTCCAAATTTACACCACGCTGCCATTTCAGGAACTGGAACAAGAGATGTAGCTGCCTGCAAAAAAAGCCCCAGGAAACGCAGAGGGTAGCCCACGCAAAAACCAACGTGAAACATGCAATCACTGAGCATGTGGGGCTTAGACAGTGGAGTGAAACTCAGCTGTGTCCTCCCATGCCAGTGTTGACTGGGGATGACAGCTAGGGGTCGAGCAGGGTCACGCAGCAGCACAGCGGCCCCCTACCCACCGCGGAGCCGGCTTGGTTGACCCCACCACGTTCCACCCCGCTAGGGTCAGCCAGTCAAGGATTACTGCCCATTCTATGCACAATTACTCCTA
Organism: Coilia nasus; assembly: GCA_027475355.1. NCBI lineage: Eukaryota > Metazoa > Chordata > Actinopteri > Clupeiformes > Engraulidae > Coilia > Coilia nasus. The sequence goes on from CM050221.1 coordinate 30,325,663, forward strand.
TGGCATTACGGTCTTCCTCTATGGGATGTGTTGACAGACACACACTCATCACATGTCCTCTGATCCCCGACTGCAGAGATATCAACCGTCTAACATAGGCAATGGTTGGTGGCCTCAAAACAAAAAAATCTGAAACAGTTGTTTTTATGAAGAAAAGACAGGTTGTCAAGATTTGTCAAACGTGTGCATTCATGCGTGCACACACCCACACATGCACATGTTGCACACACACACACAAACAAACAAGAAAGAAAAAAGTAAGAAAGAAAAAAAAGACAACACCAATGAATTAAATGGAAGTTGACTAAGGATAAACACCATTTTGAAAATTACCAGTCTGGGTCAAAATCCCAATTCATTACATGCTTCATTAAGCAGTGGAAACTGAGAAAAAATAACACACCATAATGACAAAAGACAAGAGGGTTAAAACCCTGACTTCCAAATGCCAATATGCTATACATAGAGGTTAGCTGTCAATCTTTTCACATGGAAAACAGATGGCATGCTGTCCTGTCTGGCTCCTTGGGGCCCCTGCCCAAGCACTGAAGGCAGAAGATTAGGCCTGAGTAATTGAGGATGGCTGAGTGATTAATGTCTTCTAGGAAGAGGTGGGGCCATGGCCACTTGATAAGGGCAATGACAAGAGCAAAGCTGCTGTGTCTTCCCTACTGTGATTACGGAGCCAAGAGAAAATCAAAGCCAAGGCAAACATTATTCACATTTTAACCAAAAAAATGTGGTAGCTCATGGGTTTGAGAAACTGATTTTAGGTTTTCTTACAGGGTTTTTCTTACATTGCATTGTATCAGCCCACTTGACACAAAAGCTTTACAAATGTACATTACAGTAAACATACTGTTTCATTTCACTGAATACAGAAGAAAAGGAAAATCTTGACACTATCAGTACAAGTACCGCATGTGTGTCTGTGTGTAAGGCTAATGTACTGACAGATATAAACATACTTAACCCATTAAGCTAAAGAAAATAAGCTTAAAACCACTATACATAAAAAAAACATTCTATTCTACTTCTATTCTAAAGCATTCTATTCATTCATTCAGCGTTTCCCTAAGTATTGCTAACCTCTACAGAAAATCTTCCCAGGAAGAGTACAGTGCAGATCTGAATAGGTGTGTAATTTAGCAAACTGACGCTCTATATATAGATGATGAATCAAGTACCAACAAATGAATTATCCACGTGCCTCAGTTATAAATATCTTCAGCGCTCCCACATGCCATGTCTTCAGTGCCAAATATTATTATGGGAATAATGCAAGCAGTCAAAAAGAAATGGAGAATCTCTCAAAGCCTGGTTGAAAAGAGTATTGCAAGAGTTAACACATGGCTTGGCTATTAAATTAATGCAGTCTTAATTATTAATCATATCCCACCATTATCTAGAGGAAGTACAGACATCTATGCACCTATGGATCAGTGGCGTATCACATTTTTTGAACCTTTTGTATATGGACATGTCTTAAGATGTGCTCTTGTTTTCATTTGTTGGTAAACACCATCACAACTTTTCAAGTAATTAAACCTAAATCAGTATTGTGGACCTTACTTACTTAGTGTGTGTGTGTGTGTGTGTGTGTGTGTGTGTGTGTGTGTGTGTGTGTGTGTGTGTGTGTGTGTGTGTGTGTGTGTGTGTGTGTGTGTGTTTGTGTGTGTGTGTGTGTTTGTGTGTGTGTGTGTTGCTAGTTGTGTTGTTTATTAATGAAATTAGAGCTCACGGGAATAGAAATATCCTAAAGGATACATTGTGCATTCACCTCAAACATGGAGGTATTATTCTGTGTCAAAATGTCAACAAGTTTACTTCAATATGCCAGTCTGAGAATACAAAAAAATATGGTAAGGGTACAGGCCACAGCACATTTAACATGGTAGGACAAGTTAACAAAGTTGTGTCTGTTGATGCAGTTACTGTACAGCATTTCTTTGGGCATTCAAACATGCACAAAATTGACAAAGGTTTACCATTTACCTAGGCCTTTGTTATAGCAGTGCCAACCTTCTATTGACAGTTTGTAGTCTGATCATACGTAAATTACTGGGTAACTTACTGTCGTTTCACTTGCTTAGTGATTTCACGTTATCACCAGAAGCACGTTGAACTACATCATCGACCAGTCAGCATGAGAATTTTTCTCATATAAACCCGTCAGGAAAAGTTTTGCTGAGTTTTGGGGCCTTGGCAAGAAAAAAAACTATTCTAGGCATGACAGAATCACAAATGAGACCATTTAAGGATAATGGCAAAAATAACTCCAAACAGTCATAAAAGTATGCACTAAATGGGGTCGGTTCTTGCTTTAACACAAAGATTGACCCTGCATTGTAGGTTGTATTCTCCATTTTATTATATGATCATCATATCAAAATGTTTGTGGATGTAGAAGTATGCCTGAGTAATTTGTATTTGAAAGATGGGACCACTTATTGAGAAGTATAAATCCGTGAACAGAGGGAGACAGTATGTAATATCCCATTTCCAACTGCACTGAAAGGTCTCATTCTGCTGGCAGCGTGCCATCCTGACATTTCTTGAGAATAGGAGCAAGTCTCAGTGTGTTGATAGGTTGCACTATATGTTGCACTGTTTTACTTTGAAAAGTTACATTTAACCCCTTGTATGTCATACGAGAGCACATATATGCCAGTACTGTTTAGTCCTATTCTAAGGCCTGGGTATAGCTCTGTGGACGCAACTTTTTGCGTGAAGATATACACACCAGTAGCTTTGCTTCCACGGTGTGCTTGTTTTGCTGTTGCAGACTCCTAGCACATAACTGTAGTGTTTTAACTAATTGCATGTACATACAGTATACAATATACAGAAAAGACTGTTGTCTTTGTGGATTTAAAACATTTCTCTGTCTTCTCTTAGTAATTTTCTCCTCTCTATAAATAACGATTAGGAAATGAAAAGGCTACGTGAGCAAGTCAGTAACTCACTACAGCATCACATCCTTAAAACTCTCATTTTATCAGTATGTCTCCCATAGTTTCATTGCCAGTAGCCTATATACTGATGGAAATGTGTTTGTATAGGTTCCATTGCATGAAAAAGATAAGAATAAATAATGCAAACAAATTTTGTTTTCTGGTTTTCTGGTCTATATTTCAATAATATATATATATATATATATATATATATATATATATATATATATATATATATATATATATATTAGGCCTATATATATATATATATATATATATTAGGCCTATATATATATATATATATTTCTGAATAGGTATGATACATAAACAAAAAAATTAATAGGTATGATACACAAACAAAAATTACATACACTAAGAAAAAAAAATGTGTCTATGACTGTATTGGTCCTTATAATGAGCTGCAAAAAGTCCAAGCTATATTTAGTAAACTATCAAAGCAGAAGGTACCCCAGCCTTCCAACCAATTATTCTGCAGCCATGCTGCATATGGCTGGGATTAAAGTGCATTCCTGTAATGGATGTGTCTTATGAAGGATACGTAAAAAGCTACTGTTCTTGCATTCCTAATAAACTCATGTATTTAGACTCTTATTCAAATAATTGTAAGTACCTGCATCTTCTATAAAATGACATACTTAGTTTACAACCCCCTGTTGTTAATGGTGTGTACATGCTTTGTTATGGTGTGTACCATTAATAGTTCAATCACAGTTTCCATTTCCTATGCCCCAAACTGCCCAGCCTCTTATCTGCAAACACAGTTCCATTAGCTTCAGTGCACAGGTGCACAGGTGCTCAGTGAGCCAGTTATGAGGCATACAGTAAGCTCCTTTTGCCCGACCACAAACTGAGCCACTGCACTCCATCATCTTCAGGGGTGGCATAATGTCTCAACATGACAGAAAAATTAAGAACTGGCAGATGGAATTTGGCATCTTTTCAGACTAACACATTCAGGTCACGTTCATGAACTGGAAACACTGGCATGCCTTGCACATGCTTAGTAGCCTCCTCTTTGACTGAGGGAAATCTGGAAGACGGGTGCCTCTCCAGCATGGTTATGCTTTTGACATCACTATAGGCTACCTCCCTTTCATATCAAATGTCTTCCTCTCCTTACATCATAGTTAAACTCATTTCAGATGGCTTTGAGCTCTATTCTCTTCTCTTGAAAACAGACATTTCAAGACTTGGTTTGCTTTTAGTTATCTTGTCTGGGTATGGTCAAACTTAGGAGACAGTCAGCTGTGCACACGGCTTGCACATACCAATTGTGCCCACATAGTACACTCCCACTGTCTCAACTGTGTTAGGTCTACAGAATTACAGAATTACAGTGCACTTTACATGAAATTGAAACCTCCAAATATATCTACATAAATAAAAAAAAATAGAGATGTACAAATACATAAATCTAGCAAGTTAGAGAGGTCGCATTTTGACGTTTTGAATTAAGTATGTCAGTCAGACTTCTTTATTTGGACAAACTGCCGGGATTACCTTAAACCTCTGAGGTATTGTCGTCTAGGCGAAGCAATGTAGGTTACTCTCAGAAACTTCACCAACGTTACAGCCGATACAGTAGGTCATAACACCATCAGGGTTGTTAGGGGGGAAATTAACTACAAATCTTAGTCCGAAAACTAAACTCCTCCGTTTCCAATAATGTGACCCATGGACCGCTGCTGATGATTTATTGAATGCAAAATAAAAACATCTACTCTCGTGTAAAAATACTACTTGACAGTAGGCTTTACACTGACTTTATATTATAAAGTACGAAAAGACATTGAAAGAAATATATTTACTTACTTGTGGTGTTGTATTTCACTCCATTTATGTACTCCGGACATGGTCGCTCCACAATTCGACCCGAGTTGCTCCTTGGCCAGCAAGTTCCTATCTCATCGGTTGTGGCATTGCAATAAAGACCTGTAATGAACAATACATATGAGAATTAAACACCAGAAGAAGTAATGTCCTGATGTGCTGACACCAATGTGCTCGTAATTATACTGAAAGTATCCGTACCGTACCATCAAAATGTATTAAAGAGAAAGATGCATTCTCATAAAGAGTGTCCTGAAAAGCATCCATCAGACTACAGTTGGGATCACCAAACTCCCCAATTATGATCTGAAAAATCGTGGCATCCATATTTCAGAAAAGTAGGATCAATAAAGTGCGATGCGAAGTAGCCTACTGCTCTGTCGTCTTCTCGCTCAGTGAAGCATTTGAATCAGTTTGATCCGCGCACTGTTGGCAGCCGGGCTTAGTGCGCGCGCGGGTTATCCATTCGTCCAATTGAAATGCTGACAACGGCTCTAGGGTGACGTTTTCTTGCACTCACTGGATTTATAAATTAGGGTTATTGTTTATTTTTGGGGATGGCCACCGAGTCAGTTGTGGAAGCATGCTGCATATTTGACACTTTCACCGGTTGCTGGTTCAGTGTGTAGACGTTTAAAATCTCCGACATCACAGAAACTAACTAATCCATATCAATAGATGAACAGTCAGGTAGCATGTACTTGTTTTCAGTTCGTGTAAGTACAAACTAGAGGCAGTCGGAACGGTGTACCTACACGACCCCTGCTCAGGGTATGGACAAGAGAACAAATAACTGACACTAACGTCAAATGACACGCCCTTTACACCTTTTACTCTCACTACAGTTAAATTCAGACGGCTATTGCAAATAAGGTAGTAGTGTCAAAACTACCATCGTACAGGATTATGTTTTGATGTCTGTTGCCATTCCAAATGAACAAATTTCACCTAGGGAGAAATGCCAGTAAACCCTCTGCCACTGAGGATGTTGAATACAGGCCTACTTAATAACGTGGGGTGCTTTAATTGCCTGCCTAAAACTATTCATAGCATAGCTAAATGTCAATGCATTTAGCTAGATAGTGCATAGGAAGAGCTCTGTGCATGGATCGGGGAACTGTCTGAAATCAGTGTTAATCATTAGTTGCCTAATCATTGCCTTTATTCAAGAGGCAAGGTAATTAGCAATTGGCACATTTTAGATGGCTTAATTTTATCTCACGTTTAATGTTATCTGAAGAGGTCTAGATCAAGAGTTTTGGGTCTAATAAGGAGAAAGTCAGAAACTTAACTGTAAGTGTTTTGTATGTTGGACAGAATAATTTGAGAAGAATTTGGATGATCGTTTTGTCAGCAGTAGACCTATAGTGATACATGTGAAATATACATATGTAGGGGGTCTTTTGAATTGTATTAGGAGCTCCTACATTTCACAGTTGCTTTAAATGTGCCCTTCACATGTCACAGCACTGTACATGCCCTCTATCCTTTTGAGTCATTTGTAGAATAAGCAAATGTAGGTAGTGCAACCCATAGTCATCATTTACTAGCACATAAATGCTGCAAGTGTACTTTTTTTCCTTAACAGGTTGAGCATTCAGAGGCCACAACTGCAACATCCAGTCTGGGCTGCTGGGGTCTTGACTTACAGAAAAAATAAAGGTTACATCAGAGTTGCACAGTTTAGAAGATCAAAAGCTTGCAAATAAATGACAGATCACAGAGCCGTCCTAATACCCTACGGCTGTGAACTAGAGTCTGCAAAGCTTTCACTAGCTTGCACCAATGGTGGGATTGTCCTTAGAGGTACTGAGCCATACTGAAGAGGGAAATGAAGGCATGTGTGTCAGGTCAGAAACCACCTGTGCCACCTCAGCAGAGGAGCAGGTAAAGGTAAGTGTCAGGCAGATTACCCGATATGACTGTTCTTCAAACAGGAGTCAAAGACAAAGAGCTACATGAGATTTGGAAGGCAGTGAGCCAGTGGATTAGACTGTGTGGCTGATAATGAACAGTGTCCTCATTGTTTGCTTGAGAGCCTGCTATTTCAAGTGATGAGCAGTCAATCAATGTATAATCAGTTAGAGTAGACGACTTCAAATAGTTAATAGCGATTTCTTGGGGAAAAAAAACTTCATTAACAATTTTATTCAATTCATGAACACCCAATTTTCTATTCCATCACATCCACATGTCCTACTATCTCAGTCAATGACAACAAAAACAGTGGGACAAGCTGAGATGTAACATTGTCCATATTACATCTGAGCAGTGAAATTTCACTGAAATACAAATAACACTAATACAAGTTAACAACATCCTCTGCTGTGTAGTCATCCATGTTGAAAGAGAATGAAAAAGGCATTTAATAAAGAAAAAAATCTTAGCTCATTTTGTTCAAAGAAAGTCTGGGCTCAGAAGCATTATTTATTCCTTCAGATCGTCGCCTAAAATTACGGCTTTGTTTCAGCAATGAAGTTATAGACCCAAAAAATATAAAAAAGGTTGATGACATCACATTGTATAACTCCACATACATCACCAACAATGAGGCAAGCAGATTAAAAAAAAATCTAACATTTACTAAAGCTCTCAGAATGGTCTTCAAATCTGAGCATTAAGCATCCTGACTGGCTTTCCATGGCCCTGGCATTCCTGACCTCTAACCACCCACTGTGTCCTCATTTGTGACAGGAAAAAGCCTACAGGCACATGACATCATCTTTAACTCTGTTTCGTCATCATTTCTGTATTTGGAACTGTAAACAGTCAGCACTGAAGAGAAAAGAACAACAGGCACTAAAAAGCAGAGGACATAGACAGGGTTCCTTCAAGGTGAATCTGAATATGTAACACAAATTTATGAGGTGCTGGGTGTTGGCAATGGATGCCGTCATGATCTATTCTTAGACATAAACATAAAATTGTTAAATTTGCTTTTCAGCAACGCTGACCAATGACCTAAAAGTACATTTTATGTATACTGGCTATTATTTCATCATTGCCATATGTAACAGTTTTATCTGTGTTGTGTTGTAGAATGACGAGGACAGGATTCCCAGTTTATGGTTTTATTCTGGTGATGAAAATAATGTTAACACAGGTGTCCTGGCCCCACAATGGTAATACAAAACTAAAAATACAAGTTCATATGCCACTATTAACAGGACAGGCTATTGCAAATATGCAATGTCTGTTAAAGTACATATACATTGAATCCAACTAAAACTGTAAATAAAACAACTAAAATCTTAATATATTGAACAGCGTGATACATTCATGACCTACCATTATGCAGGGCAAAACAAACTAGGAAGGGCATGATCCTAACATAGGGAAGTGTATTCATGTCTTAAAGGGCCAGAGGACAATTTCCTTACACAACTAAATACACTGCCAAGTGGAACCATTCTCAATCCTGTTACAATTAAATGCCAGCAATATCACATCTATAACAATAGCAATATCACATAATAAGCTCCAAATGGAACACAAAGACATGTAAAACAGTTACTGCGTCTCACGCAGTAGGAAACCATTGTTTACAGTTGACAGGTAGGCAACAGTACACCTGTGTCCAAATATTTTATTCGTACTCCTAATAAACTCTCCAACAGTCTGACCATATGCACTGGAGTTCTTGACAACTGTGTGTAACACTGTACAAGCAGATGTATCTGCCTGTGCCATTTCACCCAAAGGCCAATAGGAGTACTAACAGAGTTTTCTGTTAGTATGTCTTATCAGTCCTGAAAGGAAACAGGGCAATCACTTATACTCAGAAACAATACACAGAGCTTATACATGCCATTTTATGACATAGCATCCCAGTACTTGAAAAAAAAACGATTGAAACACAGTTTTCAATTTTAGATTTATACATTAATGTGCATTTCAAACACAAATAATTATAGCGTGAGCATTATCTTGTCTTTTGCACCTAGTCTATTTATTAGGTAACCAGGGCACCCCTTTTTAAGAAGGGCTACTTGCATTTTCCAGAGTTGCAGCATGTGTGAAAGAAAAACCCCCAAAAAGTTGTTAACAACTTTTCAGATATTGCTAGGTAGGGCAGCTCAACTAATCGAATTCTAATCGTGATAACGATTTCAGGGCCAAACGATCTCAAAACAAATAAAATCGAGGGCAACAATGTTTTTGTCCTAATTATTTTCTACTGTTTGTAATGTACATTATATGTATACATTAGACTTTTCTACTGTTTCTACATTAGACATCAAAGGAGACTTACTAATGTTTACGAAGAAAGGTATTAGGGAAAGGGTACAAGAATGTTTTTTCGAAATGTTTTTGAATACAATGAAGCATGTTACTGAGGAAAACAAAATAATCGTTTGAATAATCGTGATTTCAGTTTTGGCCCAAATAATTGTGATTCAGATTTTTTCCATAATCGAGCAGCCTTATTGCTAGGAGCCTCATGGCTTCAACATGCTTCCTGCGATTAGGGCAGCAAACACCAACAAATTAAAAGGGACAGGTTACCAGCTGTCAAGGGGAGGTTGGGTTGGAATTGTATAACAACATAAGGATACTTATTGATGTCATTCATCCAAATCCCTGGGAAATATTGTTGCCACAGCAAGAGAGAGCACTCTGTCAACTTTGCTCGCCATTTTTTTCTGACTTTATTCCTCAAGTGGGAATGGTCAACTCTAACAAAAAAAAAAAGAAAGAAATTTCCGAGGAATTCCCAAAATTGACTTAAATTAAATTTAAGCTGCTGCTAAAGAATAGAAAAACAGGAAAGCAGAATCAAAAGTACTGAATCGTTTACATGTCCTCTATTTGTTGACCTACTATGCCTATAATTAACCATGTGGTGAGGCCACTAATGGCGTGGATCATTTTCTACATTTCTGTAATGTTTCAAATGTAAATTGAAATGTATTGATTCCCTTCGCTCAATTACTTTCCCACAGATGCCAGGCAGGCTGCTGTAGTTAGGCTGCACGTCTGCTTAAGCATTTTAATGAGCTGATAAAGCCATCACTCTATGACCTTGCCCTGTCCCTTTGTGCTGATGCTCCCACTCATTAATTACTACTGAGTAATGTGATCAAGCAGATGTTTCTGTGTCCATACACAAAGACCAAGAACCTGGAGACAACTGGACACTTGAGCAAGAGGAGTACAACTTGGACACAACTCTCATAATTGAATGATTGAGTGAGTTGGTCAATTAATGAGTAAGCAAATTAATAAAGTATTAAAGTAAATGAATGAATGAATGAATGAATGAATGAATGAATGAATGAATGAATGAATGAATAAATGAACAAATGAATGAATGAATGAATGAATGAATGAATGAATGAACAAATGAATGAACGAATGAATGAATGAATGAATGAATGAATGAATGAATGAATGAATGAATGAATGAATGAATGAGAGCCTGACGTATGCATTTAACTAATGAATGACTGAGTAGCTAAGTGAGGAAGTGAGTGAGTGACAAACAAGTACATGAATCGGTGCCAATTTCAAAATCATGTTCATGAGAAGCCTTGTAATTAATCAAAATTAATCACACATGTTTTCCATTTAAAAAATCTACCAGATCTGCCACTTATGTCAACTGACAAAATTAACATGACATGTTGTGTATGTATGATGTGGACTGTACTGTCATTCTATGTGAATTGTTTTCATAAGTCACATGTTACCTTTATTCTTGATCATCCAGTCTTTTAGTTCATGTTTTACTCAAAACTTCACTAATTTAGATAGTGTCAGATGACACTATACACCAACTTCAGTAAGCACTTATTAAATCCTGCTGAAAATACGCCTTAGAACTCTGTCCTTTGCTTTGAGGCAGATGCACAAAGGCGATTACTTCACACAAAACAGTATCATATTTTCTTCCGGAGAGACCCAATTTACAGCTATGTCTCTTCAAAGTCCTGATACTTATTATAATAGCCTATAGGGATTCTGGACTGAAGCAAGCAGTATTTCTCCACGGCTAAATCCACTTGAAAATTAAAATTGCATTACGCTTTCCACCGAATGCATAATTGCGCCAATGAACAGTTATGAAGTGGTATGGGTCCGTAACAATTGTGTGACTTCTCACTTAAATTAAACAAATTTAGACTTTCTAATGTCCTGCATTTGTGACTTTTCTGTCACATAGTCTGGCCATTTTTTCTCCTGAAATACCATACAGACCCCCCTCACCAGCAAAAATAGTCTCTACATACTGATAGCCATGGATGGACAACTTAGATTGTGTAACAAATATAGCAAACAAACAAAAGGTTCATTGTTGGAGGCAGCTGTAGAGCAGAAAAAAACTGTAGCCAAATATGTCACTGTCTAAGCAGGAAGATAAGGAGACAGGTAGGTGGGACATACAGTGATTCCCACTGTATGCCCTACATGCATATATCTAAATACAGTCCTGCTTTTCAATTCCTAGCTCAGACCCACCAGTACTCAGCTTGGAAGGAAGAAAGAGATGGGGATCCCCCCTGCTGATTATATTAATGCTGCTAGCATTTTTTAATCACTGCCTACCCCTCCTCAAACACCCAACTAACACCACACAGATGTTTATGCTAGTTTCACAGAAAAATGTGAATGGTGGAAGAAATTTAAACGGTTACTAAAATACACATAGTCCACTGTTTTTGTTAGCATCCAACATGGCCACTGGAGAGCAGTTTAAGTGTTACTCCTTAATATTAATCTACACAATAAATCTGTGTTCATTTTTAATGTTATGTTTTTCTATAAAAATTGAATTTTGATGTTTTAAAAACACAATATGCATAAATGAATGTATGGTTTTTGTGACATGGCCAAACCTCTCTGTCACCCAATCCTCCACTGTCAGTAAACTAACTCTTTGGGTTTGACATAACATGTCAAAGTCAGACATCTGCTGGAAAATTAGCTTACTGGAAATGCTAATACTCACAATAAAATGGATCAAGCATGCTCTGTAAAAAGTAAAGCATAACACTAACAAATTAAGAAAGCATAGTGAAGCATAGAACTAACTAACTAAGAAACCATTGTGAAGCATAAAAGTAACTTAAAAAAAATCTTTTTTTTTTCATTGGTTTAACTTGCACAGTTTGACAAGGATGGTTTGGCTTGTACTTGCAGTGCTATGTATGTTCATGATGCTTTAAGAAATAGCGCAGCATGTTGCCTTGGATTTTAGTTGGTTTTGTGGTTTACTTTTTACAATGTAGAGTTTTTGTAACATTTACATTACACTTAGCTGACACTCTTATCCAGAGCAATTCAGCCATGGGTATGGTGGAATTTGAACCTGCAACTCTCCAATCCCAAAACCAACTCCCTAACCACTAGACCACTGCTGCCCACAGACTCAGTTGTGTTTAATGTAACAGTCTTTGGCCATATTTTAGATTAGATTAGATTAGATTAGATTAGATTAGATTCAACTTTATTGTCATTACACATGTATAAATACAGGTAATGAAATGTCGTTTAGCATCTAATCAGAAGTGCAAGAGCAGCAAGTGCGGTATGTACAGTATATACAATATAGACAGTAGTTAATTATGTACAATAAGTAGGGCAATATGAACATGTGGGAGTACTTTGTTGTTAATCTTTGTGGGGGATATAAACAGATGTGCTATAAACAAGTATACAGTAGAGCTATTAATATATATAATGGGCTATGGACAAGTATACAGTTGTGCTATAAATATATAAGTTAGTAAATATGATCTGTATGAACAATATGTACAAGATATATACCGAATGAACTATAACACAGAGATGTACAGGAGATATACAGTATTGACAATATACATTTTTGTTTTGGGGTGGAGTGGGGATGGGGTAAAGTTCACTGACATTGGGAGAGATGGAGAGGTGAAGAGGGACGGGGCGTGGAGGTAGTGGTAGTGGTGTCATGGTAGGGGGAGAGAGTGGTGGCGTAGTAGGGGGACATGGAGGTTCAGCGGGGGGTAGAGTTCAGGGGGTGTGAGTGGTGGCATGGACGGGGGGGGGGGGTGGTAGGGGGCGAGAGTGGGGTGAGAGTATCCTGACCAACTGCACCACAGCGTGGCATGGGAGCTGCGTAGTGGCGTAGTGGGAGGACATGGAGGTTCATCGGGGGGTAGAGTTCAGCAGGGAAACAGCTGTAGGAAAGAAACTGTTCCTAAACCTGCTGGTTTTAGTCCGAAGGCTCCTGAAGCGCCTTCTGGAGGGGAGGAGCTGGAAAAGTCTATGATTGGGGTGCAAGGGGTCCTTCAGGATGCTACGAGCCCTGCGTAGGCACTGCTTTCTCTGGACATCCTCGATGGCCTCGATGGTCCCTGTGATGCGTTGGGCGGTTTTCACCACCCGCTGTAGTGCTTTCCGGTCAGCGACAGAGCAGTTCCCATACCACACTGTGATACAGTTGGTCAGGATGCTCTCAATCGCACAGCGGTAGAAGTTGCCCAGGATATCGGCAGACAGGTGGTTCTTCCTCAGTGTCCTCAGGAAGAAGAGCCGATGGTGAGCCTTCTTGACCAGGCTGGAGGTGTTAGTTGTCCATGATAGGTTCTCTGAGATGTGAGTTCCCAGGAACTTGAAGCTGGAGACACGTTCAACAGCCATTCCATTGATGTGGATAGGTGTGTGTGTGTCTCCCTTCTCTTTCCTGTAATCCACAATGAGCTCCTTGGTTTTACTGGTGTTAAGGAGCAGATTATTGTCCGCGCACCAGGCAGCTAGGTGCTGAACCTCTGCTCTGTACTCTGACTCATCGTTGTTAGTAATGAGTCCGATCACCGTGGTGTCATCTGCAAACTTGAGAAGAGGGAGTACAGGAACGGGCTCAGCACGCAGCCCTGTGGCACGCCAGTGTTCAGAGTGATGGTGGTAGAGAGGTTGTGGCCAGACTTAACATGTTGGGGTCTGTTGGTTAGAAAGTCCATGATCCAGTTGGTGAGGGTCCAGTGAGGGGGGCAGGCAGTTCTTGAGGTGTGCCAGGACCAACCGCTCGAAGCACTTCATAACAATGGGTGTTAGTGCTACAGGGTGGTAGTCATTCAGGCACGACGGAGAAGAGTGTTTTGGCACGGGTACTATGGAGGTGGTCTTGAAGCATGCTGGTACAACTGCTTGGGCCAGGGACAGATTGAAGATGTAAGTAAAGACCCCAGCGAGCTGCTCAGCACACGCTCTGAGCACACGTCAAGGAATGCCGTCAGGGCCAGCAGCCTTACGTGGGTTGATTCTGCTCAGTGCATTGTGAACGTCTGTTGGCAAGAGTGTGATGACCTGTTGGTCAGCAGAGTGTTCCGTTTTAGCAGCCTTTTCTATGTTGTCCTTGTCAAAACGGGCATAAAAGTCATTTAGCTCGTCAAGGAAGGATGCAGTCATCTCTGTCGGTGAGGAGTTGCTGGGCTTGTAATCTGTGATGGCCTGGATGCCCTGCCATATTTCTGTAAACACTGTACTTTTTGTGACGCACACTGTAAATGTTTCTAATGTCAGTGTGTCCTGGTCTGACCTTGCCAAAACCCTGCATGTGGGTTATTATCGTGAATGTGTTTGGTTCAATTAGCCTAACTGGAATGTTCAAGGTAATGTGTTCTGATTGGCCATTCTGAATCTGCCACAAGTCAGGGTGTCCATGCTGGTTCTTTTTATCAGTGAAGTGAATGTGTGTGTGTGTGTGTGTGTGTGTGTGTGTGTGTGTGTGTGTGTGTGTGTGTGTGTGTGTGTGTGTGTGTGTGTGTGTGTGTGTGTGTGTGTGTGTGCGCTAACAATGGGGTTATCCTAAATGTTTCAACATCACTGTACATAGAGGGAATTTTTAAAACACCAAACTTTTTAAAACACCAAACCCCAACATTTTTTTTCAACCAAACATTACCAAATTCTACCTGCGTGAACAACCTGACTTACAGTATGACTTACACATTTTTGGTAATAATGCTTTTGTTTGTAGTGTTTGTAGCTGAGGAAAAAGGACTAACATTAACCCCCTGACAATGTTACAATGTAGCATCTTATCCCAAACTAGGAAGGGAGAGTTGTATTTACCTGTAACATTGTAGAGAGATGAAAGTGCCTCACAGTACCGCTGAAGTAATACTGCCAGAGTTAGCTCACAAAGACAGTTTCGCTGTGGGTGAAAGGAGATATGTAAGCTTATTATTACAGAATATACAGTATCCACAATCAAGGATTCAACTGAAGTATGTAACCTGCATATGGATTTTTAACTTTAACAGACAAACCTACTCATTGTTAATTGAAAACACTAAAACAGGTCTGTGCATAATTTCACCACAAGGGTGAAAAATATGACAAGTACAGTAACACTATAGAAAAAGAACAAGAAACGATGTATGTGCCAGTTCAATGTAGAGACAGCAGGGACAATAGTGATCACCCGGGCAACACAAGAAAACAAATGCAGCATGTGTCATAAAATAAAGCCAAGGGAAACCACCAGACAGACATGACAGAGGGACAAGAAAGTCTTTGTGACCCTTTGTGTTGCTAATGATAAGGCATTACAGATGATGGTTATCCAATTAAGGAGGTTTAGACCCATGAGAAGGATGGGGTGCCAAGTGTACCAGACCTTGTAGACAAAACCATGTAACACTGTAAGGGTTTTCATTGGCTTTGCTAGCACAACATACTAAAGAGTGTGCATTCTTTAATACTCTGAAAAACAGAATGATTCATGCTGTGCACTTAACTGACTATTGTAGTTTTTCCTTCCTGTATGCACATCTGACTTCACTGCCACTGTTATTAAGAAAGGTTTTTCTGTCTTTTTGACAGACCATGGAATCTCTACTTTGTGCACAAAGACTGAAACATTCCATTTAGGTAAGCAAAGGCTGCTTTATTTTGTGGAAATGGAAATAAAATATATTCTATCTACAAAAAGAATGGTAGTCTTGGCACTCCATACAATATATATAAATATACAATTATTTTTTAAATACACTCATACACATACCATATATATCATTTTTTATATACACATTTATTTATAGTGTGTGTGTGATATTATTACGTGATCTATATGTGATATTTCAGTTATCAGAAATATCACATAGATCACAAGTTTACAAAGCATTGGATGGGAAAAAAGATATGACCAATGACAATAGACTCCGAAATTTTATTAAATCTAATGAGCCTTTTTTTTTTGGAAAGTCATTTCAAGAATATAGGACTTGTCACATGCCAGTAAGCTGTTAAATGATACAATGTGCATCCTGAATGTAAATGTGATGTGTCTGTGAGAATCTGTCCGTGAATTTGCTGCATTTCAGTAGCGTTATTCTCAGTCTGAATGACTGGCGAAGTGGCTTGCATGTCAGTTTATTATGCATGCAGTGTCCTCTCTTAAGGAAAAACTCTGTGCTACATACGATCCCCTCCCTCAGTGGGCTAATTGGTGTTCTGTGGACCAGAACTTTGTCCAGACCATTTGCATTATCGCTTTGGCTGCTGGACACCATGTCGCCTTAGTCTTTCATGGGGGGTGGGTGATGGTGGACACCGGGAACTTTCAGCAGAGAGGAGCCACAGTGCAGGCTTGCTATAAGAGGTACTCGGGTGTCTAGTCCACAAGGCCAGGGCAGCCCAGAGGCACCTAACTTTGTCTGAAAAAGAGAGAGAGAGAGAGAGAGAGAGAGAGAGAGAGAGAGAGAGAGAGAGAGAGAGAGAGAGAGAGAGAGATAGAGCAACAGAGAGAGAGGGAGGGAGAGAGCAGCTGTGGCACCAGGGAAGTTCTCATGAGAACGAGGACACGGATGGGCAAAGAAGGTTTGCTAGCATGAAATAGCTGGGCAAAGCCAGTCCCAGTGGACAGCTTTTGAGTGAAGATGTGGTATGAAGGACTTTTTTGGGTCAGGGAGTAGATAGAGTCTCACCTCTTGGGTGGGAGGGGGTACTGACAACTGTGCTGATTAAAGGTCCCAGTTACATTAATTTCACAGGCTAGTAACCCAAGTATGTGTATAAACTTTTAAATGTCTGCATTCAGTTATTGAAAAGCATTAATGTCTGAATGATGATATTCAGTTTGGTACAGTGGGGATTGGTGCAGCAGGGAAGTAATGCGATGCGAATATATGAAGCATGATTCATGTTAATTTGTACTCATCAACTTGTTTATGAACTGACAATATCAAACTTGAAAATCCATGTTTATGTCATGATGTAGCCTATAGTGGCTTTCAGAGTAGATCATTCCCACACACATACCCTTGGGGATCTTCCCCGTTTGCTTTTCCATGACGTGCACATGTGTTGCACTTCACCATGTGCGTGCAGTTGTAGGCATGATCATGAGTTGTAAAAAAACATATTGTATATACAGCCATACGTTTCACGTTCTGAAAGCCAAGTGTCTAAGTGTTTGTCTAACGTGCATGCATAATATAATTGCACTGTACAAACATATCCGGGAAAATGCCAAGGATATTCTCTTTTAACGTTTTGCTCTTATTAGCGTATGCTTATAAGGGCACCAGAAAAGTCTATGACCTCATAAATTTCCTTGTCTGTTTCTTCGTCAGCAAATGTACAGAAACTGCCAAGACAGACTATATTTAATAAGAACGATAGATAGATAGATACATTGATAGATACATACATACATACATACATACATACATACATGCATACATACATACATACATACATACATACATACATACATACATACATACATACATACATACATACATACATACGTAGAGTACAATGTAGGTATGTACTTACATACAAAAGAAGAAGGCACATCAGAATTTTTGATAAAATCATTGCGTTGTTGTGTCAGGCCAGACTGCAATTAAGCTTTTCTTACAAAAGGCTCACATTTTCCCAAACAAGGCGACCAGCATCCAAGGTCTTCCCGGCGTGTCATACTCGTAAAGTAAAGTACTCGTAAATTACTCATGTCAAGTTGGTTTGAAAGAATATCCTTGTGTATTAAAAAAAGATAGAAAAATGATCAAAATGGCTGTCCACCAGCCTGTCCTGAAAAAAGAACAACAAAAGTAATAGCAGCTGTGCTCATTTAGTTTAGTAAAACTGCCCAATACATCACCATCTCAGCAAAACCAAAGTCCATTTTTCCCATGGAAATGTGACTGCATGCATTTCCCATATGTCACTGGAGTGAAAAAAAAAGTTTACATACACACTGATGGCAGACACAGACTGAGCTTCAGCTGAAGACCATTTACTTCTGGGTGTCTATTTCCACTTTTGGGGTTGGTCAGACAGCCGTTCAGCTGGCCCAAAGTCTGCCTTTAAAAAGATTGCAATACAAGTCCGGCGTTTTCTTTTTTTCATTCTTCTGGCCGTGTTTGTGCACTGCTCTCTGCAGCCCTTTGAGTGCTTTGAGTTCACATGCCATTGAACTGTAAAAGCTTTGCAATAACATGTACTGTAGGAGATGCTAGACTCCAAACTGTCATAATCAGAGATTAAACTAGTGGCTTCAGCCAAAGAAGGAATTTTGGGTTCATATTAAACAGACATTAATGTAATAGCCTCCTTTGATATGTTGTACATCAATTTGCACAATGTTAATTGTCTTTCAGTTGTCTTTAAAGTGTTTTCTCTTTATATTTTCTTTCTGTTTTTGTTTGCTGGTCAATCCCCCCAATATGTGATTCTTGGTTTAGTTTCGCCCAGGTTTGCTCCTGAACCTTTTTAGGATTTTTGTTAGGATGATGAAGAAGGAGGGTGGAGACGACCCCTCAGGAGGTCTCACCACACCCTATCTCACCCATGACGGGCTATCATCAGAAAGGCTCACCTCACAATGTTTTTATCCATGTTTGACAAAAAACAGTCAAAGTCTGCAGGTACTTTAACACAACAATGTATTCTGTAAAAATCTGATTTGCTGTAAACTATGGATAATGTTGATGAACTGGAGTCCTGATCTGCACTTTTTTTTACTGACCTCTTCGTTAGGAAAACCTATTAACCTGCTTAGTTGTGCCATTATCTAATCAGAGATTTGGGTGGCAGTAATGACACACTGATGAAGGCCATCAAGCTTAAATGTTTGTGGTTAACCTGCTGCAAATACGTAAATAATAAAAAGTGAAACTGTTAAATAGAAAGTATGAGTGTGTGATTAATCTTTTCTAAGTAATGACATGCGTTGAAAGACTGGAAAAATATTGCCTGGTCCAATGGATGTCAAGGTTCATGGATGGTAGCCTCAGGATTTCCAGAGAAAATAAAAATGTTTGCACCCCTCTTAAAAAACAGGTGCATTGGAGGTGACTAAAAATCTTTAGCTTGCAACTTAGAATAACTCCCACACTCGGTCTATTATGCATGCAGCTATTTTATTTAACACATTTCGGTCATATGACTTTTTTGAAGCTATTTTGAGATTAAAGGGTATAATACCCAGTATAAGTTTAGTATTTCTAATACAGACCTCAGTGAGACTATATAAATAGTGTTTCATTACTCACTCAATAGTCATTTAATTTTATACACATTTAAATTATGATGTGTGAAAATTAATTGTGAGAGATGTTTACTGTAAAAAAAATTATGCTTTTCCTTTTTGCATTGTAATTTGTTTAAAAAACTTGTCATTGTCATTCAGAAAGGAGAGACATAACTGTTTTATAGCATGGCATACAGCACAATGGAAAAAATACAGAGTGTGGCTAGTTACATTTTTATGGTAACACTTTATTTTACTGTCCCTGTTACAATGTATCTACATCATGAGGTACAGTGTAACAGTGTAGGTAACAGCATGTGGCATTATGGACTTACAGTGTACCTAGGGTTAGGGTTAGGGTTGTGATTAGTGTTAGTGTTGTGTATGTACAGTGTACGTACTGTACAGAGAGGTATATGCTGTCACATGTAGATGCACTGCAATAGGGGCCATTAAAATAAAGTGGTACCCAAAATTCTAAATATAAACAAAGCAAAAACTCCTTGCAGAACTTGTTATGCAACACTGTATGTGAATTTCAGTGCAGGGTCTCTGCACCTCCTGATGTCCCTGTTTCTTGGGCCACAGATTCTCTTCCACCCTGTAACCAGCCTCAGCCAATGAGTGACCATAAATGAGAACATGCTTCACCATCCTGGCCCTCACTTAGTTTTGCTGGGAACATGCCTGTCTAGATGTAGACCCTGTTATAGACCCGTTTTACTTTTGCTACTTTTGTCTGTTCTTTTTAGGAAATTGTTGCACTATGCTGTGCTCTCTTTACAAATTACCAATTCAAAGTAACACCTATATAAGTTTTTTTCCCTTCATAACCCAGTATTAACCTGAGAGTAATTACGTAATGGAATTAAGCTACATTTATGAAGTATAAAATACTGTATGCTTGACCAATAATGACACCATGCTCAACATTTTTTGGTGTTAATGCCTTATGGTATAAATGCTTAGATGTTTTTGGGTGTAAGCCTATTCATCAGAGGACCAGTTTTCACTGGCGCATCAACCATATGATAATACCACATAGGGCATCTTCCTGGGCTGTTTGTCAGTCTCCTGTGATTAAACGAATGAATGTGAAAAGCTGGCTCCTTCAGCTGATGTTGTCCTTGTCCATGCTGTACCGTAGTTTCTGATATGTGTACTCCTTTGTTTGGTATTGACAGGACTAATGCAGTGACTGCCCTGTGTCTAATGACCTAAGGGTATGAGGCTACTTTCTCATACCCACAGAGATAAGAGTATTAGAGATTTTACTGCTCAAATACATATTGAGCTCTTTTTTTGCCATTTCATCAAATGTGCAGTATATATAAAGACAGTGGCAAAGGCTGCTAGTGATCTTTTATGTAATTGGAAGCGAATCTTTGATGTCGACAGAACTGTATGGGGATAATGAAAGGACAGTCTTGTGGAGTCTCGCTGAGCGTTTCACTGATCCTTATGTGCTTACACCAAAGTCAAGCACCAGAGTGAAATTTGGAGATTAAAAATGTTCTGCATGGAAGTGCTGTCAGACTCTAGTGTGCCTTCAGAAGAATGGCATTTTATGTTTGGTGGCAGACAGCGTAGATTGTAGTCTAAAAGATTGCATTGCTGTACAGTTCCAAACAAAACGAAACAAACTCAAAAACATTCACACTGAACAACAGCTAAATAAATGAATTACCCAATGAATTAATTACAAATAAATAAATAAACTGTGCCATATTACTGTAAAATACAACTCTGCTTTGCTAGTAATTGTTGCAAACATCCTAATGGTCACTTTAGGATGGAATTATGAATATCTAAATGCGTGAAATAGCAGACAGCCTTCCTATCCCTGAAGGGGAAATGTGTCAGTGTGGGTTTAGTGTTTAGCATCTCTCTGCTCAAGCAAAGCGTGTTCTGCACTGTTGTACTGAACTAAGGACCCAGGTGCTTTGTCAGTCCAGAGATTCAGGTGTAGACGTCCTTGTGTATGCAGTATCAGCTGTGACTAACACTGTGCACAATATGTGAATAGAAAACACAGTATAAATAAAATGTCTCAACTAATTGTCGGAATTGTGTTAGGCTGCACTGAAAATAGGTATTTTGTAAGCAAGGCATTGCTCTTTAACCCATGCTGGTATACAGACACAAATGCATGTTAATGTGTTTGCATTTTAAGTTGAATAGCATTGGTCTCAAACTTTTCTTTGGATGAAATAAGATTTTCAGCATGCTTCATAAGACATCAGCCCCACCATATTACAGTAACACACTGACGATGAATTGCAGGCCAATTGAACAAACCACATCCAGGCAAACAGGCAGATATCTACTTAGGAAATTACACAGACAGACCCAGGAATCACATAATAGGTGTAAATGCATGCTGTCAGATCACTATATTTGATTATTTTGCATTTAAATCACAGTACTGTACATAGTAGTCCTGTCCAAAGAGTACGTGACTGTACACCGTTGTTTCAAGCCAAAGCTTTGGACTGCATAAAGCCCAGCAGCGCAGACCAACTCACTGGGCCATGACAAGTTCACACAGTGATCATCCTTCATTTTACTGTCTGCTTCCACGTCCTAGCTGACCAAAGGCTGGGCAGCCCTCTGTGTCACTAATGACAAACTAGCCTGCAGTCCTCTCGCACTCTCTCAGCAAACACAGAGGCCAATAGCTGTGTTACCCACTTCTGAAGTATTACAGCATGCTTTACAGACCTGGTGCTGCATTCACGTAGAACAATTCACTGTCCACAAAGCTGGTGAAAATGAGTTTATTGGCCACTTCTAAGTCAAACAAAAGACGCAGCACGGCAGAAAGACAATACTAATTATCACATATTCTTCTAACATCCATTTTTTTACTGGAGTCTGAAGCAGAGGGAAATCTTGAGAACCCCTTTCACAGAGATTTTTTTTGTGTGTGTACACAAAGGCTTTTGAAGCAGTGCTTAGTGAAAAGTGGATGTTGGACTGTAATGATTATGCTAAAGTCTTGTGGCAGGTTTCTCTGTTTACGACTCGTCGCTGACGTTCAGCATCTGTGCTCGTTGTTGTCGTAGCGCTCGCTCGCTTGGCACCCCACTTCATGCAATGAGAGATGGGCTGATGATCTCACGCTAGATTTGCCTCCTTTGGACACAGCCATGCGGTTTTCATTACGTTAACGTTCAGGGAGAATGCCCGCGGAAACAACAGCACTACTTCCGGTCGCCTGCATGCCACATGAAGCACCCATGCTCTGGTCTATATAGGTCTATACTGGGATGTGACACATCACTGAGAACATATTAGGGGTTGGTTGGAAGTCACAGAGAAATCCCAACCAGAAATTCTTATCAAATGGAAACAAAGGATTTTCATCTTACTACATTTTTACAGAAATTGTTTTGTTGATTGGATTTCTGAAATAAATGTAATGTCATGTTTTTTACTTAGGTTTATTCAAATGGGAAATAAATCAACACATCTTGTTAAGATAACTTGATAATTCATTTTTTGAAAGAATTCAAAGAATTATAATAACACAATAAAGCATTAATTTTCACTGTAGGCAACCTTTAAAATTACACATTTATTAGCACACACTACACTGCATAATGTTTTTATGAGTCAGAGACTCCACCTGCTTTCTTTTTCACTAGAAAGTGGCAAGACTAACGAGGATCATCAGTGCTGAGATGACAAGGGTGTCTGCGCTGTGGACCTGTCATGATCAAAGAAAAAGGAAGAAACAGGAAGAGGGAAGGGAGAGGATAGCAGGAGAGAAAAAAAGAGGGCAAGAGGTTGAGAGGAGAGAGAGAGAGAGAGAGAGAGAGACAGAGAGAGAGAGAGAGAGAGAGAGAGAGAGAGAGAAGAGAGAGAGATAGGGTACAATAAAGAAACAACAAGGAGGAAATGCTACCAGTGCAGGCCTTGTTTGCTGTGGGTGGAGAGCATCTGTTCTATGACTATCATCTGTTAGTCCTCTGTGCTCATCTATGCGTGTGCTTGCCTGGTTCCCACCCCCCAGCCACCCAACACACATACAGTGCACCCACACACACATACACACACCTTGCCTTCCGTCACCAGCCCAGACCCCCCCCCACACACACACACACACACACACATGCTCACCTTGCCTTCCCTCACCAGCCCAGCCACACCCCGCCCCAACACACACATACAGTATACACACAAACACACACACTCACCTTGCCTTCCCTCACCAGCCCAGGTACCCAACACACACACACACACCCACACACACACACACACACGCACACACATACATTGCCTTTCCTCACCACATGCTACCAAGCAGCCTGTCACCTGCAGTCAGATCTCGTCAGAATGAAGCCAGAGAGGCTTGGCATGCTGTTTGGTACCACATCCAGTATAGCAAATCAGCACTTGCTCTGAAGGTGCCCGCGCTGACTGAAGCCCCTGAGTCCTTGGCAAGAAAGCTTTGTGGAGAGACTGGCAGTAAGGTGTTCTTTTTGTCGGAGAGTTTTTTGATGGGGGGCCTGGGTGGTGTGGGGTGAGGGAGAAAGGAGGGCATTGAATCAGTGCCGTTCAGGGCCATTCATATTTTGACCTTGTGAAAAGACATTTACACAATAAAGTTTTGCAGATGAGCAAAATAATTTGTATACCTGCAAGTAAAATATTTGTACCTGTAAGAATTATTTTGTACATAAGGAGCAAATGATTGAGCATGGAGGTGTTATTTGTACATATGTAAATCAGTTTTTAAGTAAAAATGTTGTAGTCACAAACAGTATTTGGGCATTTCTGCAAGAGATACAATGAGCCAGAATTGCACACACAGAATACTGCAAGTAAAGCAATATTTCTCTTGAGGAAGGGTATATTTAATTGGGTTAATAGCGTGACGGTCTTGGCAGTTCAGTAAGTCACTACAAGCAACAACAAGTGTCATTTTGTAGGATATGCTGACAGTGGTTACATGTGGAAAGTACACACTGTGACACAAGCACTGAGCACAAGCACTTCAGTCAATCTTCAGACTGAACATTTAGTGAAATATAAGTTGAGAGTTGTTTTTATCTCATATACACAGGGATGCATTAATATTGTTTTGTATAGTTGTAAAATACAGTAAAAATCAAGGAAAATAGCAAATCTAGGTCAGTAACCAAGGTCAGATGTTCAAAATGAGGTCAAATTACTTAATACATACAGTAGCACTGACATAGTGGACGGTTGGTTATTCACTGACTGGACCTGTGTGAAACTAAAATATGACATATTCTTGTGACCAATATTCTCTCTGAGTGAAATAATTGAGGCAACTGGCCCTCTGTGGTGCACTCAGTTATTATGTCTTGTATTTTTTACTTTTAAATCTGTGTTCTGGCCTGGAATCTGGAGCCTGATATTTATGTACATTTATTTCTACTAGTGCTATACTAAGTAACATGTATTTCTAATTCTAATGGTATAAATTGTTCGTTATTTTTGTCACCGTTTTATTTTTTTTAATCACAAAAAATGAAACACAAAATGTATCTGAGCAGTCCACCACATTTCTTCTTGACAGGACATATCACAATGAAGCAACCACAAGATGTCAGGATGCCAGTGGCGTTTTCCAAGATCATACGCCAAATAAAGCACATTTATCTTGTGTCAGTCAAAAAGATAATACTTTGGACAACTATGGCTCTATATCTGCTTGTGGTCGCCTTAAGAATTTCCAGACAAATAAACCTGACAAATAAACCTAAATCCGATATCAGATTTAAACTTTATTGTGCATAGAAATAAACACAACAAAGAAGTTTGCTTTGTTCAAAGTGTTTAAAATAGTAACTAGGACAGTAGTATCGGAAAACTTCTTACCACATTCACGTGAATTGTTGAATAACAGCGATTAAAAACAGCAAAATAAGACCCTCTAAAACTCACTGTGGACTCACTGAAGTCCACATTTGTGTTTTTGTAACAGCACTGATTTGTATGAGCACCTGCACATCATCCGTCTCTTGGTATCGTTTCTCTGGGGGCAATGGATGCTGCATTAAACCCGGATTGATTTTCCCTTCATCTGACCTTTAGGTAGTCCTTAGTGGAATCTCAAGACATTTTGGACAGAATAGTAACTAAATTTGAAGAATGCATGATGACCTTACCAATACTGCTGTCCCTCTGCGGCACTGTTACAGTGTTCAGACGCCTCCAAGAGACATGCTGTGTGTTTTCTTCAAAGGAGCTGTCTGCAGCTACTTTCCAGAACTTACTTTTAAATGTTTTTGTGAAAGATCAGAAACCAGAAGAAATCAGGGGACATTTCATCACAGCTGGCTTTTATGCCAGTCACTCAGATAGGAGGTTACATAGTAATGGCATAACATTTTAAAGCAGCGGTGGTTTTCTTCCAATCCCGAACATTAACTGCTCATGCACGAGCAGATCGGTCTTCAAAGAAAATGCTCCTGATGGCAAACACACCATCGTAATAGCAACAGGCCATGGACAAAGCGCGGCTGGCTTTTAAAGGGAATGAGAGTATAAACTCTGATTGGTTTGTTGCATGTTACGCCCTGAACACACCTATGATTAATTAGGTAACTTAGGACCAACCCTTTTGAACCATGCGCCCTGCGCAATGTTGGCTTTTCCCACCGTCAAAATACCAAATTGCGTCGGGAAGGCCCTCAAAACAACTTGCGCGACAGACTTTGGACAATGCGCATATGATCGTGAAAATAGAGCCCCATGTCAGACGTGTGGGGGCCAACATGAAGGGAGAGGTGAGAGGGCAGGCCAGAATTGTTTTTTACAGGCAAATTAAGCCTGTGAGTGGCTTAACACACATAACAAGGTTCACAAAGAATCACAACATACACTAGCAAATCAGCAATATTCTGATTCCATCAGGCCTGACCACTGCTGTCTATCCATGCATGGCCTGGAAATAAGTCTACTCCTGTATTAGATTATAGGAAAGATGGAAGAGTTAAGAAGCTTAAAATATGCTAGTTGTACTATGACAAAACTACATCTATCAGCTGAAATACGACGCCGTCATCCTCTATAGAGAACCTAATTGTTTTGCCATACCTGTTGTGTAGTAGTTAAGGTGAAATTGCATTAATATCCTTAAGTTCTGGTAGAAGAGCAAGGGCTAAAGTTAGGCTGTGCAGTCTCAGTGCATGGCACATTTTCAAGCAACACTACGGAGTTTTTTTCAATCGGACTGCCAGCTTTTGAACTGTCATCATGACGGAGCCTGCGAAGAAAGGCAAGGGTATGTCAGGGGAGGCAAGGAAAAGAGTATGGGAGCGTGATAGACAAACAGGTCGAACTTGAGTGAACATCGGACAAGCTTGCACTTGCTGGCAAGAGCTTAATCAGGCTACAAGGTGTGATGGTCACTTGGCGTTGTTGCTACTGGACTTCTCAAACATGTGCAGGCTTGTAATTTATTAGTTTAGTTGCTCAAAGAAAAAAGTAACATAGAAGCTAACGGAGCAGTAAGGAGATTTTTCCCACTATTCCAGTAACAATATAGCAATGCAGTCACTGAAATGCTGTCGCCTGTCTTTGCAACTTTTTTCCAATAAAATGATCAAGATTTTTTTCTGGAGATAATACCAATGGCTATTATATGATACACTGTTAGGACAAGTTTTTATTTTTCATCCTTGTGTAAACCTACTTTTCTAGGCCTACTTTGTTTTCATTTGTTTCTCATGTTGCAATACATCATACTTTCATAAAATCAAGCATCATAAACTACTACATTGTCTGAGGACATTGTCATTTCCAAAGACGGTGTTGGATAAACTTATGGATACCAAACAAACTGGATAGCCTAAGCATTCATGCGATGGTATGGCTAAATTATTTATCTCTGCCTGGGGTAAGCAGTAGGGTTGCCACGTTTGAATGGGGCGGTGGAGGGATTCGAACCCAGGCCCTCCAGGTGTGGGTCAACTGGCTTAGCCAGTGTGCTACCAAGGAGGTGAAGATTAGTGCAACCTAGGGCTGTTTGTGCAGATAAGGATGGGCACCCCAGACCAGCAGATGGCAGTAGTGCGTTTAGTGGGTCAATAGAAACACAGAAGAAGAGGCCTATAAATGGCAGCCATCACACACATGGGCAGTTTAGAATCAGGCTCTCTGAGATCGTGCGGTGTATTGGGATACAGAGTGGCCAAGTTTCCCGGGGTTTTGCGGTGTATGGAACGCGGGATAGCTGAGCATTAGACACAATTAGATTCAAGAGGTGTATACATTTAATGTTAAGTCAGTGGGTAGAATTGTCTTTAGAACTAGCATTGGCAGGGTCGTTTGTGTAATGGCATATGCGTTAGTGACTGCAAAGTGATAGTGTCTGTGGTAAAATGGTGGTAAAGTGCAAATATTCGATAACAAGTCCTAATTAGTAAGTAAGCAGGTCATTTTGGAAGTAAATTATGGTTGTAGTTAATTTTGTAAGTAAAACTTTGGAAGTCGTGCAAACAGATGGTAATGAGCAGTAAGTAGTACATTTTGGAAGTAAACTGTGGTTGTAAGTGATTTGTGGAAGTACATTTTGGAAATTTGGGTAGCAGGTAGCTAAACTGTGGACACGCTAAAGGATTGATCACCTTTAGTGGGGCCGCCTCAGGGGAGGGTGTACAGTGAGTAAAGGCCCGAAACACCCGTTGATCCTGAGGTACACTGCTGAGGATGTGTCCCACATAGTGTATGGATAATTGTAATGGCTGTAGTTAGGAAAGCCTGAAGTGTGGTACAATGGGTGCTCTCCCCAAATGTGCATGTGTCTTGTTTATTTATTTATTTATTTATTTATTTATTTATTTTAATTGTTAAGGAAATGTTGGAGGAAACTGCAAAGGCTTGCCAGTGGTCCTGGATGAGATGCATGTTGTTGGCATGGTGAAAGCTATGGGGGAAAGCGATAGGTAGGTGCTGCTGAGTGGATCATGTAAACGGCCCCAGCAGCCCCAGTCACTGTAACGGTAGCCGGCTGGTTCAGGTTAACCCTTGTTGAGCATCTGTCTGTACAGCTCCAGTTGGCCATCCCCTCAGCTGCTCTGTCCTTTACAGCTCACATGAGGTTGCGTGAATAGCTGTAGTCAGCGGCCAGTTGTGCGTGTTACACCTGGGAGTAGGGACTAACAGCCTGAACTATTTACTTGGTTATAGATAGTGTATGGGTAGGTGTAATAGCTATAGTTTCTCCCTAAGGTGCTCTTCCTACATGCACAAGTACTGTGTGTTCTTTGTAAACTTACGACATTGGTAAAGGACAATTACGCTTCCAACCTGTAGGACAACCGAAGAGGAAAAAAAAAACGTAGTATTGCTTTAAGACCATGAGTCCCTCTTGTCTAGGTAGCAGTTGACCATGCACTCAACTGTGGGCGTGCTTCTTTCATAAAGCTATTAAAGGAGAACTTCGGTGTAAAATGAAAATTGGCATGTTAAAACATCATACCGAGTTGGTATGTGTACTGAGGAGCAAAATTGATTTAGCCTGTTGCATTCAGAGTTTAACTATTTTTTAGCGTTTGTCCCAGGAGGCTAACAATGGAAGTGGTAGGTGCCCTCAGACGAAGCATGACGACTACGCTATTTTTAAACCATTAAAACAGCTCAAAGAAACTCCACACTCCATCGGTAGTACAACAAAGGCCCTGACATTAAAAACAAGGCACTGAGAACTTCGAAAGTGTACACAACATTTATTAATAAAACAGTTTTGACAAGCAGTACCTTGCTGTAGTTTCTCATTGTCGCCATGATGAAGGTCCGCACCAATCGATTGACGAACACGAACCAGCAGGAAGAATAGGAGGAGAGGTGGTACAATCGACTTGTTTGGACTTTCATCATGGCAGCAACGAGAAACTACAGCAAGGTACTGCTTGTCAAAACTGTTTTATTGTTGTGTACACTTTCAAAGTTCTCAGTGCCTCGTTTTTAATGTCAGGGCCTTTGTTGTACTACCGATGGAGTGTGGAGTTTCTTTGAGCTGTTTTAATGGTTTAAAAATAGCATAGTCGTCATGCTTCGTCTGAGGGCACCTACCACTTCCATTGTTAGCCTCCTGGGACAAACGCCAAAAAATAGTTAAACTCTGAATGCAATAGGCTAAATCAATTTTGCTCCTCAGTACACATACCAACTCGGTATGATGTTTTAACATGCCAATTTTCATTTTACACCTAAGTTCTCCTTTGAGTTTCAAAACTGGCCATTGAAAACATTGTGGATTGTCCTCCAAGCCCCATGAAAACAAAAGCATGAATCATGGTGTTAATCTTACTTACTACTTACTAGCAATCTGCCAAGTTCAAGGGACTTTGTATAGCACATATGACTCTCCAATTATTAATTATGCAAGTAAGAACCATGCGCTGGATGTAAGACAGAGCAGAATTGATAAGCCACACTGCCCTGAAAAATGCTCTGTGCATCATGTGGGGGTATTTCCCGCCATTTCAATCTAGCCAATATAATATGAGCACTAAAGTCATATCAGTAATATACTGTAGGTATCTTTTATTGCTATCTTAGTTATTTATTGTCTGTTTATTCCATCTCCCTTTTTATGACATGTCTCTGCACTTCTGTTATGTCTGTAATGTATGTTAACTGTCTGTTCTCTCACCCATGCTAAACACTATATGTTTTATATGACATGCATTATTTCCCCTGCCTGGAAAATAAAGTTTACCTTGACCTTGACCCTGACCTACAGTAGACTGATCAGATAGTGGTATTCAGGATGTGTCGACATCATTTTGTTAGTGATTAAAAAGCACAATTTGATTATTTGCATTAGAGCTTTAAAGTTTTGTTATTCAGTGTCAGATTTAATGAAACTAGCAGTTTTGTGAAGGTGTTCAATAGATTTGGCATCAACCTTGAAGGCTATAATGGAACTGGTGCAATGTAAATGAACTGTATGTCCACAGTAAGAATGTGATCACATATGTATAACTTATTCATTTCCCCACCAGTCCAGCTTTCTGGATGTGACTGGTGTTGTGTTTCTTACTTATGACAGTGTATATAACAGCATCCCAGTATTAGTGTTTCTCTGAACTGAACTTAAATGAAATAAAAAGCAGCACCTTAAACATACCATCATGTTGCGTCTCCCTGTTGAGCTGTAACAGCCTTTTTCAAATTTCCATACAGGTTTTACGTGAACCATTATGTCTGCAGACACAGACAATAAAGCTAAACTTCCACAATCGGAGTCATGTTTTGCAAACCCATTTGTTGGAAATGAATGTTTCAGGCATGAGAGCACGTATGTCATGTTTAGTGAGAAAGCCAGGGTGCTGGAGGCCCTGTCCATAGGAAACTGTGCTGCGTCTACACTAATCATGTGAATCACCCAACACGAGTCCACAAAAATAAGCATCACTCTACATCGTAAACAACTGTTTGAAGGAAGACACGACTGAGGACCTGCCTTCCGCTCTTTGCTAGACTGCCTTTCTGGAGAGACGAAGGCAAAGGTCAGGGATGATTGCAATACTGTCTTTTCCAGTAGCCTCGTGTTCCTGAAACGGTATAGTCCATTCTCTTGGCCTTTGAAGATGCATAAGGTATTAAATTCTTTTCTTTCCAAATAGAAGCGGCTTTGAAAAACAGCACAGTAGACCCTGAACAACCACAGGGAAGCATGCTTGCTTTACTGTACGTCAGTTGAAAGTGTAATTATTTTTTCAGAGCAGTGGAGAGATATTGTAGTTTGTGAGGCTGTTTTGCCTCATAAAGGCCCCAGGAGATAACAATCTGCCATCTATAAACAACTTTGTCATGTCTCACACATCAACCACCACCTTGTTTGCAGTTAGTTATTTAAAGACACAGCACATCACAGTGTACTCCTTTTTTTTGGAGGTTTAAAAAATTAAAAGGAGAAAAGGTCCATTTCACTTTCTAGCTTCAAAGCAGGGATAGGAAACCTTATCCTGTAATGCCCCTTGGTTCAATTTTCATTTCTTTTTGTCAACACTGATGACAATTCTACACTGTTCTAATCTAACAACCCACTCACAGGTCAAACAAAAGGGTTGTTACAGCAAACCAGAACAGGCTGTAAGGCTGCAAACACTTTTTTGTTGTCTGATAACATTTGAAATAGCTGTACAGAGACATAGCATTGTATTTCTATCTCTTTGATGCATTTAAAGCGTTCCTTTGTTCAGAAATGCTGTTTGGATTATGCGCATGAATACAAAGTATGTGTTTAATATTTTTAATCCTCCTCTTTAATGTGAAACTACTTGTTTATTCATACCTTTACTTTCACAAACACACAACTGATTTATGAAAAGCCAACAAATTAAATGTCCTATTTATGGCCCCTATGTTTACTTACAAGAGTAGGGTCAGGTGAGGATAGCAGAGACAAAGTCAGGACAAAATAAAGACATTGTCAACAGTGAATGACCCACAGACACTGAAGGACACAGACACAATCAAACACATCAAGCTTCACTTGAAAATCTGTTGTTGGACTTCTCAGTAATCTTGAGACATAAATCAACAAAATGCTGCACAATGTGGGTAAGAGGAGACAATCACAGCCTTGTAAAAAAAACATGACATGTCCATTGAATTTTTAATTAAAGTCATTCTTATCCATAAGCAGGGGAAGCAAATAAGTGTCATACCAGAAGAAACAGCAGGAGTTTGTCATTTATTTAATTATTTCCTTGACTGCACATATTAAAAACAACTTTAATATGCAATGTCGTCTGTGTACATATTCTCAGCATGTGAAATTATCAGCTAGGATTGTTCCTGGGAGGCCATGTAACTAAGATAAAATACACTTCACTAGGTGATTGGGGAGAATAAATGATTATGTTGTGATGAGAGGCTTATGTTTTATTTTCCAAATGTTTCACTGATATCCCTTGAGATATATGACATTTTCAGGCATTATTGTGAAGTCTCCTTTGTGGTAAGAAATAAAAGTTCAGACACCAGGGTATTACCAGAGTAATAATCTACAGTAACACATTTTAGACGTTCGGATAAAAGCATCTCCTAAGTGCAATGTAATGTGACCTCTTAAATTTTATCGCCTGCATTTAAATTCCGAATGCTAATATGTATAGCTAATATTGCATATTGTATTACTGGCATTAGTTTTGTCATTTTACAGCAAAGTAACTTGGGAGTTAGTAAAGTGCACTGGGAGCATGGAACAATGTGCTTGTCATTTGATTTATTACCTCAATCAAAGCCCAAAGAACACTAGCAATGGGCACTGTGTTTAGAGCAAGTTTATATCATTGAATGTTCCCTGTGTTACGTTGATATAGTAATGGATAGAGTTGGGCTACAGTGTTTCCCTGTGACACAGATTTGAAAAAAGAGGTGCTCTAAGATGGCCTCTTGAGAAATGCAGTTGTTGTGGCTACTGTATGTGGCTGTTACATAATGCTCATCTGTTGTTAAATGCCTTTAATCATTGTAAGGATTGTAGAGAGTGAAATAATTCAGGCTGTGCAGTTTTTAACTGTTCCCCTACTCACAAAAAACATTACACTGTGGCACTTCAATCACTATACATGGGATAGTGCTGACATTTACATGCTGCTTGGAAAATAGGTAAACTTTGTATGGCAGTTAAAAGAAGTCTTACTAAATCGCAGAATATTAAATAAAAACAGCAATTAATCATATGAGCTGCCAACAATTCTTGTGCCTCCTCTTGTACCAAGTCCCCATGTCGAGGAAGTCAGTGCATTAAAAGTTGTGATTTTTAGCCAGGACTTGCCCTGTTATCTGAGCATATCAATAAAACATGTCAATAAGGGCATGGGAAAGGAAATGATTCTCAGCGAGGCAGTTAAAACTGCTACTCAGCTGTCAAGCATCTGGTCTTTTTCGAATCAGGGGTAAGAGGTCAGGGGTCAGGTATGAACAGCTCGGGGAGATGTCTGCTGACCGTCCATGAATGTCACCAGTGGCAGAGGAGCGAGGGCCTCATTGCAGAGGAAGAAAAGCCTTGGGTCAGGACAACTTGGAGCTATGTATTATTCAACGGCAGAGAGACGTGTCTGTTGTATACAGAATATAAATGAATATAGATGAAGACTAATAATAGAAAAGTGGGGCCAAGAGTCGCGGTTAGGGATGGATTTATTAGTGGGTCATGTAAGGAACATGACAGCCTAAAGTGATATCCCTCATACGCCAAAGCAAGCCACGCCACAGATGAGTGAAATAATGCTAAGTATAGGATACGGCCAGGCTGGAACTACAGGACAGGCTCTTGGCTGTTTTGATTATGCCATCAAGTATCAGCTTTGATAAAATCAAACATATGGTGCATGTTGGTATACTATTTCAGCGCTGTCAGAGCGACCTAACACTGAAGAGGCTTGACATGGAGACTGCTGATGGTGGTTGATGAGGCAGCACAGTAGTTGTCTGACACTGAGTATGGTTAGTGATCCTTATGGCTGCTGGGGAGCTTCAGACCTACAGTAAAAGGCTTGTAAAAGAGAGGAGAAGCAGACCTGCTATCTTTCAATATTTAGGTTAAGCGGGGTGTTTTAAATCCAAAGAACGAGTTGTCATGAAATCATGAAATGGAGCAGCAGAGGGGTCATAACATGAGTGTGTTTTAATAACCTCTTGGCCAGAGTGTATCTGATTGGGGGGGGAGGCATGTGGGTAAAACTATGCTTCCTTATCTTCCTTGGTATTCAGAGACCACCTGCATATAGTGGCCATAGGTTGGTTTACAACAAAAACACCAGTTGATGGTTTTTATTTGTAAGTCTTGGCACACACAAATGTATCTGAAGTCTGACTGTCTCAAAATAAATTTTAGCTGTGATATACAGTAGTTTCTGTATACTGTATACTATACTGTTAAATACAGTGGGTAACATTTTATTTCACAGTCCCTGTTATGTTGTAACAAAGTTTATAACAGTATGTTACATTATGTTCTTAATCTGTACCTTAGGGTTAGGGGAAGGGTTAGTATTAGGGTTAGTAGGTATGTACAGTGTAAGGACCCATAAAATAAAGTGTTATACAGGTATGACAAGTTTTTTTTCAAACCATGTCATGCACTCTACCATTTACCAGCCATTTTAGACAGTCTTCCTCCCCACTGGGGATCACACCCTCCCAGACCCTTTACAAGGTCTCAGCGTCGTGTGGCGTGTCATGCCCTAGTTCCATGCCTCTGTGCTACCACATCCTGGAATTGCAGCGGACTGCAGGAGATAACTCCATGTTCACTCTGCTACAGTTCTTGGCCCTGTTGTTGTTGGACAGACACACATTTGCCAGGGCATGTAGCCTTTTTACTATTTGGAAAAAAAGGTAAACCTTGGTGTGCGCTGAGCGACATGGTGTCCCTCGGTAAAAGAGCTCCTGGCGTGACTCCCAGTCAGAAATAACACCCTGCTTAGCTCTACTGCGCAGACCAGTAGTCAGAGGCAGCGTTCAGTCACAAATATCTCAGCCCCTCTGGGCGAAAGGTGCTTTGCTTCAGTGAGCTTTA
The DNA here is from genome assembly GCA_027475355.1 of Coilia nasus. NCBI lineage: Eukaryota > Metazoa > Chordata > Actinopteri > Clupeiformes > Engraulidae > Coilia > Coilia nasus. The sequence continues at coordinate 30,360,443 of CM050221.1, forward strand.
AAATATAGGGAGGTGAACAAGCAGCAGGGATTGGCAGATAAAAAAAAAACATCATAACATTCTGGCCAAGTCTCCTCTCGCCTGGACAGAGCCTGCAAACAAGGTGGAGGGCCAGGTCACAGACTCATCTCCGCAGTCTCAGCCAGCGATGGCACGTCAGGACGCTAGAGGTGAGGACTGAATGTCTGCAGCAAGGTTTTTTTTTGCTTCTATCAGAATGCCCTTTTCGTCAGAAGTTAAACCCTTCAATCCTGTGGCAATAAATGAAGACAAAAAAAAAACAAAAAACAAAACAAAAAACTAAGATTGTTATCACAGCAGATGCCAGCTTTCAGACATTTTACACTTGCCATGGCCCAGTTTTCCCCCTTCAGTCCTTATAAGTGAGTTTTGAACAGATAAACCCTTCTTTACATTCTACTAACCAACTTCTTTTAGGAACATACGTTTTAATGACTTACACAAAAGAACACCCTAATAAATCAAAAAAGGTACCAAACCATTCACTATTGGCTTTCTTTTATTATCAGCCTAGATTGCCTTACAATTGGTTTAGAGAGTTTGGTAAGTTCCACCGAGCAACATCATGGGAAATTAGCAGGAAAGGAAGTAAAAGGGTAACACTCACCCACAGAGGACCTCTTCTACGGAAAAAGCAAGGTCGCAAGTCCAGATTGATTTACGACACACCGGGGAAGAATTCTGACTACGCTTTGTTGATGAGTGTGAGTTGCAGCTGTTTACTCTTTAAAGCCAAGCCCTTCACACTGAGTTGGGATTAATCACCTGATATGAATAGTGCACCACTGATTATTTTATTTATATTTATGACTAGTCATATTTGACAAGTGACCAGAATAGCAATGTGTAACTATGAGTGATTCCATTTGTCAAGATTTGGAACTGAGTTATGACTAAGGAGGTTAAATCTTTTCCAGTTACAATGAACACACTTATTAATCAAAGGGAATCTTGGTTGCATTTCTGGGATTTCCCAATGCCTTTTATGTGCATCATAGCTTTTTGTTCATGCAATGCAAATTCCCACACACAGTAGAGTACCTGCACAGGTGCCATTATTCTCACTGCTGGAGAAATGCACAGTTACAATCTTTTCTTCCTGTACAAGCTCACATCACAGACACATTTACTCATTATAGTGCACCCCAAACAACATTGTGAACACTATGAAAACCATCTAATATCACTGAATTTTTGTATAATTTGAATGTGTATAGCCCCTCAAATTTCCTCAGGAATTGTAATCTGTCCTGTCAGGGATCACTAAGCATGCTCTTAATATTTCTCTACAATTGGTGACGAGCCAAAACTAGGTATTTCAGCCGTTGTGGAGTATGTCAGGTACACCACACATGCATATGCTTTTACAGCATTTCTGTTACCTAACCGCCAATTTGTGCACTTTCCGCAGCACAGGCACGCAGCTGTGCGGATTGAGGTGAGGACATTGGAAAGAGAGATTTGATGACACTCTCTTCAACAGTGTATTTTAATCTTACGAGCCAGCATGGTTGGTCAAGCTGTACAAATTGTCAGAACAGTACTCATTGACCTCATGGATATATTAGACAAATAGATTCTGTTGGCAGGCAGCACATAGCATACTTTCCCACTGCACCAGAAGGCATCAATAAACAGGTCCTAAGTTAATCCTTTAACAATGAATGACCTTGAAATCAGTACAACCGATTGTGTATGCACAGCAATGTTCAGGCCTGGCAATTGAATTAAAAGATTATCCTAAAATATGCTAAATCCATAATTGGAGTGTTTAATAGCGGTTGGTAATTCACCTGACTGCTTCTTCCCTTAAGGCTATGCCACGTCAATCAGACTCTAAGAGATCTGAACAAGGTTAATGATAAAAATAAAGCATTCAAATCACACACCAAAGGCAAAGTCAAAGACAAATAGATGCCATTTCATAACATCTTTAAATACGTAAACAGTTTAAACAAAATTGCAGTTCTGCAGAGCTGTTCTTTTATTATGTGCTGAGGAATACCTTAGAACTCCAAATCAATGCATCACAGATGTTAAACACAACATGTAGACTTGTTGCCCTAACTTGTCTGTGTTTATTGTTTATTTTACAGACAACAAATAAATGAAACAAAAGGCAGGGTGGGGCGCTTAAGATCTGGACTGAGAATATGGATAGTTCTCAGGAACTTGAGGGCCTCAGGTTATATTTTTCAATACATTATTTAAACACTTATTTAAAAGTATTTAAAAGGCAGATCTAACTCTGACCTAAACATGTCACAACAGAAACCATATTCTGTCATTGCATTCAGTAACAGTTGTATCATTGTGTTATGTAATTTTATGATATGTTATGTTATTTTATTCTATGTTATAAATGTTATGTTGTGTTGTGTTGTGTTTTGTAGTGTTGTGGTGTGTTGTGTTGTGTTGTGTTGTAAAAGCAAGCTGTCTAGGCCTCGAAGAGATTGAATGTTTTATTGATATATGGACTGTCATGACATCTTCAGACAGCAAATGGAACCTGCCATATCAAGTTTATGATTTGATTGAAGCAGCTTCATAACATATTTGCAAGTCAAATGCCACTGAGATTCTGAAGTCATTGAAAGCAGAGAATCCTTAGGAGCTTTTGATTGATATATTTGGCTTAGCATATGCACATTACTATGCCATTTTGTTACACTTAATGAGCAGCTAAAATGAGATGTGTGAATGAATCATGATTTATGTATCTGGACAAATCATTATGTTTTCCTTGTGGATCTGATGTGATCTAATGTTACTCTAAATGCTTTTTTAGATCTGTATCTGTATAGCTGTGAGTTTGCTCTGTTCAGTTTTTGTGTCGATTGTGCCCTATATCATGAGTCTAAGTCGAGATGAAATTGATAAAAAGTGCTCGGGGCACTGCTTAGTGTATAATTAAACTATAGCACCCATGGTAAAACCTGTGATTGCTTTATCGTTTTGCTGTAAGATCGTTGCATTATTTATATCTTCAAATATTATTTAATTGCCCTAATTGTGGGTTTCATAAACACAGCTTGTGATTTGACAGATGATAGATTTTGGTCTTGTATGTATACCTTTGTGAATTTGCACATCTCACCTATATAATTTATTTACTGCAATATAAAATGAATATAATAAGAAGAAATCTTGCCTGTCTTGTCATGGTATGTTTTCGCTGTCTTGAAAAGCTTGCTTTTATGTTTCACCATCGTTAATTCAGATAGGGGTGTGCACTCTTTCTATTGAACTCAATAACTAATAATGTCAGTGTCCTTCCTTCCTTCCTTCCTTCCTTCCTTCCTGTAATTGGTTTATACATTTAACAATTATCTGACAAAATTTCAATTAAAACTGCACACCCACTATGTTAACAAGGATAGTTTGCTAATAAATAATATAATATAGTCTTGACAATAGTTAATTTGCTTAGTGGTTGGAATGATTTTTTTTAACTTTCATTTTAAACTGTTTTATGCATTTCTCTGCTGCCAGTGTGCCTTCTGCCGGAATCCTACCCCTGTCAGATAATGATTTCCTCGGCAGCATATACGCCTTTGATCAGGCCAATTTCTGGACTAGCTGAGGGGTGGCTGAAAGACAGTGGGATCAGTCACCGGCAGCTCAAGGGAAGAGTGTCAAGAAGACACGTAATTAGCAATGTATTTTACTGTTTTTGTGTTTTCAGTGAGATACAAAAGGGTAAGCAGGAGCCAAAAACTAAATTCACAGTCAGCTGTTGTTTCTGAAACTGCAATCAGAGGCACCATAATGTGAGACATATGTGACAATCTGATTAAAAGACCCCAGGAGTTCAGTAGCACTGCTTACAGCTACTGTCATCTTCTTGGAAGCAGTGCAGCCTATTGTCTGATATTTATGTCAGTGCTGTTGTTCATTCTTATTCTAAAGAAAAGTGTATGGTAAGGGCTTTTTAACATAAATACATACTCATTTGTGCTTTAATTGATGCAGTTTGGGGTAATTATGCCGCTGTTTGCCAGTGTGAAAACATTCATGTCACATCCCACCATTTATTTTGAGGTATTGTGAAGTCAGGAGATGCCTGATTCCACTCCCTCGATGCAGGAAGTTGTTATCACACTAGATTAGTTGTGCATTCAGTCCTTCTGATGCCTGTGCTGTTATTGTGAACGCTGTCTGTAACATTCTCTCCAGTCAGGCCTTCAGTCAGTCAGTTGGACTCCAGCAGATCCTATCAGCATGTCTTTATTTAGACCGTCTGGGCAATAAGGCTGCAGAAGCCCGTCTGAGGGTTGAACCAACACTAATAATGACCCAAAGGCTGTTCGTGTTTGCCGATAAATTTGGACTGGAACCAAACGTTTTCTTAGGGGGGTAAATGATATACACTTTTGGTTTATTGCATTGCAATAAATTTGCCCCAGGTCATACAACTTACAGTATGTGCAAAAATAAACATTAAGTACTAAGGATGTTGAATCTGCCAGCTTGATCTGACTCCAGTTGGTAACCTGATGCTTTGTCATAGCAGCAAACCTCCTGCCTTCTACTGTGGACTCGCCATATATAAGATGTGGTTTTTATGACACACAACTCTGATGAAGGACTGACTGACCAAATGGCAGTTCATTAATAAATCAGTTTGTCTCGCACATAATAAGTGTCACACTTTCTGTTTTCTTTCATTCTTTTTTTTAAATTGGTGCTACTATGTCCAGTGAGAATCTGTATGGGCTTCATTTTTTCAGTTTAAAAATTCATACAACAATATGTTCACTCTGTTCCCATTCACATTAGAACCCGATTTTCCCATGGCTGCATCCGACTAAATAATGTGTATCTGCATGGATCATGTCTGCATCCAGATCACGAAACCATCCACTGAAACCCAAATATGCAACCCTGCATAACGTTTGTTAGTGCTGGGGAGTGAAGAGGGGTAGGATGTGGTGGGGGGTGGGGACTCCTGTAGAACTTCTACATATTAGTTCCAACCATTCACTGAACCAGCTGTTACTAACTCACACAAAAAAATCAGCCCAGATCAGCCAATTAGTAAAACCACCTGTCTTCAATGCACAGGAGGAAGGAATACGCAGGTTTTTACTTCTTGGAGTTGGGACATCCGTCTTTGAGCGAAAGCAAAAGTATGGGTCATGCTTTGGTTACAGCTAAGTCATGAGTGGGGCTCAAAGCAACCTCTACATGAACTGAAGAAAATTGCCTGCTTTTGCAAGTCAGTCTCATAGCCCCTGGTTGAGCACTGAACACAGACATTCAGCAGCTGTTAAGTAGGCCAAGTCAACTGTGGGGTTAATTCTATATTTAGATACACAACGTGACCCTTACTTTACCTCTGTTGCCTATTCGTGACTCAATAGTTCCCAAGCTGATGACAAAAGTATTGTATAAATGATCAGACATTAATTCTCAGGCAATGCAATACAATGCAATGTAATGCAATGCAATGCAATCATGCATAAATGAATACTTACATACATACCTACATTCACACATACATACATACATTTATACATACATACATACATACATACATACATACATACATACATACATACATACATGCTGTAGTCTGCCTAGAATTTCATTTGCAACTTATATTCTGTTTAGTACATATTCAGTTTCAGCACTACATATAGGATATCATCAAAGACCATTATGATAAATTTTTTTGAATGAGCATGTTTTTACGTCTTCATTTATTCAAATTAGCATTTTTCCATCTTTTAATTTCTAAAATATCTCAGATATTCCACATTGAAAACGTTCAGTTTGGGTACATATTTCTCAAAACTAGGCCTACATATTGTTGTGTATCTACCAAAAATAAATGCAAATACTCCAAAAAGGTTCTTGGTATTCCTTTTCTTTATTTTGCTAACCAAAGTAACATTGGCTCATATCGAAAGGCAACTCATCAAAAGGCAACTCTCCAGCTCACCTCTCGGCCTGACGCCGGGGCTCCCTCGCACGTTTACATATATATGAACATAAGAACCAATCAGAGGTCAGAGGTCAACATAAAACAATCATTTAAAAGAAACAAACATCTTTTGTCATTGCGTGCGTGTCAAAATACACTACACATATCATATAAACTTCTATTAAGTGACTGTTAAGCCCACCATTTAGAGCGCACCATTCTGTGCTGCTTATAATGTAGCACTCATGTCTTTGTCACCAAAGATGTGTATGTATTTTGTTTTCACACTGTCAGATCTGGCTAAGGCACTGGAAATAGTGGACAATACATTCACCTGCGTTTAGCTGATACCAACATAGCCCATATTAGTGTAGTACTGGCCTTCAAAATGGCAGGCATTATTAAAAGTGTTTCGGTGTGATTACCAACAGTGGGATGCCCACTGCCATTGAAGCAATCATGACGTTCTTGGCCGGATCTGACAAAGCATGTGTTTCCTTAGACTACAAAGCTGTTGATTTGGATAAAGGCCTTTGTCAAAGTCATCTCACTGGAATGATGGAGTTGGAGTAAAAAGCAGGGTTGAAGTATCATTTTCTTTATGCACAGTACCTACTCTTCCATTGTCCCAGCTCTACAATTATGTCTTTGTGAAAGGATTTGTTGTGAACAACTCAATGCAGTAACTTTGATTTGAACATACCTGTACTCTTTTTACTCTGGACTTTTAGACTATGCAATATAGTCATTGTCTGTGTGTCTGTGTGTGCACACAATACATTCATTTCAGAATGCTTCTGATGGAGCCTCCAAAACCGGGCTGTGAGAGGAGGGAGAAATGGGAAAAAGGATCAGATTGAGCATAACCCATCCCATAGGGACCTCTACATACATAGAGGGAGAAATGGGAAAAAGGATCAGATTGAGCATAACCCATCCCATAGGGACCTCTACATACATAGAGGGAGAAATGGGAAAAAGGATCAGATTGAGCATAACCCATCCCATAGGGACCTCTACATACATACAAACACACCCACTCCGTGACCACACTGACACACATTCACACATATCCATACTAATATTTACCCATATACCGGTTCTCCTTCTTCCCCTTCTTCTTTACAATCATTAAATGCTAGCATTAAAGTATACCATTACAGTTCCTTTTGAGACTTTTTTGAGCAACAATAATTATAATAATAATGATATAATTATGACGACATATAATTATTGAATAATTATGATGACATATAATTGTCATAATAAAATTGGTAAGGTCATTAAAAGCTGATAAGTTTATAGCTGTAAAAGTTAAAGCCAGCAACGTAAGCCCAGCAATGCTCAAATGCTCAAATGACCAGCTCAACTGACAAGCTCAAATGACCATCTGAAATGCCATTATATGCTGGGAAAAGCCAGCCAGGCCAGAAAAAAAAACTGTTGTGAAAACCTTCAGCTGGTCAGCCATCATAAGTTGGTGAAACAGGCTGGTGAAGCTGACCTTAAACTGGTCAGGTGAGTTTTCCAGCAGTCAGGGTGTGCCCAGTGCTCAAACTGCAAAGGAGAGAAAGCGTTCCTATGCATGCACATCAAAAAGATACTGACTGGGCTACATTTGGGGAGAAACCCATTTCTCTTGGATGCACAAGAAAGCCTACTGCACAAGACTGACACTCGTATCCCTGAGCAGGAGGAGTTATTTACTGGATTTAGTTTCAAATGTGTGGATTCCTGTTCCTGTTGCTCACAGGCATGGCTGGTTCTCCTGCCCGGGCCATGAGGGAGAGAAATTCTTTTTGAAAGGGAGAGACGTACGCAGTGTCTCAGTGTTACTTACCCCTATTGGATCTTTTTCTTCTTTGATGAAAGGCTGAGAGCTGACAACTGAGCTAGACAGAGTTAGATCACTTTCATCCTGCACATCTGGAGGAGACAACGCAACAAATATAGAGAGGAGTGAGGATAGCATTAATAAGGTGTCCCCCATGAGTCTTCCATGAGGCGTGAGAGTAATATTCACTAACTGCAAATTGAAGAGCAAACATCTTTGTTTTCTTTTTTGGCTTTTTCAGATGTCTTACTTTTGTTTCTTTTGTTGTTTAAAATATCACTGCTGTCTTGAGGGCCAAACGGTCTGATTTCACTTTAAAACAGGAGCAATCCAATAGTAACAGCGCAAACATTTTATGTCATATTTTGACTGCATCTTTCATGTACAGTATGGTCTATCTTTTCCATTAATGCTCAATCTACCACTGCAGTGGCCAGTTCTATAAGAAACATAGTGACATGTCAGGCTAACTAATAAAGCATGCAGGTGAGTTAAGCATCTGTGTAGGCAAGGCCAGAGACGGTTCCATCCTGAAGTTTACACTGCTCTCAAATAGTGTGACTCATGCCTCCATTTTCTGCTAGTATTCAAGCCATTTCTCTCTTTTTAGTTTTCAACAGCAGTTCTTTAGTCAATAGTTTATCCCAATACCGTTACCCAATACCTACTTAAGCAAGATAATCTGTGTGTGTGTGTGTGTGTGTGTGTGTGTGTGTGTGTGTGTGTGTGTGTGTGTGTGTGTGTGTGTGTGTGTGTGTGTGTGTGTGTGTGTGTGTGTGTGTGTGTGTGTGTGTGTGAAAGGAATTGCTTTCTTGGGTCTTGCAATGTGCAGCACACAACAGCTGCCTTGAACATGGAGATTGCTGTCTCACTGCATATTTCTCTATTCTAGCTTCCACTAAAAAAAAGAAGTCACCTCCCTAAAATGTCACCTTTTAAACCAATGTTGTTCAGAATGTTTTTTTTTGACCATGACCATTTTCTTTTCTGTAATTTAGTCCATGTGCAGGCTGATTGATGTCAGTGGAAATGTTATGGGCCTAATTATTCTTATCCATGCAGTGCTTTATCGCCATCTGCTGCACAAAAAGCACACAAGTAATACAATTAGAATTCATAAAAATAATCATGCTGAAATGTAAAGTTCTCTAATAGATTGGAAATGGTCTAGTGTGAAAAGTGTCCTTCCAATTTCATTTAGATTAGCATTGCTACAAAGATCTTTTCTGCAATGGAAAGTAAAGTCTTGTAACTGACTCCGAAAGGCATATTATTTGGATTAGAACGATGATGCACTGCCTCTTCATCAGCATCCTAAGGAACGGTACAGTTTTTTGTCCTTTTATCACCACACAGATATTAATAATCAGCACAAAGCCAACAGCAATGTGCAACATGAAAAAAAGGAAAACAGGATGGGAGGATCTGTCTGAGCCAGTCAGACACTGAGATAGAGCTGCACAGTGGCTACAGCCCAGAGGGGACAAACAAATGCATTCATGTGCTTCAAATAGTCTCTCTACCCCATGCTAGTGAATAGATAATGAATTTGGTGAAATCTCATCAACATGGCCTCGCACATTCCCTTACGTCTCAGTGCCTGACGCAGCTACTGGGGACACGACTGTGGTCCTCAGCCAGAATGACTGCCATCACCAGAGATTACATGATTCAGGCAAAAACATCAACCTGCCTTTTAATGATGGGTGTAGGTCAGTGAATAACAAAAATCTCATTTGTCATAGCCTGGAATATGTAGGCTTCATCTGTGCACTGTATGAGGTATGAACCTTGTCTGGGGCTGTGCTCATGTCATGTTTGTCCAGCTATAAGTTCAGCAGTATTGGTTTCATGAAGACATTGGTGTGTATGGCCAGTAGATGGAGCCTTAGCTCAAACTATGACATCTACCTTATATGATGCACTTCTATCATTGAGAAGACTTAAAGTACTTGCAATTTTACTTAGTTTAAATTCTATTTTCATCTTGTCTTTGTTCTTATTTGTCCCTTTTTTATTTCTGTAAAGGAAATAAGTTGTGGCTATGTGTATGAGGTGTGTTGTGCATTTAAATCTGCCTTGCTCTGCCTTTTGTTCTTGTTTTGTATTTCAAACATGTGAATATCAGTAGTTTTTCCAGGTTTTTGAAATGTTATTTCCAATTGAGTCAAGAGAACACACAATGATGTAGCTATAAAGTAGATTATGAATAGGGAATAATCACATAAAATACTACAAACAAAATAAGTGGAGCATGGGTCTGTTCAGCAAGTCATTTAGCTGAGGCTTTTAGTAAGCAAATATCCAAATGAGAAAAAACTTTCCAATCACACTTGATCACACCAGAATAGGATAAGACAAAAGGAATGAGTGGGAATGAGAAGTACAATGAATGTGTCTGTTTTATGGATGGATTTTGAACATTAGACAGGACATTACCACACTTATCACTGCGTGCACATGGACGAGTTGAATCCGATTGGAAATGGTTTGGGATCGTATCGAATTCATGTGCACAGGCTAAAGATCGTATAAGGATTGGTTTCGCGAATCCGATTGCAACCCCTGGCTTAAGCCGGTGTTAATCCGCTTGGTGCTGCCTTGTGCACGGTATTGGTTTGGATTCGCGTACTGTGCATGTAAGACCACTCGATCCCAGAAGCTTCTGTCCCTGATTTTCATCCCTACTGAACGTCGAGGCTTTCTAGCGCCTGCTCTCAACAAGTCTCGTTGTCCTCAATTGCTTGTAATATCAAACGCCGACGGCACAGTTCATGTCGTATCAAGGAAACCAAAAACGCTGTTTGTTCTTTCATACGGACTTCCAAATAAAGGAGAATAGAATAGAATGCCTTTATTGTCATTATACAAGTATAATGAGATTGCAAGCTTCCCCATAATGTGCACACATAAATAACAAGAATGCACAACATGCATGCAAATGCTGCTCTGTCAACTTCCTCGAGCGCTTTCTTTGTTTTGTATGCCGCCAGATAGTTTGTTTATTTTCTTTTTAGCCGCCATCAACCTGAAGTAGTTCTAACACCACTTGTTGAAAGGAATACAGCGCCATCTAGCGTAGCGGAAACGGACAGATCTCTGACCATTATCCGATTACACAAACTCTCATGTGCACAGGGATTTGGGACAGACCACCCGTTGGGTAGCAACACCCAATCCAATACCAATCCAATCCGATCCTACGATGTGCCCATAGTGTATGAATTGTTTGGGAGTCTGTGACTGCCTCTCATCAGCTGGATAGAATGATAAATGGCAGAACGGAAGAATATGTCATTCAAATGACTAATAATATGTGGATATAAAAAAGAGGGTAATAAATGTCAATGTATTTACATACTCATAACTGTGTTCATGTGTGCATTAAAAGCTTCTGTGTTACTGACATTTTGAAACACCCAGTATTACCAAGACACAGACAGACACAGACAGCTTGACATTTCTCCATCTTTCAGTTTCTAACTGAAACACAAATGTATATCCAAGCCTGTGATGTCCACTAGAGCAACCTTCCTTAAGCGTCGCAGTGAATGTCCTGTGGCACAGAATGGCCTAGCCATCTGTTGTAGGTGGAGAGTGCAAGTTCCCCCACGGCAACTCCCAGTTGTACTGTTTGGTTAAGGTCAAACCTCTGTGCATTTCCTAGAGGAGGGGTTAATAAAAAAAATGCTCTGCGTGTTCCTTCTGAATGAATCTCCAACCGTGTGGGAAGAGGGGGTTGGGAGGTTGGGTGGGGGCCAAGAACATCGTGCAGCATCTCTTACTCAGATAACAATCAAGAATGCAGGAGGGAGAGTAATTGCTGACCGATTCTTCCTTATTTTTAATTACTTTAGCAGCAGCTGGAGTTCAGTGACCCTTGTCTCAATCGAATAAAAAACACATTCAGTGAGGGGAGGAGGGGAGGGGGTAATGAGTAGTCATCATTGAGCCTGATCTTTACATACTAAGGGATTTTTACTGGATGCACACCAAGAACAAATGTCTTGTTACCACATAACATAATACAAGGTCGACATAATAAACTCATTATTCTCTAAGTAAGGGAGATTTTTTAAAGTCAACATTAAGTGTGCTGGAAATAGCTGGCATACTTCAAATATTGGTCATGATGACCCAGCCTGCTAAGGTAAAGAATGCCAGTGGTAATACCTCCCTGAATGTTAGTGTATATAAAGATTAAGGGCTTAATACAACAGTAAACATGTGTGAATTAGCATTTTTTACTTCAATAATGTATCATCTCCTATTCCTAAAAATGTCATGAAATGTCCTCTTGGGAAAATACTGTAATGAATCTTGCATTTATTTCATCCCCTTGCTTTCCGTTCAGTAAAACCTGTTAAAGGCCCTCGCTCCAGTACTTATAGGGTTGTCTGTATGAGTGTAAACTGAATGAAAGTATGTTTTCTAACCATGCAGTATATAATTACGTGATATATTGCATGGTTACAAAATTACGTTCTAATTACGTTTTACGTTTTAATTACATTTTAAACTTGTAAATTAGATTCATTCTGATCACAACAGCATGTTGGTGAGGTTAATATTTGCCAATACAAATTAATTTCATACACTTACACAACAAGGATATATCTGACGGCTGATGCTGTTGATGGATGACATGTTTGTTGACATGCTGACATGGTTTGACGTAATGAAAACAACCCCTGCCTATGTGGGTTGCTAAAACAATGGAAAGTGGAAAGCCAAATCCATGGCTGATCGTGTCTGAGCAAAGGTCACGACCTTTCGGTTGGCATGACCTTCAGCTGGGGATGGTTTTGGCTAAAACAACCACAGGCAGCCCAACAGAGCTCCCTCTCCACACGTTAAGATCTGAATGGCAAATGAAAGTGAGGAAAACACTCACTCAGCTGTGCATATATCAAACGCAAAAGCACATCATGCAATACTCATGGGTGGTCTTGGATGGAACACACACATGCATGTTCTGGTTCCATGATAGCATGATGCTCTGGTCTGCTGGTATTCATTATCAGAGGATATTCTGTTCCTCAGTGATCATCTTAACGGCTGCTCTCACAACCACACAGGACACGCTGGGATATACACTTACATTTAATTGCCCCAGAGGTTGGTACACCCTGCTCTGGGAGGCCCATGCAGGTCTCGAATAGGAACTTAAAGCACGCTGGTTGTGTGACCTGAAGACATCATGGGGAAGGGAGAGTCATTCGATGACAGGCCAACCAGTAGCTAGTGTTAATTAAAAGCTGAACAGAAACCATCATCATTAGATATAGCATTCCAGCATAACGCAAGACTAAAATTTATGACTTTGGCTGCTAATGTCTAATCTGTTTTGATAAGGTCCGTCAACCAAATCTGTAGATGGTGCATTTGCTTTTCTTTCACTGGACCCTGTCATACAATGACAGGATGCAGGGTTACAGCAACATTTGAGTTGCATACCCTCCTTATTTTCAGTTCAGCTCCCAATCATAGTTAAGTTTATACAAGCCGTTTTGTCAATAGTAGTGTTTCCTCTGATTTTTTTTCTTCTGGTAGGTTGATGTCTATATCAGCATAGTGTCATGCTGGTGTTTCATTTGTCAGTCATTACATTTTCATACAGTACTGCAGTTGCTAAGTATTACATGAGGTATTGTCATTTAGAAGAAGCAAAGCAACTATATTACCCTGCTGTTGGCCTCTGCCTCTCATTTTGAGCAGTTTTGAAAACAGGTTTGGTTGCGATGCTGTTTCGGCCAAATAGCCACCAGGTTCTGTGGTCTTGTGGTCTTGATTTGGTCCTTCGGTTTGACCTTGCTGGCACAAAGGATCCTCTCTCTTCTGCAATCTAGCCTTTGCATCCATTCTAATGTAGTCCTCACAGTAAAATAGTGGATCAAATAGCATTTTTATCTGTCAGTATGAAAGGTGACCATGGTTCAGATTTGAAACAAAGTAAGAGTTATGGTCACACAACGGTTTTGCATTACAAGACTCGAAAAGATTGCGGGTTAATGAATACATGTTATCTCCTTTGAGATGCCGCTTAGATAAGTTGGCTGTGTGTCTACCTCATTGTTGGAACAAAGCATACAGTATTTCATTGCCCTTCATATTAGCATGTTTATGAATAATGGCAATGCTAAAAGCAAGCTTTTTCTCCTATCCAAACTCTGCTGCTTTCGTGCATTTCCAGGTTTTTAAATGCATAATCGTGTCTGTCTATGTCATCTGTCTGTCTGTGTCATGCATAATCTGACTAGTGTGACATCCACATATGAAATGATAAGCTTCATTCAACTTCGTTTGAACCTTGAACTGGAAACTAGATAAGACACATTATCTGAGGTTGCTTTCACACCAACAGAAGTTGGTGCGCACCAAATGGTCTATTTAGACCAAAAGCTTGTAGTTTGGTTCACTTTCTTTGGTGTGAAAGCATCAATCAAACTCGGGTGCGCACTAAATGAAGCGGACTGAGACCTCCAAAAATAAGTGGTCTTGATCCGTAAGACATTACATAGTACACAACACATACTAACACATTACATTACATCAGTGTGAGCCACATGGATGCATGATTGAAACATCATCCTGCGTTTATTTGGGGACACTGAATGACTCCTGTTGAGCAACATGCCTCTTTTATGTTTCCTACAAAAGGAAATGATGATGTTGAAAATACTTCTAAAAGACCTCATGTAAAGAAGTAATTTTATGTAATTTAAGTAATATAATATCACTAATGTGTAACTAATTGAGGAGTCTAAGCTATGTGGATGCCTCAAGTTGAGCTGACTTCAAGCTTAAACAACACAAAACAAAAATAATACTCATCTGATAACGACTATGTGATAATTTAAGATCACTCCTAGTATACTGGTTTACTATTCTCATATTATCTAGATCGTTAATGTTTCTCAACAGATGTGCAAGCAGTGTGATTCTGCAGATTCGTCTCTCTTTCTTTGTGCCATTTGTGTTAACTAAGTTATTTTTATTTACCAAATGATTTCAGTCACAAAATCACAAAAGATCCCAAAGGATCACCACATTTTCATCACCATCATCAGTACTATTATAGCTGTTTTTACTTTTGTTTATGATGTTGTTGTCTTTGTTAATATTAATGATAATAAAATTAATATTATTGTAACTGTCTCGTGTATTGTACTATTACTTTGTATTTTGTACTTAAAGGAGAACTTCGGTGTAAAATGAAAATTGGCATGTTAAAACATCATACCGAGTTGGTATGTGTACTGAGGAACAAAAATGATTTAGCCTGTAGCATTCAGAGTTTAACTATTTTTTATAGTTTGACCCAGAAGGCTAACAATGGAAGTGGTAGGTGCCCTTAGACGAAGCATGACGACTACGCTATTTTTAAACCATTAAAACAGCTCGAAGAAACTCCACACTCCATCGGTAGTACAACAAAGGCTCTGGCATTCAAAACAAAGCACTGAGAATATTGTAAATGTACACAATGTTTATTTAAAAAAAACTGTTCTTACATGCAGTAGTTTGCAGTTGTTTTTCGTCGCCGCCATGATTAAAGTCCAAACAAGTCGATTGTACTACCTCTCCTCCTATTGTTCCTGTTGGTTTGTGTTCGTCAATCGACTTGTGCGGACTTTCATCATGGCGGCGATGAGAAACCATAGACATCCTATACATAGACGGAGCATGGGACGTAACTGCCAATAGGCGCTGACGAGACGCGGGGCCGCCATCTTGGAGCGGTGATACGCTCCATTCAGCTTAATCCGTTTGACAGGACAGATAAACTGTTAGCGCATTTTATTAACAGTACCTCGCTAAACACCACTAATTTTAAACTGGCTGTATCGCTAGTAGGTTATAGTAGGCTATAACAAAGGCTTCTTGAAGGCTTTCATTATTCTTAATTAGCCTACTTATTAAATAAATCTGTCACTGCATCCGATCCACCTAAACGACAACACAGCCTATTGCTAAAAACAACATACACCTGTTTAATGTAGCCTAAATCAGTGATTCTGCTGACCAAATTATTTTTAGCATGTTATTTCGCCAGATGAAACTAAGAACAAAATAAAATTCAAATCTGTTTTTTTTTGTTTGTTTCGTAGGCGCTCTTAGTGTTCAGCTTATAGAGAGGGCCGTGGTGCAAATGAAGGGCAACTTTCGGCGCATAGAGAGACTGACAAATGACAGATAAATGCCTGTTTGTTTATATTACCTTTGTGTTTATTGGTTAAACATGGCTATGTCATTAGTCTGTGTGTATTAAAATGAATTAAGACAGCGATTCACGGCTTCTTGTAGGCTACAGTTTTGGTTAGCGGTTCAACGTTCTGTTTTGAAAAGTTGAGACGGTGGGCTTGGGTGCGCTGGCTGCCAAATGACTCGTTTTATGTACAGTCTGCTCTCGACTCTCGCATAGTCACAATGGAGAATACAACCATGAACAAAAATGTTCTGGGCCACATTCATGGTATTTAAAAAAAAGACAAGAGGGAAAGAGAAAGTGGCAGATAGAATAAGGAAGAAGTTGTGCGCTTAGAAACACTGCAGGTAGGATCCATAACTTCTCTGACAGGTTGAGGGCAGCATTGGTTGACTAACGTTGCTTTTCCATAAGGTTACAATTGAGTTGCTAAACTACTTTACGTTGCGTTTTAGTTTGCTAACTAACACTGACTGAAGTGTTTTGTAGATATTGTTGCAATAGTCCTTGTTCAAACGTTTGACGTCGTTCGTGTTGTCTTTCTGCATTCAACATCCATCCACCTGCTATAATTATGGCTTCATATTGAAGTTAGCACAACAAGCAAAACTGCTATTGTGCTGTTGTTCAGTATGTAGCATGTCATCCTAGTTCTCATTTGAAACTTTTTAAAATAAATGTTCATTGTTAACATTACATTCGGTGTGGTCTCCCTTACGTTATCTCTGCTCTGAGCCAATTGGGCATAACAATACATTAGATATCTATATATAAACACCTGAGCGCTTTTATATCAGCTGAAACCACCAATCTCTTTCAATGCATACAGAGTAAAAACAAATTCTATCTTACCCAACAACATTAATATTTGAATATTGTTACTTGAATGACTTATTCATGATCACAAATAGGCTTCGTTGTATTGCTTAGACAGTCTGATCCCCGCTCCAAGATGGCGGCCATATTTCTCGTGTCCCAGCAACCAATGCTCCGTCTTTGTATAGGATGTCTATGCGAGAAACTACAGCAAGGTGGTGTCTGTCAAAACTGTTTTATTAATAAATGTTGTGTACACTTACAAAGTTCTCCCTCTGCCTCGTTTTTAATGTCAGGGCCTTTGTTGTACTACCGATAGAGTGTGGAGTTTCTTCGAGCTGTTTTAATGGTTTAAAAATAGCGTAGTCATGCTTCGTCTAAGGGCACCTACCACTTCCATTGTTAGCCTTCTGGGACAAACGATAAAAAATAGTTAAACTCTGAATGCAACAGGCTAAATCAATTTTGCTCCTCAGTACACATACCAACTCGGTATGATGTTTTAACATGCCAATTTTACACAGAAGTTCTCCTTTAATGTCTGCCTATGTAGTTTCATATGCACAATAAAACTCATGGCCCTCCAGAGGGGGAAGGCTGGTCAGCACAGCAGAGTGTAGGTTGCCTAGTCACATGGACTTAATACTCTGAGACACTGCAAACAAGTAAGTGTGTTCTCTGGGGGGTTTAAAAAAGGAAGTTGGGTGATTGCTGTCCAAGATTGGTGTCACCCTCACACAATGCTCATGTCTTCCTACACACAGAGAATTAGTCCCACTTCCTGGTTCTATATCCTTTTCCTGATCATTGGTATTGGTATTATTGGTCATGTTTGCTTTCCTGTTGTTGCCATGGCTAATTACAAATTAGCAGTAAAAGAGCTACAGAAACAGAAAAAACAGCTTTGTGATCACCTTAAACTTTCTGTTTAGTATTATCTTGTTATATTATAGCCTTTAATATAAAGTGTTGTTGTTGAACAATGTCATGTTCATTGCAGCTACAAAATGCTGATATATATGCTTTTGAAACTACTTCCTCACTTTTAGGCCAGTATATCATTGGCCCACTTGATGAAACAGACTTAGTATTACAAATATGACTGTTGCATAGTTTAAACGTTTAGAAAAAAGAAGTAAAGAGGAATTAAACTATTATATTATTCCAATACCTAATCAGTATTTCAGGGAGTGTGTCCATATCTTTAAAAAAACAACTATGTGATTTTACTGTATGTATGTCCTTTAGAGATACATGAAACACTAAGACACATGCATGCACATGCACAAGTGCATTTTGAACATGCTAGAAAGATTTTTTCCTCATCAGCTGCTGCAACATGTTGCGCTCAGCATAGTAGATGATATTTAAAACATTTTGAGCAGTGTAAAATGACTTAAGGAGACAGAGGACAGATGAAAAGAAGCTATTTTGCTATACATAACCTTGAGCTGATTGAAAACCACAGTCAAAAACACACCAATGAATAAACAGTAGCTCTTGGAACATTTGTTGTGTGAGGTGTGAAATTTGGTGGGCTTGCAGGGCTAACCACATTTGAGTGATCCAAATGACAGACTACCCAAAGTTTCCACACTAGGTCTGCCAGCATGCATACTGTGCACGCATGCATGCATGTGCATGCGTATGTGTGTGTGTGTGAGCATGTGTGATAACCCGAAACACAATTGTTTTTCTCACATTGCACATCTCTGTACAACCCCTATCTGATGTTGTCACCGATCAACGTTCAGCTCAACTGCTGTTTCCTGGTTGTCATGCATCACCCAGCTACAAAATCAAAAGCTATGGTTTGGATTGATTAGATAGAAAGTGAGCATGGTACAGAAACTGTTTTATATAACTCTTTTGTTGCCTCTGCATTGACACAAATATTTTTTATTTGCATTGACACAAATATTTTTTACATGGCAAGAGGACTGTAATACAAATGGGATATCGCCTAGGAGTTGCATGGAATGCTGTCACTTTTTCTAGCATAGTAGTACAGATTTTGTAATTTTGTATGCCAATTACAAACACAAAGGCTACATGATATACCAAAGAAATTAGGCAACAAGCATGTTAATTCACAGATTTTTTATGACATGTCAGGACAAAACACAGCAGGCTCAAGATAAAATGCAATAAGTATGGATGTTGCAATTACGGATTATCTGATGGTTAATGTTAGTTGTGATGTCAGCACAGAATTTTAAGCTTAACAGGAGTTAAAATGCAGAACATTAATAATCACATGATGCAGACTTAAAGCTCACAAATCTAAATTTAAACATGTCTTATTTTGACCTCTGAGTAGGTGCAGCAGTCAGCATTTGGGGTGTTCCTGGGTCTTGGCTTTTGTTGTCTGGTAGGCATGATGGGGCTTTTGTTGTCTCCATCCTAAAGTAGTCATGATCAGATAAACATTACACATGATCAAAGCTGGGGTCCCAGTCATTCCCAGCAACATGATAATGTATTTTAATGAAGATAGATAGATGTATAGAGAGAGCGATAGATACAGAGAGGGAGAGAGAGAGAGAGAGAGAGAGAGAGGCAGACACAGAGACAGAGAGGGAGAGAGAGACAGAGAGACAGAGAGGAGAGAGAGAGAGAGAGAGAGAGAGAGAGAGAGAGAGAGAGAGAGAGAGACAGACACAGACACAGAAACAGAGACAGAGAGGGACAGAGGGAGAGAGAAACAGTGAGATGCAGAGAGATACAGATAGAGAGAGAGAGAGAGAGACAGACAGAGACAGATAGAGACAGACACAGAGACAGAGAGGGAGAGAGAGAGAGAGAGACAGACAGAGACAGACACACACAGACACAGAGACAGAGAGGGAGAGAGGGAGAGAGAAACAGTGAGATACAGAGAGATACAGATACAAAGAGAATCACCTGTATCTCTGCCCTGTGTGGTCTGATGTCCTGAACTGCAGCTCTGTCTTTGTGTAACTCTGTGAATAACACACATAAGTTGATTCAATTTAATTATAGAAAGATGTGAAGCATTTTGTTTAATGTTAGTATCAATAAAATATAATTGAGACCTTTTTACAATTATTTATAATGAATTGAGTCTATAGGATAATTAATAAACATATTAGATTAGATTAGTGAATATTAGTTTTGTACTGCAGCTGTTGTGAGGCTGTACAACTATTATTTTGAAAATGTGTGTCACAGGCTGAAATGATATTTTTGTTGATGCCAATTTGTGGATGTTTATGTGTGTCTAAGTGTTTAACAATAATATGGAAAAAACTTGTTGAACAACATACATGTTGAACAATTTTGAAGTAGATATAAATATTTTAAAATATCCTGTTGCAACTGTATGATGAAGAGTCATGTAAATGTTTGCCCAAGCTTAAAACAAGACATGCACATCATTAAATATTTCCCTAACCAATGTTTAGAGACTTGGTGATATTCACGTAATGAGTGCAATACATTATTTATCATAAATAAATTATTTTGATAATGCATTTCAGTAAATGCAAATAAAATCACTTCAGCTGATTTAAAAAAAATGATGTATCAGGAAGAGATACACATTGCTATTATAACATCATTAGTTTCATTAACTGTTATTACCATTAAAAAGTTATTAATAATAAATTAAAGTTTGCTGTGCATTTATATTATACACATTATACAAATACAATTATACTAATACTTAAATACTTTCAATACTAATTTATAAAAAGATGGAAGAGGCTATTTTATACCAATAGACATGTGATGTTTAAAAAACAAACACCCCAAAATATTTAGCTATGATGATTTTACTTCAGTCAAACCATTGTTTTCTTTGAATGAACCGTGGTCTCAGACAGTATGTGCATGCAGACCTGAGAAAATGTAATATATGATAATGCGGGACTGTAGGAAGATTATATGAAAATGGCCTAACTGGTCTTACTGCAGAAAGTGAACACACAGGCAGCTGATGTGCAGGCAGAGAGTAGAGAACTAAGTGGGCACAAAATGGCGAACAGCATCCAGTAACCATCAGAGGGACTAGAGGGCTCTGCCGATAGACAACAAGAAATATTAGATGAGAAAATGTATCTTGTACAACTTTGTGTAGTGTCAAATTTGAGACTTTTGTAGGATAAAGTATGTCAATGTGCATGCTTTTTCTTTCATTTAACATGTTAGGAGATGTTAGGAGACGGTTCTGTTTGGAAATACACACAGTAATGTTATATTTTTGTTACTGATTTAGTCTAGTGACTAGGTTTACCTTCAAATGTCACCCTGGTAGAAATTGATCCATATGTCTCCTTTATATGTCTTCTTTTACACATGGAGACACAGTAGTAAAGGCCTAGGTCATTTTTGGTGACGTTTTTTAACACGAGATCATAGGTGTTATTCAGTGGGTTCTTTATCAAGCCCAGGCGATGTGTAAATGTTTTTGAAAGGGAGGAGAGGAAAAGTGGAGGTTGATGGAGATGAGAATAATGTATGTGCCAGACAGTGTATGATAGCACCACATCAGGACCGACACACATACTGCAATCACAGGGCAGAGTGATACTGTTCCCTGGTCTGACTTTTTTGTCCATTTCTAGACCACTGGCGCCCCTCTGAACAACATGGACAACACCTGGCATATGCAAACACATTGGAAACAAACATAAACAAAAATTGAACTGAAATTTCATCTTTTTTTCACAAATAATTTAAGGAAACAATCTTCATACTAAGGCAAGGCAAAGTAAGTTTATTTGTATAGCACATTTTATACACAGAGGCAGTTCAATGTACTACACAAAAATATAAGCAAAGAACAATATGCAAAAGCATAATAGATAAAATAAGTACAAATGCTTAAAAGGATGAAAGTAAAATAAATATTAGGTAAATAAAAGGCTATTTGATTCAAGAAAGGAGGTTAATTGATTAAAGACAATGTTTTCAATTATTTTCCTGATAAGTGATAAATTTGGGCCTGTAGTTGCTGAGCACTGAACCATCAAGGTTATTCTTTTTGAGTAAGGGTTTTACAACTGCTTTTTCAAAGAGGAAGGAAATATGTCAGTCTGTAGTGATGTATTCATAATCTGAAGTAAATTGGCTGATATTAGGTGAAGAACAGATTTTTTTAAAATGTGACGGCAAAATGTCCAGTTCAGATGTGAAAGAACTGAGATTTTGTACAGTTTTTTCATAGTCAATTACACTAAATGTTGGCATTAATCTGACGTCCCCTCTCTCTGCAGCATATAGTTCCAGATTGTTAGCTATTTGCAACTGAGAAGCTGTATTGAGTAGTATTTTTATTATTTTTTCCTTTGAGAAAACATGCAAAGTCATCACATTTATTAACTGAGAGAAGCTCAGGAGGCAACTGTGATGAAGGATTTGTTAGCTTCTCAATAGTAGAAAAATAGTACACAGGCATTGTTGATATTCTCATTTATGATGTTAGAGAAGAAAGACTGTCCGAATTGTTTCCAAATTGTATTCACAGAGCGTCTCTTTATGGTTTGATAATGAATCTGAAGTTTAGATTCTTTCAGTCTTTCTACACTGTTTCTTTAGCGGTTTAATAATTGGATTCAGTTTCCAGGGTGCTTTTTGCTTGTCAGTAACTCTTTTGAAAGGGCCAATATCATACAAAATTTGTCAGTAAATCAAAAAATCAAGTTTGTGTGTGCAAATAAGATCATAAGAAAATAAGCCTTACTCACAAAACACGGTGATGAAGGTGAATGACATAGCCATTGAGATATGAGGTGACAAGCATCAAAGCGACTGAGTAAATCTTGTTTGGGCTTCCTTGTCTCATTGCCTTAAATAGTCAAAAGCCTTCTGATTGGTGCTTAGATCATGTGAGTCACTTACAGTTGTGTTCCACCAAACAGTACTGGCAAAGAAGAGTCAGTAAGGATTGGCAAAATCTGTTTTATAACATCTGTTTTTTTTTGCAATTTTATGAATCTGATTAAGTTTCAAGTTATTTTAATTATAAAATAAGTTATGATATTATATCAAACCAAGGCATTACCTACAACAAGTCATATTTTCCTATCTGTCTGTGTCCTCTTTGTGCATCCTTAGCATATCCAACAATATTCATCAGATCAACTATACACTTTCAGGGAATATTACTAAGGACTCAGGTTAATCCCTTGCAGAGTGAGTTGCTTGGTTGTCAAATGCTGAAGGTGTTTCTTTTGCAGCTCTGAAGGTGTTTTTTTGCAGCTCTCACTTTCGCACAGTGACTGACTAAGGCATGTTGTACACAGGCATGACTCAGTTTCAGAGAGTGAAGTGGAAACACTGAAGACAGTCAGACTAGAATGGTCTATAACAGACTAAGGTGGGCATTGTTATTGTTTAGAAGAGGCTGTTGTTCTTCACAGTAATAAATAAAATAATACACCCCATGAGTAAATGTATTATTTATGTGTATGGAGAAATTAGCTTTGAACTTAAAAAGTTCAAAGTTTAAAAAGTTGTTAAAAACATCTATTTGAGCTTGGAAATGAGGTGGGCTGCAAGATTTGTGAGGTGGGCTGCAAAGTGTCTTGTTGTTGCTTGTGGTTTTTCATGGTAGATTACCAATGTTTCCACCAATATAAATAGCATGACTTATATCCTTCCTGATCATGAGACAAAGGCAAAGGTGTGTGCATGTGTATTTGTTTGTGTGCTGTCACCAAACTGTATATAAATATAACCTTAAACATTGCAATGTTACAAAAACCACACATTTTGAACTAAAAATGGCCTAAAGGGTCAGTAGTTAGTATGCCATAGTATAGTATGCCATACATACTCTTGTCATATAAGGGTAGCTGAAAACTTAACCTTTTAAATAAATATATTTATTTAAAGACAAATTGCTTTAATAGTCAAAAAAGAGTAAAACAGGGTGCTCATCAAAGAGGGCCCCCCAATGTATTGATACAAAAACAGAATAAATTTGAGGCACTCCTAAAAGTAACAATTAAAGGAGAAATTCTTCCAACAAGGGCACCTACCACTTCCATTGTTAGCCTTAGTAAAAAGTAGTGAAGTTCTTAATGTAACAGGCTAGCTCAGTTTTGCTCCCCAGCAAACATACCAACTCAGTATGATGTTTTAACATGCCAATTTTCATTTTACATCGAATTTCTCCTTTAAAAAGCCTTTATTGATTCCTGGCTACATCACTATGCAAAAATCACAGGTGAACACACTTAACAGCTAGGGAGGTTGAAGTAAGACAGTCACAGGACCCAAAACTCCACCTCTCCAAACCTACACAGGAAAAATACCATACATACTTTATATTATGACAAATGTACATATGTATGGTATTTTTCCTGTGTGGGATTTACGTTTCATGGCACGTGAGCAATGTTAACATCCTCCGATTAATAGACGGCAAACCACTATACTAGATATGTCACACAGGACGTGAATACTGTATGAGAGAGCAATCAAGGCCAAATCTAATCTGACACCTCAGTGGACAAACAGATTTTTCAAGCTGAATAAAGAGAATGGTGGAACTTCCCAAAGTAAAACCAAAGTGATAACGACAAACTTAAAGAAACAATTCATGTCATTTTGTCTTGCATCTAATTGAAGGACATGAACTAGTTGAACCTGGACTGTGAATGAATCTCTGCTGAGTCAATTTGAAGGAGAGATCTGAGCTCAGCATTTGAATTTTGTTTACCTCTGCACCTCAAAGCCAAATGGTGAGTGTAAACCTTCTGGCAACCTTCCAGGGTTGCTTTGCATCATTGAGCTTGGTGCGTCATTTGGGCTCAGATTATATGTGTCTGTTGTAAGGTTTATAATACTGAAAGAAGAAGCAAAGGTGGTACATATGCAAAACATGGCCAAGGTGCAACATGAAGGACAGATAAGTGTTGTCTCCATTAATGCTGAGTTCCAATTAGTTTAAAGTATAACATAAGTGCCGAGACATCTTTCATTGGATTGCTTCAGTGACATGCATAAAGTGTGTAAATGGGTGAGGAATTTTTAGAAGAGCTATGTTCATTCATTCATTTATTCATTCATTCATTCATTCATTCATTCATTCATTCATTTATTCATTCATTCATTCATTCGTTCGTGCATACATTCATTAATTCGTGCATACATTCATTCCTTAATTTTAAGGCTGGTACCTGAATTATTTTACAGCTTTCCCTGGTCTCCAGGGGAGGGCAGCCCTGTGCCTTTCCTACAGAGAGCCCAATCCAATAGCAGCTTTTTAGAAAGACTCATATAGACTCCAACGGTGCCTTTGTTTCCCTGTAAAAGAGCTGTCTCTCCAAAGCAAATGAAACTCTCTCTCTCTCTCTCTCTCAGTCTCTGTACACTGGACGGCAACGAGACCTACAACACTGAATCGTAATGAACCTGTATGACACTAGCAGAACATCAGGTTTGAAATGCATACAACTGGACTCAGGACATTAATGAAAAACACAGGGAAAATATGTGAAAAACATGTTGACTGTTACATGATCATAAATTGCATTTGTCATTAAATCTGACAAATTACTATACTTTATATCTTCTTTACTTTTTTACTACGTTATTATCAACCTGTATGTCAAGTACAGGAAAGTGGACCATATATTCCATCAATTCTCAATTTTCTATAGTAGATAATTCCACATTTGTAGTGTGCCAATTTATTCTGCTACAAAGGGACTATGACAGAATGTTTAGTCACCTTTTTTTCTCACCCTGTCCTTGCCTGGAAACTCTGTAAAGTGGCCATCAGCTGTGAAACACATGCGGAAGTTCCTAGTTTGCTTGGCAGTGCCTTTCAGGGTCGACTGCCAAATTGTTTGAATAGGCACAGCTTTTGCCCAGAGACCAATTTGTCTTTCAGTGTGGAGCCCAGCCAAGACTTACAACTGTGGTTCTGCTAAGTATATGTAACTGTGGTTAGTGGAGGTCTAGCAGTTTTAATGTGCCCACATGTTCTTCTTAATTGTAAAAATGCAAGTTCTTTGACACAATGGGGAATTTTAGAATAATGGTCTGAAGCATTCCTGGGCCGGACATCATCAAAAGTGATTTGCTGTCAGTGACCAATGATAATTTTGTGCAGTTGTTACTGGTTGCATCTTTATAACTTTTTGTTGTCTCAACAGCACCAAACTCCCAACTAGGTTTGTGCATTTTTACCCATGCTTGTCAACAGACGGGGGACTAAAGCTCTGCCCTTTAGAGACAAAAAAAAAAAAGTAGGCACAATTGAGGGAAGCAGCCTCCAGATTGTTTCCTTCCCATGATAAGCCTGGTGATCACCCCAGTGGAGTGGGAGGCAGAGGAGCACTAAGGATGGATGCTGTGAGAAGATCCTGTGCTTTTTCTCAGCCTTGCGCCACCTCCCCACACTCACACTAATGAATGTTCCTCAACACCGCCCTCTGTTGACTCCCGCCGCTACAGGATGTGCTGTCACCTTTGTATTTGAATTTATGAGTCCATGTTGGCACCCAAATGGCACATTTGTAAGGCACTCGGGAAGGACATAGAGGAACTTCTTGTTAGTTGGAAAGCATGTGCGTATAAAAGTGCATTGTATTTGGTGTCTGCTGGATGACTTTTTTTTTCAAGGAGCTGTTACAATATAGTGAACAGTTCCAAGAATTAAAGTAAGATGAGCAGTACGAAGCCTTGAAGTACCAAGACCTGCATGAAGCACAAATACACTTGAAATACATTGTCAGGACACCTGCATTAAACACAAATACGTTTCAAAATAAATTGTGAGGACACACTGCCAACATTGTCACTGCAAAATCAATATTTATATTGTTTTCAAATGTAATTCCATAAAATAGTGGTCATTTTTATTTAGTCTATATTATTTCACATATGCATGAACCTCTGTGTTGGCCAGATGTCATTCACCACACAACAACAAACACCATCAGGAAGGTAGTCGCTCACCATCAGGCAGGCGGTCGCTAAATAAAGATGGTAGCTGTATAACCACAACCACTGCTAGATAATCACGTCCTCTTCATCATCACGCAGATATTGGGCTGTGGCTAAAGAAAAAAAAAACTCTGCTTGTCACACAGACTGATGATTAGCAACGGGGGGTAAAACTTTCACAATTGTCGGCTTGTGGAGGAGTCTCACAACCGTAGAAGTGTTATTGTCTCATGTCAGGTCCACTGTAAGTGAGCATCAAAGGGATGGCCCGATGGCCACCACACATCTGTCACACTAATGGTGCTCCTGAGAAGCCTGGGGGGAACATGGGAAGGGAAGCCCTACAGCACTCCCATGGCCACTGGCCCCCCCACTGTCTCTACAGGGTCGAACTGATCAGGTCGCGGTGATCCTTGCAAGCATACTGATATTTCCTCTGTCATTAGCCAGCTGGGGGTCAACTTAGGGTCAGTTTAGTTCATTTGACCAAGAACAAGTCATCCCACCTCGTACAAGGGCACAGGGTATGTGCATGCTGTTAAGGTACCATGCAGATCAAGGGCGTGGGGCACCAGTGGTACATCTTTGGGTGAAAATGAATGTTCATCAAGTGCCAGCACAAATACCTTTTAGCTCATTACCTCACTGACTCTGGTGGACACATTGTCCTGAATAAGAATAATATCAGCTGGGCACTCCTTTGAAAGCTCTTTATATTGTAATGTTGTTTGAATATTGTGCATGCTTTGCTTACAACTTGAGTTGAAATATGATGATGATAGGGTTATTTAGATGATGCTCTTATCCTGAGCGACTTACAGAATTATGTACAGGGACAGATCTCCTGGATGGGTTTGATGCCCTTCTCAAGTGCACCTTGGGTGAGGGTACAAGAAAAGCACTGGTAGTTCGCTCCCCCACCCACATTTTTCCTATTGGTTCAACAATCGAACCTGTGATCCCAAAACAAACCCCTCAACTACTAGGATACAGCTGCCCCAGAGAGGATCACAAGGTGTCTTCTAGATTTCAAATAACATGGCATTGCAGCAATCGCATACAGGCTTCAACATAGTGTGATGCACTTCACTTTCAACACTGTTGGTTTGGATTCTTTTGTTTTCAATACAGTCCCACACACCAATGTCAAACTCTGCTGCAGATATAGTGTCAGTTAGGATTTGGGTCTATTTTTGGGTTATCAAATTCCATAGTTTGTCATATCAACGGTAGTTGAATCGTTGATAGTCGAACGTTCACTGTGCACCCAAACTGCGGGGGCAAGTCCAATTGTCGAATTGGAAAGGGTCCCGCAATAATGTCAATGCTTGTGTGCAGAGGCCTTTAGTGAGACAGAACTTATTTAGAGTAGAGATTTCGCTTACGAAGAGAGCATGGCAATGCATGGCATGGCAAAACCTTCCTTTTTTTAGATGTGTTCCCTCAAGAGTTGGCCATTTAAAGTCTGCCAACTTAACAGTTGACAATCTTTGCGCCAACTTAACAGTTCTCAAATTTTAGAACCTAAGATAAGAAGCCATGTAAACTTCTGCTCCCCCCCACAGTGTTTCCATGACATCTTCCTATGACATCTTTGCTATCAGTACTGGTGGCAGAGGCCTACGTTCCTTTAGTTTTTTTCTTGTGTACTGTTTTTCTGCCATCCCATAAACAGGAAATCCATTCAAAATTGTTGTTCATTGTTTGTATCACCACACATTCCAAAATATTTTTCTTCGCTTGTCCATAAACAAAGGATCACAGATATATCTTTATCTATTTTTCCAATTTACAATAGCACATCATTTAATTTTTTTTTCCCTCTAATTTCTCTTCTTTTTTTTTGGGTGAGGGAGGCACAACTGTGCATTACCTCCCCCCACCAAACAGCTGCCATGCACAGCATGCCTCTCTTCCTAAAGCGCACAAAGACATGATCCACGTGAGCACATGAAACATCAGCGTGTCCTCCTGATGATGGCCCCCTGGTGGGTTCTATCAGTCACGGAACTCCGCAGATCTGCGGCATCCTCCCCCGTCGTCTCCCGAGCGCCTCGGTCCATTTCCTCCAGGGTGGAGATAAAGCTGCCCTGATCAGGGGTGTGAGCTCCTCCAGTCCCATTGTGTCCGTGTACGCAAACGCTCCCCAAGCATTACATAATCATTAAAGAACATTGGCACAAAGCCATTAGCGACGGTGTGGGAAAGACCGGCCGCCGAGGTGGTCATGTGTCTGTGCTCCCTCTGCATCTGCATTCTCACCGTGTGGCAGTAAATCTGCCTGTTCGTGCCTCGTTATTGTTCCAGCCTGCAGCCTCTATTGATGGAGCTGCGTAAAGGAAGTAGGTTCAGACACACGCCACTTAACTGATGCACACCTCCACAGCACCACCTCTCACTGGCGTGCCTTCGCGCTTGTTTGTTGTCCCGTCAAGGTTAAGCAGCGTCACTGAGTTGCACTGCTTTAGATGCACTTAACACGTGTTGGCCTTCACAAATACAACTGTGCCAACAGCCTGTCCAGGACAAACGCTGGTATTGCTGCATGCCGTACCAAGACCAATATTCGTGTATCATGAGGATCAGGCTATTACAATAATGACTTTATGTGACTAAAGAAGAGTAATGCAATAGGAACGAATGTGTGCAGTGATGTGTTCACAAAAAAAAAGCGCATTCACCAGATCCCAATGATGTACATGTATCATGATCCATGACCAGTATGGTCATCACTGTTTTGCCAGTCTGATGAAAGTTTTAACCCTTGGTAAATACACAGCCAGCGGTGTCCCTAAATGGCATTATGCATTTACTCTGTGGCCATGCAACGTTCATTTTCGAGTCAAATAAATTCAGTATCGGCAAAGGTCATTGGGAAAGTCACTCCTGAAGCAACTGCACACAGGATATCCAATTAGAAGTGTGTTTGTGTATGTATGTTTAACTTCCTAAGTGGTATTGTCCTTTCAAAATAATTCATTTGTCATTTGCTTTTTGGTGCAATAATTCTGGAAAAATGTTTTACAAATATCACAGTGTGTAAAACATTACTGGTACTCACTGTGTTGTTTAGAAAGCGATACAAAAGTGATAAGCACTTTGGTAGGCAAATCAGTGCAGATTACAACACCTAAACCATTTAAAGTGTAAGTATTGCACAGCAACCCAATGATCCTACCATGATGCGAGATATTTTTGGCCTGGGAACTATTCTTGCCTACGTTTATTGCTCGTTGACCTTGCCTGCGTTTCCGATTTGTGATCCAGACATTCTTTGTCTAATTAGAAAAATATTAAGGCACGTGATTGTCACAATTGTTACTATTTTTTGCTTTCACACAACTTCCATCCATTGTGCTCCAGGGAAATTGGGATGCAGTGAGTGAGAGGGACATGTGGAGGCTGCCCTACCCAGGCCAGGAAGAGCTGACCACATTCCACTAAAGGACAAAGGATGGACACGGAACATGAACATGTGCTAGCTCTTGGGCTCACAGTATTGCATCGTCACACTGCTAGAAGGTTGCATTGTTGATATTGGTGTTGTGTGATTGGCATAGGTGGGTTTCACATTGGGTTGATTACAGACTGCACATGACTACACTGTGGGGGTGGCTAGTGAAGCATACATATACATACAACTTTCACTTGGGTCGGTTTTGAACAAGCTTTGGGTAAAACACTGAAAAGTCCTTAGACAGAGGATTGAAATTACATTTAACCCTCCTGTTGTTTTTGTTTCATGTTTACTACTTTTGTGTTCCGGTCAAAAATGACCGCTTTCCCATTGAGGTGTTACAAAATCCTAAGTAATACATAATTTTCATCCAATTTTGAGATTGACCTTTTTATCAACTTTAAAATATTAAATATTAAATACATTTAAAAACTTTAAAATATTATCAGTTTTGATCTTTATTTTGTTATTTCTGGCCTGCAAGCCTCATTGACTCAAGCTCTTACAAACGACTTTTAGCAAAAAAAAAAAAAAACATAACATACAGAATATTCTGACCAAAACAAATACTTAAATGAAACCTACTGTGCTGCTAATCTGGCCTTCATATGGCCAAGGATATCACAAAGATTTGTTTTGAAATCATTTATTTATTTTGAATTTCAGAACAAAATAACATCTTTAGTGTTTCGGTCAAAAATGACCGGAATAATCATGCTAGTAAGAAAAAGTGTAGAAGCCCACAATTACATAAGTAAACTTACAATATTATCATCTGATGTTGTGATGAACCTATTCAACAACTACAATTATTTTTGATATTAAAAGATTTGATCTTTAATTTGCTATTTAGGCCAACAGGCCTCATTGACTTAATGCAACTTGTTTTTGTTAAAAACGTATAACAAAACATAACATTTTGACAATACAAATACTCAGATAAAACTTATTGTGCTGTGCAGGCCACTTTACATAAGAATTACATCAGAAAACTTACATTTCATATTAAAAACTGAACATGTTAAAAAATAACAATTAGGATAGCACACGCTAACAGTTATAGCTAACCCAGGCAAAACATTCTAATGTTCGGGTTGAAGGCCTCAGGCATCCACATTTAGCCTCAGACATCCAACATGATTGTTGCTGACCTGGCCTCTTCTGGCAGTTGTGATGCATATGTGTTTGTGACTGGTTGTCTGGTTGCTTATGTATGGACACATGTGCACATGACATGTACAATATGGCAAAAGACAATATGGCAAAAGAGCAGCAGGCTGCCTGTGAACTGATTTGCTATCTGGGTGTGTGTACATGAGTGTATTGTCTTAGTCTATAAGTGTGTACATGGCTGTTGATATGGGGTGTATGTGTCAATGTAAGTATTTGTCTTCCTGAACAACATGAATTTGCTGGAATCAATTTTATATATTCTTGTATATTAGTTTTCGATTTCACTCATTCATTTCTCATAGCCGGTCATTTTTGACCGGAACACCACAGGTGTACAAAAGTTAAATAAATTGCCCAAAATTTTATACAAATCATCCAAAATTGTTTTGTGTGTTCACATGTCCTATGTGAACAAAGTCATGAAGCCTCATAACAGTCTGATTAAAGGAAAAATATTTTTGGCAAAAATATAATCAAAACGGTCACTTTTGACCGGAACACAACAGATGGGTTAATACTTTATTCAGTTTACAATATATATAGTTAGTAGTTTTATATATATACTTTATTAAACAATGTGATATTTTATTTCAATTCAGTTTCATGAATTTATACATTGCCACAACAGTAGATTGCAAAAGGTCAACACCAACAACTACACAGTGAGGACACCAATATTTACTTATTTCACTGACACAAACCAGAGCACAATATGCCAAAGTGAGTTGACTAATAGGTGGATTTAGCAATGTAGTGATTTTGTGCCCCCCAGTCACAAGGATTCAGTCATACCGTCATTAACAATCGCTCTCAACTTAGTAATATTTCTATGAAGGAGCAAACCGTAATATTTCTAATAGTGGTTAGGGTTATTTACACGAAAGAGACTTTTTTTCCCATGACATTGTGCATCATGTACACACAAGAATGATTTTGTCCAGAACTCCTCCTGTAACATATACGTAACTATATTTTAAAGTAGGTCCACTGTCAGTGGTCCACTGGTGGATTTTAGTGTAGATGTGATATTTTGCCTTTCTAAAAATACTTTTTGCTTGTTGGTTTTCTTCTGGTCAGAAATGGTATCCTAGTGGTGATTCAGAATGAGTGCCAGCTTCTGTGAGCTTGCAAAATGTTACGGAACAGCTTTTATAGATTTCATCATATCTTATCACCTCCTTTATCAGAAGAACGGAAATGACTTGTGTCTAGTGCTGTCAGAAGTGCAATACATCTTGTCACCCAGACTAAGTAAGGCGGCCTCAGGAGTGAAGGCCTCAGGCATCCACATTTAGCCTCAGACATCCAACATGATTGTTGCTGACCTGGCCTCTTCTGGCAGTTGTGAGGGCTCTTTATTGTGGTGGGCTTTAGGGCCATCACCCTAGAAGAACTGCTTTACTCAAAGAGCAGCACATCACAGACAGACTAAGGTTTGCCCAATGAACATTTAAAAGGTAAAGATGAGTTTTGGAAGTCTGTGCTTTGGTGTGATGTGACTAAACTGGAACTGTTTGGTCCAGTTGGATTTTGTTTGTTTGGCGAAGAAAGGGAGAGGCCTTTAACCCGAAGAACACAGTTCACAAAGTTAAGCATGGTAGTGGAGCATCATGCTGGGGGTCTGTTTTGCAGCCTCAGGCAAAGACAACTTTGTTTGGGTGCACGGCGTCATGAAAAAAGAAAATTAGGGATAAATGAGGGATAAATCTGCTCATAGTCTAGCCTTAGGTCATTGCTGGGTCTTCCAACAAGACAATGACCAAAAGCATACATTGAAATTGGTCCAACAGATACAAACACCAAGGTCCTGCAGTGGCCCGCACAGAGCCCAGACCTAAATCCTACTGAGAATCTGTGGTGGGTGCTCACAGTGAATATCCATGCTCAGAAACCATGCAATTTGGACCAGCTGGAACAATTTGCAATGAAAGAATAGGATAAAAAACCATTAGGAGACCTGTGCCAACCTAGTAAAGAACTACTCTAAGAGGTTGTTGTCGGTCGTGGCTCAGAAACGATAAACTATTCACTCTTAATGGCCTGGGGGCTAATAATTTTGAACATATAATTTTTGCCCTTTCTTGTTTCAATTCAGTGTATCAGTAAAATATCCTAATGAAACTTAGTGGACATTTTGTCTTTGTTATTTTGGAAACAAATACACTATAAACAGGTCATTTCCATGGAGAAATCAAGAGTTTTGTCTAATTTCATAAGGAAAGTAACAAATAATGTTGTGCTCAACTGTATATGAGTGTGCATGTGTGTTAGTGTGTGTGGATGTATAGTATTTGTGTACGTATGTATGTTTGTATGTTTGTATTTGAGGGGTTTGGGTTAATGTAAATGGATGCATACAGTATGTGTTTGTGACTGGTTGTCTGGTTGCTTATGCCCAGATATGCCCACTCATGGACACATGTGCATGTGACATGTACAATATGGCAAAAGAGCTGCAGGCCGCCTGCGCACTGTTTTGCTATCTGGGTGTGTGTACATGAGTGTATTGTCTTAGTCTATAAGTGTGTACATGGCTGTTGATGTGGGGTGTATGTGTCAATGTAAGTATTTGTCTTTCTGAACAACATGAATTTGCTGGAATCAATTTTATATATTCATTTTTTGATTTCACTCATTCATTTCTCATAGCCGGTCATTTTTGACCGGAACACCACAGGTGTACAAAAGTTAAATAAATTGCCCAAAATTTTATACAAATCATCCAAAATTGTTTTGTGTGTTCACATGTCCTATGTGAACAAAGTCATGAAGCCTCATAACAGTCTGATTAAAGGAAAAATATTTTTGGCAAAAATATAATCAAAACGGTCACTTTTGACCGGAACACAACAGATGGGTTAATACTTTATTCAGTTTACTATATATTGTTAGTAGTTTTATATATATACTTTATTAAACAATGTGATATTTTATTTCAATTCAGTTTCATGAATTTATACATTGCCACAACAGTAGATTGCAAAAGGTCAACACCAACAACTACACAGTGAGGACACCAATATTTACTTATTTCACTGACACAAACCAGAGCACAATATGCCAAAGTGAGTTGACTAATAGGTGGATTTAGCAATGTAGTGATTTTGTGCCCCCCAGTCACAAGGATTCAGTCATACCGTCATTAACAATCGCTCTCAGCTTAGTAATAGTTCTATGAAGAAGCAAACCATAATATTTCTAATAGTGGTTAGGGTTATTTACACGAAAGAGACTTTTTTTCCATGACATTGTGCATCATGTACACACAAGAATGATTTTGTCCAGAACTCCTCCTGTAACATATAACTAGATTTTAAAGTAGGTCCACTGTCAGTGGTCCACTGGTGGATTTTAGTGTAGATGTGATATTTTGCCTTTCTAAAAATGCTTTTTGCTTGTTGGTTTTCTTCTGGTCAGAAATGGTATCCTAGTGGTGATTCAGAATGAGTGCCAGCTTCTGTGAGCTTGCAAAATGTTATGGAACAGCTTTTATAAATTTCATCATATCTTATCACCTCCTTTATCAGAAGAACGGAAATGACTTGTGTCTAGTGCTGTCAGAAGTGCAATACATCTTATCACCCAGACTAAGTAAGGGAGGGAGGAAAGAATGTGTTGTTATTGTTTCATGGTGTAATTGAAAGGTTTGGTTTATCTTTGCATTGCCTTGCCTTGCCTTGGTTTCCTTTGACAGTCTAACAGGAGAGCCAACATGTGGGGAGGATGCACCAACCCCCACCTAAGATAACAAACTGGTGCTAATGTAACACCAGCCTCCTAACCAGTACTATTCAGTTTTCTACCAGACTAAAGTTAACAAGCAACAAGTTTTAAGGTGAAGCCACCTGCCCCTTCCTTTTAAATGAGGAAAATTCCTAAGAATCATCACTGAGCTCTCATCTATTTAGTTCACATCACTGAACTCTCTCTCTCTATTTATTTCAACACTGCATTTTGGACCAATCTAACTTTAAGATAACCCCAAGTATACTTTGCATGAAAAGGTGCATCTTGTTTAACCATCCAATACATTTCTCTATAAACATTTTAGAGGACCAGAGGGTTTGCAGCGGACATCTGATTTTCAATAAAGCCCCAGTAAACATTTCCATTCCATCTTATCACAGGAAGACAGTCCTTTGGGAAATGTCTGGAACATGAGACCAATTTAAATACATACTGTCTTTCCTTGGGCATCATTAGTTGCTTTAATTGTCTATGTGTCTCAAATGCATTCTCCAGACATATCGCCTTGAGTAGTTTCATTTTACTTACAATATCTG
The DNA here is from genome assembly GCA_027475355.1 of Coilia nasus. NCBI lineage: Eukaryota > Metazoa > Chordata > Actinopteri > Clupeiformes > Engraulidae > Coilia > Coilia nasus. The sequence continues at coordinate 30,396,083 of CM050221.1, forward strand.
CTTAAATTGAGGTCTCTGACCCCTGTTCCTTGGGGGCTTCTTTGCTATACGGTTTGTTAGATTTAGTTTAAGGCAACATATATATTTGTTTTGTCTTTTAATAAAAAACATAGGAAATTCATTATCCGTGTTATCCATGCATTCTGGGGAAAAGAGGATGGGAAGCTTGTATTCTCTCCCTTTCCTCCTGTTGCCTCAACATTCTCCCTCCTTTGTGCGTGCCTTAGTTAGTTGCCTTAGTTAGTATTCGACTTTGGCAACTTAGTTGTGCTGACTTATTGCATAGAATTTACACAGAAGAGAACTTCAAGTTGACTCAACTCAAAAAAGCACCACAAAGTAAATCCATTTTTCCATTCATTTCTGAGTACTGGGCACTGCAATGTTGAAAGTCTCTGGAGCAATGTGGGATTGGCCTCCTTGCTCAATGGCACTTCAGCCATGAACGAGCACCATGACATCCTTAGTACTGGTACAGGATTTGAACTTGCATCCATTTAAACTTAAGGTCAACTCTCTCCCTGTTAGGCCACTGCATCCATAAGGTATTGATGCCAGCCACATGCATTGCTGAATGTTGCCATGCATTTTAGCACAACACTGTAAATCACCTTAACAACTCCTTTTTTATTACTTTGCTTTGTTACTTTGTAGCATGTATCATTTCATACAAGCTACATTTATAGTTTTTGTTGAATGCTAAAATAGATGGCCAAATACAGAATACATTGGTCTGGCTGCTGTGATGGAATGGTTAGAGAGTTGGTCTTGTAATCAAAAAGTCATGGGTTCTAATCAGGTAACAGCTGGAAAAATATGGTTGTAGTAATTAGGGAATATTTAATGCACTTGTGATTTTAAGTTGAGTCAACTTACAATTCTTTTCTGTGTGAGCTTACAAATCAGCAAAACTACTAAAGGCCTGAAGTTGAATGAACTTAAAAATCTCTTGCAGCAGGTTGCCTTAGGTTGCCAAGTTGGCTTAACAAAAATCAACCCAATTTTTTTTACAGTGTAATGTGATAGAACATACATAAAGTAATACTTTTTGTTATCTTATGGGTATCAAGGTTAAATCATCTACTCGGCTACAAATGACTCTAATGCCAAGCATGTTTCTTTCAATAACATTTATCACTAAATAACGACAAAACACATCTATATCCAGTTGCGGCAGTGCAGAAGGGATTAAGCTTTAATTTGGAAGAGGAGACAATGTTGTGTTCTGTCATTTATTTTCTGACCGCTATTCACATTCCTGGAGGTAAACCTATCCATTAAACAGCCATCAACAAGGAGCGTTAGACATTACACAAGTATATCTGGGTCTGCTCCAAAGCCCCCACAAAATCATCACAACTGTTTGCCATTGTAATTTCAGATTCATAGTCCTGTCCTTTCAAGCCCAATAACTGCATTCCTAAATAGCAGGACAATAGTCCAAACCCTTGGAAATGGACCAAGGACATTTCCTTATGGCACCTTACGTGTGACTTTTGACTTAACCTTTGGGTGACATTAATAAAGTTGTTAGGGCTGTGTAGTTGTAACAAAGCAATGGTAAAAGAACAAGATGGTTAAAGATAAGCCAGTTATTTGTACCAGTAACCAGTCACAGTAACTTTCCAGCTGTTTAACTTGTGCAACATTCCTCTGAAAACAAGACACAAAAAATCCATACATTCTATAAAGCTTGAATAAAAAAGAATTTCAAAATAATTCATCCTAATGATAAAATAAATGCTTTCTATATCAATTTCCAGCAATAATTTGTTTCATTCAATTCATATAATCATTCATAGTATTTATGCAGAATTGTTAAATAACAATTGTAAAGTACTGGTAGCACTTCACAATAAGGGTACATAGGTATACATGTTTTCACTACTCTATAAACCACAAAAAGTTAGTGATTAGTAAATACATGAGTCACTAAAACCTACACTATACATTAATGTTGAACACATACTAAGTCGTAAATGATCTATTAAATCATGGTTAAGGAATTCTGGTATATCAGACCCTAATGAGATGGTAGGTTAGAGTCTGCCATTGTGGATCACTTTGTATTGGTATACCAGACCTTAATTCATGAATTATTAATTACTTAAGTATTTTTATACAGTACACTAGCTGCATCAATTAAAACAGTCCACGTTCTGGTACCAGACATGCATCCATTGTGTCTCTTCATAGACTACACTACACTGGGATACCCAAAACTGTGAAGGCAAAAAGCAACAGCGGTGTGGATTTGGAGTACAGCATTTTGGTCACTACACCTTAGGGCACCTTCATTCCGGTCACCAGGTTCTGCACAGGTCTTTGATGTGGGCTAAAATCACTCCGAGAGGGAATGGGGCAGATGCAGGGCTACAAGTGGGTTTGATAAATAGCCTAATAGCCTAATTGCGACCTTCAAATGCAAGACCTGGCTGGATGAATAGCCTACATCCCACGCCGCTCAGCAGTGCTTCATGGAAATTACCACTCATTCTTCTTTTCAGAAATGTTCCTGATTTTAATCTAGGCAATTTATATAGAATATAGCCTATTTGCCTTCATAGTTTTGGCATCTGGTACCAGAACGTAGCCTGTTTAAATCAGTGCAGCTAGACTAGGCCCCTACTCCTTGAAAAATTACTTAAGTAATCAATAATTAATTAAATAATTAATTAAGGTCTAGTACACCAGTAGAATTGGATCCACAATGGCAGACCCTAACCTTCCATGTAATTAACAGCTCAATTCCTGGCATTAATTAAGGTATGATAAACCAGTATTTCTTAACCATGATTTAATAGTAAATCATGTATGACTTAGTATGTGTTAAACATTAATTGCATAGTGTAATTTTTAATGATCCATGTATTTACTTTACTATTACCTTTTGTTGTTTATAGTTGTAGTTAAAACATTAATAAATGTGTATTCATGTACCCATATTGTAAAATGTTACCAAGTATCTTATATATGTGCATAAATTCTGACAGAACATTATCCAACCTCCCACCTACCCTATATATGCTGTGCCCACTTATTCATAACAGCTAGTCACTTTTACTCGTTGAAAAGTGAAATGTTCAAGCATCCCAAGAATGTTCCTATCTGATTGGAGATAAACCATCCCAAATGTTTAGTTCCTCTTCTCGTGTCGGAAAGGGCAGTAATTCCTGACTTACACAGCTGAGGCACTTAAAGGTGAACCACCAGGGCTGTCACCACAGGGAAACTACCTCCCTCGTTCCATGGCAGTATAGTCAGACACGCATAAATAAGTGGGTGTTGAGGAGTACCTCTCGGTATATCGCAGAAACACCTGTCCTATAACACAGGCCAGCACCAGCACAGGGCCTTCTCCTCTGAGGATGGCCCAAACACCTCAGTGGAGGAGGAGTCCTTAGGGAGAGGAATGGCATGCTAACTTGTCTTCCCCTTCTCCCCCCACCCGCCCATCTGTCTACGTCAATGCACTGTAATGCCCTCTGAAGGGCTCTATATGCATTCCTCTGGGGCTAGCATGACATGTCTCTAGGTACTGCATGTTTCTGAGGTTTTATAGTCATGAGAGTACACTTCTGTAAAAAAAAACTAAAGGTGCAAGATGTTTGCAAGGCCATCCTCCTACAACCTGATAAATAATCACTTACTGTGTGTTGTTGTAATGTGTGTGTGTGTGTGTGTGTGTGTGTGTGTGTGTGTGTGTGTGTGTGTGTGTGTGTGTGTGTGTGTGTGTGTGTGTGTGTGTGTGTGTGTAAGCATGTGGTCAGAAACATGTTCACTGCACCCTTATGAGCGTGTGATCAGACTGAGGAGAGGGCGGTGAGCCAGCTATTGTCTGTGCCTTCTCACACTATCGAGCATAAATCTGTTTTCAGTTGTAAATGATAAGCGCAATGGTTAGAGCTATCAAAAACAGCTTCAGAGCCAGCTTTTGTTATTGTCCTCCTCGATAGGGTTGGTATGTCAACAGACAGCCCATCCTCCCCCGATGGTGAAGGCTGAAAACACCGCAGGGCAGGAGGCTATTGCTGGGGCCTCGATTCCCAGCTACCCTCACAGAAATGTTTGTCTCACAGAGTTGGGACATCTGGTGCTTACGCTCAGCTCAAACTTCATCAACCTAACTAGATATTCAAACCACAGAGTCTAAAAGCCTGCATTGTTATTAACCTGCCCAACAGTTTCTGGATGTGAGAGGAACGACTTGTTTCTCACTCTGTCTTGTGACAGTGAAACCCTTAAAAGTATTCTGGGTTTTATTGCTGCAGAAATTTCACACAATGTTGTAAATAAAAACATCATGCAGAATACATTCAAAGAACAATCTAGACATTCTATCCAGGTCCCCACTTGCTCCTGTGACTAAATGATGTCCCAAGTAATATCCTGAGGATTCCAGTAATTCAGGATGTGCTTTGTCCTAATCCAGTTTCAAATCTGTGTTTTTGTCCTAAAATGTGTAACAACACATGCACAGCACAGAAACACAGGAGTAAAGTAAATCAGTGATGTAAAATTTCTTTCATCCACATTAATGTATTAACAGTTGTTTATATCAGAAATTATTATTGATTTTGACAAGGGATAAGGTGTCCAAACCACTTCTGATTCTAACAGCAATTGAATCTCTAACATCTGGGCTCCCTTCTCTTCTCATTGCACACATCCTTTCTATGCTGTCTGTCTGTCTGTGCTGTGGGCGCTGGTTTAAACACAGATTCCAGTTTGGTACAAGCATCCTACCATTCAGGTTGTGATGTCTGTGTGAGTAGGAGCCTGAGAAGATATAACCAACATTGACATGTTTTGCTCATCACCAGTAAAACAACAGAAAATTATTCAAGTTCAGGCACTTTCACGCTGTGATAGAGATATTGGGTCTCGCCAGGTAGAAAATGCTGAACAGCTATTTAGTTAGATGATGTCACCTAACTACTGATGCTATGTGTCACTTTAACCCAACTGGGCATGAATAAGGTACTATTACACTGCCACAGATGATCCAACATGAAGGAACACATTTAACTTTGTCTCCTGTCTTCCCACCCACCAGCGTCCAGTGGCCCCCACAGAGAAAAACGCTCTACAGGGACGCTCTTCAGAACCTCTCATGCACAACACTCTGTGGGGGACCATTGTCCCTGTACCATCACAACACACCCTGAGGTCTACAATTTGAGTTTTGAGTTCCTCTTCCTATGTGGCTTTGCAGTAGTGGGAAAGTTGGCCAGACAAGCTTTTACAACTCCAGTCTTTTTTCTCTGAGAGTTTTTTATTTTTATTTTTTAATGATGACCGTGTATTTCCGACTGCACAATTGACAGGGAATTTGTTATAGTATTCTGGTTTAAAGACACTAATGGCAAATAAAGCAAATATCAGCTTGGCCTTGGCCTGGGAATTTCTGGAATGCTACAACACAGAGATCCCAAGCCCGCTGTCTTATCGGGCAGCATTTCGGCAGTGAATTCATTAATTTTATTCAATGCTATTACCATAGCAATTTACAAAAGCATGAGAAGTGACGACACAGGGCTGTTTCAGGAAAGTGGTTAGCTGTTTCTCTGAAAATTGCGACAGACCTGCACACTGAAATTATGGAAGATCCTCAAAGTCTTTTCATGGACAAACTATTTTCTGTCTGCCAGAATAGCTCGTCCTGCACCTGCTATTAGTTACCACCGTGATGCCACCTCTGGCTCAGGACGTGGACATTGGGTGCTGGGCAAGGCAGGGGTGGTCCTCTTTGATGTGGCTTCTTGGAGTATTACCCCAATACTGTCACCTGTACACTTCTGGAGGGGTGTAGAAAGGTACAGTTTTGTGTAAAGTCTGTCTCCATAGTGATGGAGGCTCCTTCTTACTTGATCGTGGTGGACATCCCTCTCAGGCTTACCTGAAACCCATTAGAGTTTTACAGTGTAAACATAATTTAAATCTGAATCATCTGAAAAGAAGCACACTTTTTTTGCCCAGGGGCCCTTGTATCTCCATATTCGAACTTCAAAATTAGGATTTTAAAAGATGAGCTTGCTGTGTTGTACATGAAGAGATGGAATGTTTTCCTTCCAACATCTATCAAACATATTCTGCCTCATAGGATGAAACACGGGGTGGTGTTTTTACAATAATTAATGGCTAATTTGACCAGAATGATACATTACTACACTGACTATGATTTAATCAAACTCCCTCTTTAACAATAATACTCCTAATGTCTATGTTCACCTACTGACCTGACGAGACACCTAAAAACCCTGCCATGTATTCCTTCTGCCTATGTAATTAACACAGGTGATTTCACGTATTTAGTTGACCTACCTGTCTGATGATTTGTGCGCAGCTGGTTTAGGAAACAGTTGGATTGAATATGTGGCAAGGTTTTTACTTTCTGAATTCAGAATCTCAATCTTTACTGCCAAACCTAACCAAGTGGTCTCCCCCTGTTTCATGTCTTGGCAAGGACATGGGTGCAGGGCAAGCAGAAGTTGATCCCATCAAATGCAGTGTTACAAAGCTACCTGTAAGAGATGAACGTACAGAAGTATTCAGGGCTGTGAGTCGGCCAGATGCAGATGAGTTCACAGTGCAGGTGTACGTGGGCAGTGGGCAGCTGTGGCCTAGTGGTTAGGGAGTTGGTCTTGCAATCAGAAGGTTGCCGGTTGGAATCCCACCCTACCCATGGTTGAGATGCCCTTGAGCAAGGCATCTTAACCCCACACTGCTCCAGGGACTGTATCTGTAAGTCGCTCTGGATAAGAGCGTCAGCTAAGTGTAATGTAATGTACGTGCCACTGCAGCCACTGTGCAAGTAATGAGTAGACACATCTATCCAGTATTGCCATCTTGACATTGCTTATCTCGAAATAGCCCTTCACGATTTAACACATAAATGTATCTATGAAAACTGTTACAGCATGATGTTGACATTATAGAAAATAACTAATTTAAAATACATATTTGACTTGTTTAAAATCCCATTTCACTTCAATGGGCTATGTGCTGTAATCTAAACTATTGCATAATCATCTCAGCATATATACACAGACACAAGTTAAAGTAACATAACAGACTGCACGGCTCTGATGACACTTCACCTCAATTTAACCCATGACACCTGACTAAGGCAAAGACCTGTTATATAGTCATCATCCCGTTAAAGTATATACACATGTCTAAATAGTAACAGATGATGAAGAGGCTACAGTTTCTCAGTCATAAAATACTTTGTCCTTCCATTATCTCCACGGCAAGGCAAATAGCAATGCCCTTAAAGGTCAACAGTGGAATGTGAAGTAAACTTTCAGGTCCTGGAGTAGAGGAACACATTTATGGTGCTAATAAGGACCTACAGTGTGTCCCAGATCCTGCCATATGCAGTCACATGCTACCAGTATAGCATACCATTATATCATTATATTATTAAGCCATCATAGGGCTGGACCCATCATCATTCCAGCACTGTGCCCAAGCATGTGAACTGTTCTCCAGTCCCTCAAGATTTCCCTGCTAGCAATTTCCAGTAATTGAATTAACATCATGACAAAATGTAAGTCCTGTCCCTTATGTCTTTTAAACACCCAAAGTACCTTTTGATGTTATTATGGTATGGCATATGTCTTGTCATAGGGGATAGCACAGGGGCTGGGGGACAGGGATGGGGTGAGCCTGTGCCTCTACTCAGCATTTTCCTTTCAGCACCCAAAACTGGTCATCCTGTGAGACCTTTCCTTCAATGCAAACGAGGCCATACAAAAATGTTATAGGGTGATGAAAGCCACAGGAGACAGATCAGTGGTTTGTTTCCTTGGCAGTGGAGACCTCCAACCAAGCCATTCAGCAAAGTTGTGTGTGTGTGTGTGTGTGCGTGTGCGTGTGTGTGTGTGTGTGTGTGTATGTGTGTGTGTGTGTGTGTGTGTGTGTGTGTGTGTGTGTGTGTGTGTGTGTGTGTATGGTTGTTTGTATGTGTGTATGTGTGTGTTGTTTTTGGAAGAAATTGCACCGATAGGACCCACACTGCTGATAAAACAAAGCATTAACACCCCCGGACAAAAGAAAACGCCTGTAAAAGCAACAATGTGTCTGAGGTGTAATCGGAGTCGTGTGCGGCAGGCCACACAGACTACCTCTCCAGGAATGGAGGGACTGCCACTGGTGGCATCCTGTCTGCTGCCACTGCATGAGGGGCAGCTGTGTGGACACTGCACATCCTGTGCACAAAGGCCCTTGCCATACCGCACGCATTCCATCGGATAGGCTACCCTGTCTCTCTCTGAAGTGAGTTAGGAAGCAAAACTACTGTGCGCCGGGTTCCTGGCAAGAGTGTCTGGGACAGCATTATGCTCTAATCAAACTGAAGTGTTTATTCAGATTTAATTGTTTACTTTTTTAGAGAAACTAATGAGGCCAGGACAGTAAATATGCTCATGCAGAGCTCACACTCATTAAGTTCGAATGTTATATCAGGAAATCAAATAACACATGCACTGTTCTCCAGTCGTTTATATCTATCTAAAATAGTTTTGTCAGTTTGGACAGCTTAGAGGTGTTTTAGAGCTACTCTTTACTATATATAACGTGTTATGATTTCTTCAAAAGCAAAAATAGATTAAAAAAGACAACACGCTGAATTTCTGATTTAGGCAAGGATCTAAAATTCCTACACAATAAAGCTCAGTAATCACCCTGTGATTTTGGAAGAGAGATAAACACTGTTCAAGAACATTATCACTGCTCACCCTTCCTGTTCTAAGCAAGCATACTAATGTTTAACCAAGGATGTTTTGTAAACAAATGATTAGACACCATTAAAGGAAATCCTTTACCATGTACCTACTCGTGGCAGTTTCAGTGTTACATAAGTCACGTAAGCAGAACTATAGTAAAAATCATATGCATTGTATGCATTTACGTATATTCGAGATCACCGTATTTTGAGCTTACAAAAACCTGCTGCTTTTGGAGGGATATTCTTTTATCCCTGCATTCAATCCTTCAGCATGTCTGGTCACAGCACTGTGGTTACAATGCTGTAAAAGATGCTATTCATGTTGTCCTTAAGTATGTCAATTAAACTTGAAATTTAAGAATCTTAGATTGTTGGTGAGCACATTCTTTAAGTAGAATGTTCAAAACTCTCCTGCTAAAGCATGAATCTTATTTAGAGATGTATAGTCAGCAGAGAATGTGGCTAAACAACATCCACATAATTTAGATGTAATGCATGGGATATACAATCAGCAACTATTTGGTTTTGGATTTTAAATTACATGGACTGAAGCCTATGTGTATGTGCAATAATGATTATCTAAGTATGAGTGGTATATTTGCATCTTGTTACCTTGAAATATTTTTTTCTCACTGATGTCTTGAAACATATATCAGTCAGCAGCCAGCATTCAGTGGCAGACAACTTGAGTTCAGATTGCAAATGGCATTGTCCACTGACAATGTGAATGTGCCACTAAGTGTGTATTACGTAAGTGATCTGGCAGTGAAGTTCAGAGCAGTGTTTAGCTGAGTCCTCATTAGAGGCTGGCCCCGTGATAGTTATTTTGGAGCCCAGTCTCAGCTGCTCTGTGTTGAATGCGGCCCTTTGAGACCAACTGGGGCGCTTTAGTGACGTGGCCATTGTCTCTGGCAGTGCCCGGGCACTCAATGTTACACTGTGGCCATGGCAAGACAGAAACACCCAAAGGCAGCAGACCTGGCCTGTGAATCTATTTATAAACACCACACTGACCTGCCATTCGTAGTTTATATCATAATCACACACATGCTGCAATGACGTTTGTAATGTGGAATCTTCCACAATCAAAATCCCAGCCTTGTGAGTATCATAGTCACTATGTTCATCAATACTATTACTGCTGTCATCAGTTATAAACCATTACTATGTAGCAGTGCTCATTATGATAGTATAGTTTTTAGTTTTAATAATGTTTACTTCTCTATAGTCTTGTTTTTATGGGTCTAACAACACATTCCACCTGTGACAGGTTTCTGGCTATGTGAATTGGTATTACACACTCATATGGCCTCATGAAGTAATTAGATAAATATGAGCAATTAGGAAAATGAGTTTGTCTGTCACACAGAATTTTATGGGTCACTGGCTGTACCCCACAAGCCCCCCTGGGTAACCCAAGTCTTGCTGAAAGAGGAGTCTGATACTGTCTTTGGTACTGCTGCCTGGTTACGCTGGGCAGGTCCGGGGATGTGTTAGCTTTGATCCTGTGGCAGAAACCATATGAAAGTAGGTCAGCTTTAAAAGCTTTCTATTGTGCAGGTCAGTGACACACATGTGCAGGGCAAAAAAACATCCCATCTTCAAATCTTTCATCTCATAAGAGCATGTCAGTGTAAGCATTCAACCATGGAAGACATCTGAAGAAGTTGATTGCAGGGGGGTGGTCAAATAGTTTAAACCTACCCAACCACTAAATACATTAGCAAAGGTACATATTAAATGCATTCATAAATACATTCGTATGCATAACCAGAGATGGGCCTTGTTAAAAAATTACAGATGCATGTTCATACACATAAAAAGTATCAGTATGAAATGGGTATATAATTAAAATAAGTCATATGTAAGAAAAAATACATTCTATGCAAACTGATTAGTATATTTCTCTGTCCTGGATTCCTACATCTGTTATGCTTCTATTTTTGTAAGCTTGCATTCACATGCAATATATGATAGTATTTTGATACATAGCTTTGCCTTGGAGGTAATTTGCTTCAAATATAAAAGTGGTGTCTGTGTTAAGGATCCCGAGGAACCCACTTAAAATACAGTAGCAATCCATTGGGCAATTTAAGCTGAATTAAAGGAGGATGAACCCTGTTGTGAAAAGATATTTGGATGAATCAGGTAAGGTTTCTACCAATTTTTCCCTACTCTCATTTAGGTTTGCGATCCAGGTGGGCACTATGATGCCCACACCTTCCCTCGTCCTAACCTGGGTTCACATTCGGTTCCCTGTCGCATTCACATTCCCCATGTGGGTATCCTTACTCTTGATAGCATGTGGCATCCAGAGAGGTGTGGTGTGGGAGGGCAGTTGGGTCTCGAATGCAGACCTCTCTGTGGAATGGTTTGGAGGTGCCATTGTTGTAATTCTACATCAACAAAGTTCCAATGAAGGAAGATGCCCTTTTCACAATCTCGGTGACAAAAAGTGACACAAGGAATTTAACATTGTTTCTTGAATATGATATTTTTTACACTAGCTCCTCTCTGTATATAAAGATGTTTTACAGTATATTTGAAAATAATATCGTATTGGGAGTATTACACATACACAAATACAAATTCATAACATATTTTGAAACATATCACAAAGCACATTTGAATTGAAATACTGTGCATCTTGGTGAACATTAATCTTTTCAAATGAAAGTAGGCAAGTTGTAATTGAAATGTCACTGAAATATCTACTGTTTTTCCCCTGTGATTTATCTTGATTTTCCAAGGGAGTGTCTGGCACCATGCCCAACTGGAAATGTAAACTTACGAAGACTGCTCAGGACTGCAGCCATTTTAAGTTTAATAGCTCATCCTGGTGTGGGGCCCAGCTGGGGTGAATGAATGGAGGTACAGGCCTCCTTCGGGGTGTTAAGCTGGCCAGAGAAGTACAACAGCCTCAGTTGAGATGCTGAATGGCTTTAGTCATCAGCAGTCTTGGGGCTAAACCAACGAAATGGATACCTACATTTTATCTAGCTAAAAACGTTTATCTAAACATGAAAATCCTTAAGAGATGCATAACATATGATGGAAATAATCCCAAGTGGTTTAAATGTCTCACCTTTTTTGTAATAAATATACAGCTGAACTGTCAGACTTTCCTAAAAGACAGGCATGCCAGAGGTAAGCCTGACCACTGAGGACCCCATGTACAGCGGAATGATGCTGGTAGTATTTAATTTCAGTTCTGCCCATAATTTTGTCCTGACCCCTTTTTATTGTCAGACCAACTGAAAGAGCTGCAAATACCTGAGAGTGTGCCCATGTCCTTGGTTTACTATGACATACATCAGGTAAGTTCGAGTAACTGTTCAAGTAAGTGTTCAAACATATGATGGCCAGTACGTGAATTGATTTTAGCTTAAACATTTGGAGTTGATGGCCACAACTGCTGCTTCAGTGTCTTGCTCAAGGACACGTTCACCTAGCCAGAAGAAGGTGACCTCCTGAACCCCTGTTGCCCCCATGCTGCTATAATTCTTTACATGAATTTACAAATGTTAATTTAAGTTAATAATATCCTCCCAGTTTTCTAAACAGCAGTTGGATGTAGTTAAGGGAGTAGCAAGTGTTAGCCTGTGGACCTATGCTTAGATACTCTTTATAGGCATCTGTTTACGTTACAGTGACATTACGTTGCAGACCTTCAAACCAATTGGTTCTGCCTTCAATGTCTGTCCACTGACTGGTTGCTTATACAATTATTTGTGGGAAACCGGAGCCTTAGGAGAGGTCTCTGACATAGTGCTGTAGGGAAATACAATGAGCAGAGGCAATACAGATATTTTAGCCTGGCATTAAGTGAACAAACAATAATTACGAGTTTGTATTTCTGTCCACCTTTCCATCTTTGTCAGTGAGCGGGGGAATACAGAACTCAGTGTTCTTTGTTGTTGACTTAAGCACTTACAGGCAATTATTTGTTTCTTGTCTTCACCATAGCAATTTATTCTTTACATAAAATTAGACTCGCCACATTGCAAAGATCATGCCGGCAATTTCCTTCACTTTTTAGGTGAAAAATTACTGGATCACAGATTTGTTTATGCTCATACATATTCTAGGACAAGGCAATAGACTTGATTGGATAAATCCCCAGCCAATACAGGGCCCCAACATGATTAGAGTAGACCTTTAAATATATTTTCACTGAGAAATTTGACTTATTTTGTTTTTATTTTTTGGGGAGCGGCACAGTAGATAGTTGCAGGAGTGGGGTACCTGCAGGTAGGGGCACATGAAGTGTAGTCACAAAGTAGCTCCACGATGTGCTCATTCAGTGGACCTGTCCTGGGAAACTACAGATGAAACATTGTCACTGTCTTTTTAAAGCTTAATAATAAACAGACCACTCAAGTGCCTGCTAACGTCATTAGTTAGTCCTTTGACACAATGAACCAAGATGTCAGCAGGATAAGAGTTCATGTTGAAACAAATAATGTTATTTATCTGTGTTTTATAAAATTAGCTGTGAGAGTTGAGACTTTCAGTTCGGGGGTTTGGGATTGTACTTAACAACTGCTTGTAAGCAGAATTGAAATGTTGTTCATTGGCTACTACTGGAAGTCCTGCCCACAATCATCTCAGTTTTTTACTCAATAGCCCACTTTTGATTTCTTGATTTGTAGGCTCTGTTTTTTTTGTTTTTTTTGTTTTTTCAAGTCTAGGTAAACATTTTAATACAGATTTGCATTCATAAACCCTTAAACAAATGTAATTTATCTGTCCCTTAACATGCCAGACTGATGTCGTTTGGGATACGTGTAAACGACCGTTATTGCCTTGTGTCTAATGGACATACACCAAGAAACAGAAGAGTGCTGTAATCGGTGGTAACAATAGGAAACTTGTTAATAATTTCTTTGACAGCCCCTCCTAACCACCAACCACTATGAAGCACATTAATGGTACAACCTTTTACTTGTCTTACAGACTTTTTTGTCATGTATTAACTAATTTAACTCACTCACTTTTCATGTAAGAACTACTTCATGTAGTCCCACGGCTTTATTATACACCACCTATGCTTTTATGGTTATGCATCTATGAGTGTCTGTATCACTATTTTTTTTTCTTTGTCTTTATCTTTGATGTGCAGTCCTCCCAAAAGGTCATGGCTAGTGAAACTCTCCGTTCCTCTCTAGGCTGGTATGAATAGTGTTT
>CM050221.1:30412500-30462500 GCA_027475355.1 Coilia nasus
AAAACATGTTTTTGTCTGCCCCTTCATCGAGCTACACCAAACCATGCACTGACCAAAAAACGACCATGCACTGACCATTATGAATTTGCATTATTATGAAAAGTTATTCATCCGTCTGATGCAATTTGACAAACAGTTTTTCATGTAATTTTTTTCTCCTTTTATTCTTTCTCGCTTCCTCTCTCCACCCCTCCCTGCCCCCTCCCCCCCCGGCTGTCTTGCATGTAGCTCGCTGGTGTGACCCCAAGTCAAGGTATTGGCATCGAACTGCTGGCCACCTTCCAGCTTGTCCTGTGTGTCATAGCAACCACAGATAAAAGGCGGCGGGACGTGGCAGGCTCTGCTCCCTTGGCCATTGGTCTCTCTGTTGCTCTGGGACACTTGACAGCCGTGAGTAATTCATAGTTGAGCAAGAGACACTTCCCCTCTCATGTATGTGGCTGAATGCGCAGCAGCCCTGATCAAAAGGTGTTATTGTTGTTGTGGAGAGAATAGCAGCCCCCCTTGTGTGAATGGTGTTTTTATATCACTCACACTCTCACATCCAAAGTGTGATCTTTATCCTTGAAATGAGCAGCAATGAGGTAACTCTGTGTGATGATGCTGAAATAAGTAAAATATGTATTTGGCTGTTATGGATCTGTAATATGTAAGAGACAATTCATCTCTCTCTCACACACACACACTCTATTTCTCTCTCTCTCACACACATACTCTATTTCTCTCTCACACACACACACTCTATTTCTCTCTCTCACACACACACACACTCTATTTCTCTCTTTCTCTTTCTCTCTTCTTTGCTCCTTGCAGATAAGCTTCACTGGGTGTGGTATCAACCCTGCACGCTCCTTTGGACCTGCTGTCATTCTGAGCGATTTCACCAATCACTGGGTAAGGCAAAAAACACAGCATATGGATTCTGACAGAAAAAGTGTCCAATATTTCCCTGGAGGTCACAGAACCCGCAAAGCATAGCTTGATTTCATGCTGTGTTCTCTGCTAAACTTAGCTGATAGAGGATTGTGGGAGGCTGCCACAGACCACCATTTATATGTCCTCAGACTGAGTGTGAGACTCAGAACTGTTATGCCCTGAATTGTCGATTTTGGGATAAAGGATTTTCAGATCCTGATTATGCATGGTGCTGTTGTATTACGCATGTCTGCAGGTGTACTGGGTCGGGCCAATGTGCGGAGGCGTGGCCGCAGCACTTGTATACGACTTCCTGCTCTACCCCAAAATGGACGACTTCCCCGACCGCATGAAGGTGCTCCTCAGTGGGTCGGCCAAGGACTATGACGTCAACGGAGTTGAAGACTCCACGGGCGTTGAGATGTCGTCAAAGTGAAAGCTTGCCAACCCTTCCGTTTCATGTACAGTCTCTCTAAATGAATATGAATACACATGAAGATTGTTTCTATGTCAGCAAAATAGCTTTTCTACTTTGAATGGAAGTCTTTAGTGTGGGATATGCACACTACATTCAGATTCGCATACTCTTGTTTGTCTGAAAATTAGTTAAAGCCTATCAAAGAAGGCATGTGTGTTACAGATAATGTAAGATAACTTTTTATTGTCTCAATGAGTGGGCTCCAACATCAGTATTTTAGATGTAGAATCACATATTTTTGTAAACTATTTTCTATGTAAATGTTTATTGTATCGTTTTATATTTGTACTCTGTGTGCACAACTATTCCTTGTCTTCACTTTTGTAAGTAAATGAGAACACATGTTGGGTGTCTAACAACTATATATCTTCCACTTGTTACTGGAAAATTGCTACCCCTTATTATTGAAAATAAAAGTGTTATACAGATTCTCTGACTGAATAGAGTGTTTACAGTTTAGTCGTTCTTAAGGCTAAATAAGGCCGTAGGCCAATTTCTTAAGGCTACCTAGCTTTTAGCCTGACATGAACATGAACATTTAATCATGACTAGGTATCTTAGGGCAGGTGAACACTATCAGACATGAGAACCACCGCAACCTGCGTCAAACAACTCTGTGTAATTATTGGGCAAAAAACTGAAGTGTGGACCCAACATCAGCTGATAAATGAGGGTTTAGTGACTTTGATTCGACCATTCCTGGCATTCTGTTTGAAAGTTGTCATCCATTTCTGCAGTCTTTTTTACCGTCTACAGAGATGTTCCCAATGGCTTTCCAATTTTTTATCTGTGGCCAGTGAGAACAACATGTTTTGCATTTTTGTCTGATACCTCAGTATATTTTAAACCCATTTGTCCTGGGACACTGTGACCCTTCCCGAAAGCAGTTTGATGTGGCTCAATGCCTCCCATTTCCCATACTGTCTGTTTGTTGAAAGCCATGGTGGATTTGCTTTTGTTTTCTTGGTCAAGTAATAAATTCACTATTGAATTGAATGTCAATGTCATAGAATGGCCTTATGATTCTGTAACTGCTGGAAGAGCGGAACCATTGTGTCAGTCCTTTACTTGTTCCAGAACCTTGTATTTAAGCATTATTTTATATTCAGTTCTCTTTATGAATTACAATGACATTTTAAATACTTTCATCAACAGGGGACCATGCTGACTGTAAGTGCATTCTATTTCTTGACTGTAAACTGCCTAAGTGGGCTAAACTGTATTAACCACAGAGCTGCAAGTACTCTCAAATTTGGCCACAAAAAGAGAGACCGATATCTCACCACACCTTTGAAGCAAGCCAGGAAAAACACACACACAACTTTATCCATACAGACTCTCAGGACAGGCAGTAAAAAGACACTGCGAATCTGCGAGTTGTGTGGTTGTCAGCAGAATGCTGTGCGCCCACTCTTAGTGGCTACAATATAACTGAAAAACACCTCAGCAAAAGGGAATAAAGAAAATACCATGCATGCACAGTTGACTACCTTATCAGACATTGCTGGTGGTGATGTGATATTTGTGCTGGAAGTTTTCCAACAGTGATGGTGTGTTGTTTTGATGAGTTTGGCTACTGCCATCTGGTGGTAGAATCATATGCACTACTGATGATGTGAATTTTTACAGACCAACTAGACCCTTGACTTAGCAAGCAAGCCCAACAACAGGAAAATTGACTCAGGAAATAATAAAATAACAGCAATAAAACCTAAAGTGCTCAGTGTTTCCCAAACAATAGCATGTTAGGATAGGATTTGTAGTCAGGAAGGTTTAAATCTCTTCTCTCAAAAGTACTCTTCCTAGGTGC
This sequence comes from Coilia nasus, assembly GCA_027475355.1. Taxonomy (NCBI): domain Eukaryota; kingdom Metazoa; phylum Chordata; class Actinopteri; order Clupeiformes; family Engraulidae; genus Coilia; species Coilia nasus. The sequence goes on from CM050221.1 coordinate 30,415,704, forward strand.
ACAAGTATCTTGTGTTTCTCTAAAAAAGTGTAAAAATTGTTTTCTAAATATTGCAAGAAATGATGGAATGGGGACAGCGCACAGGCTAAAAGAGTGAAGTTGAAAGCATGTTTTGTTTCCAAAGAGTTGAGCATTTAAAAAAGCACATTGAAAAAGAATGCTTACATTTCTGTAGACCTCCTGTTAGCCAGTTATCAGATAAGCACACAATTTACCATAGCAGCTTCACCACCTTGTGCAGAGAAAGTTGTACTCCTACAACACAAACAGCAGAAAGTCCATGTCAGCCTTATTTAATGAGCTGACCTTCAGTTGGGGGAAAACAAAGACCATCTGGACTCTCTGACCACAGATGTAAAAGCACGGCCCTCTGCCATGAATGTTTCCCAGGTGTACTATCTGCTGTTGAAATAATTTAGTATTTTACATATTTGTTCAAAACAATGGCACTGTGTGGCTCTAATGACGTTATATTTCTGTCAGTGAGTTCAAAAATATCACTGAAACCATAGGCTACCAAAAGTAAGACTTCAGTCTTCTATACCATAAATGTGACCATAATCAGATGGTCATCCTGGAAATTTTGGCTTTAGAAAGTAAAAAACCCAGACATATATTCCTTCTGCCTGTGGACCTAATACAGGTGATTTCACAAATTACCTCACTTGTCTCATGAGTTATGTGCACATTCAAATTAGCTGGTTCAGAGAATGGTTGGATATAAATGTCTGAAAGGGTTTTTACATTGTGAAGCTGGGATCTCCACCTCTGATTGTAGTTTCATATATCCACTATGCCTGCCTAAAAAATATTGTGGCGCACATAAAATGGATTGGAAGAGAGTGGGAGGGAAGAAGGGGAGGGTGGAGGGCCAGAGAAAGCAAGAGGGTAAGAAGTGGCGAAAGGGGAGGAGGCAGGAGAAAACAGCAGGCACAAGAGTGCATTTGAGAGTACAGATATGAAACAGGTGAGGAGAGAAGACATGAGATGGCATGAGGAGAGCTGCTCTTCATCACCTTACTCTGCCACAATGAGGACAGTCAGTGTTTTATTTTGAAATTAACAGTAAAAGACTGGAAAACAGCTTTGCCTTGTCACTAGGTACTGTGTAGACAGTGATAAGGTGGAGTGAAGGTTGGATTGAATTCACCAAGATATGTCTGAAGACTGAAAAAAATGAAAGTAAAACCTTCATTAAAGAAAACTTCCAGAATGTACTGTAGACTTTTCATATATATATATATATATATACTTTTGGGGCTTTAGGTCAACAGCAGAATCTGTAGGATCACAGATTTTGCCTGACCAAAATGTTCTTGCCCACCAAACAGCACTCCAAAAGCTACTCCCATTAGACCCCATACTGGCGTATCTTGAATCTACTGTAAATGTTTCAGCAAGTTTTACGACGACTACTCTGACCTGCAGTGTAGCTTGGTCACAGCAATAATATCTGAGCCAGCTTGTCACAGCAGTACAGCCTCTTTATTTTTAGATGCATACCAGGAAAGTTTTGAAAATGCCTGAAGTAGATTGTCTGGCTCTGTGGACACTGGCCAGCTGCTGAACAAAAATTTGGGTGGAAATGTCAAACAAGAAGCCTGTGTTACAAATTAGTTCAGCTGTGCCAACTTCAAAACATAAATTCTTCACATGGTAAAAAGAGTATTTCTGATATGACGTTATCCACATTTACGCATTGTTTATGAGCCTCCCCTGTGGAAACATGGATGTCAAGAGTAGGATGCTCATTTGCCAGTCTCGCCCTGTCCCATAATGTCCTATTTAAGATGCCTGAAGTCAACAGATGGAAAACAGCTTCCATACCCATTGTGTTCCTACAGTGCATATACGATTGCTTACGTACTCTAGTCTGATTGACAAGGTGGAGGACAGGTCATTTATTGTTTCAATGTCATAAACCTCTTGGGGCCAGGGAATGCACGCATCACACACGTGTTTCCCACCAACGCGCATAGGCCCTTGGAGTAATGTAATTTATACCCCCCCACTGATTACAGTTTTCCTTGCATTCTGTACACTCTAATCAGACCAAGGATCTGTGTTTTACCTGATTGCAGAGAGCTGCTGGCAGTCACTGTATATGTTACCCTGCATTTAACTTACTGCATACTACCGACAGACTCCAGTGATGTAGGCCTATTCAAAAGAATTATTCATAAATAAGTTGGGGATGAGTAACCATACAGTAACTAACCAGAGTAAGAGCTGCCTTTCCTTTTCAGTGAGAATAAAAACATCTTAGGCCTACTTTGAGTTATTTTGGTCAGGTTTGTCACCTTGTCTTGGCCCCCTGCCAGGATTCTATTGTGTAACAATAACTAGCCTGCACTGATTTCTGAATGGAACTGTAAAACATATTTGGCTATGTTCATACTGAAGCCAAAAAAAGGATGCATTTTTTCATATCCGCTAAAAAGAATGTTTTCTTTTGACCGTTCGATTAGCATATTGCAAGTGATCTGGTCACTTGCACTGTACCTGCATCCACCTCATATGGAATGATGCCTTACTCGGCTGAAGACAGGAATTCATATCTCATGCCACACATAGGCCTACTGTGTCGCGTCCGCAGTCTTCTGTAAAATGTCTACATTTCAGTTTCACGCTTCTGTCCAAGTTTGTCAATAGCTGCATGCAGCAGCCTGTGCGTCTGGTTTGGCATGCTGAAACCATAGACAGTAGAAGAGAAACAGTGTTTTCCTGCACTCTTAATTACAGGTTGTAGGCTAATTCGGGTTTGTATCCAATGTGTTAATGCGTATCTTAGTTATCTGAATAAGACATTCTCAACTGGAAACCAATGAATGGCGCATTCATCTTCTAATTAGATTCGTATTAGATTCGATTAGATGAGTAGGCCTACTAGATGAGTTCACAAGTTGAATGGAAACTCGACTTGTATACGGGCACATGGTAGGATCGGATTGGATTGGGATTGGGTTGGGTGTTGCTACCCAACGGGTGGTCTGTCCCAAATGTCTGTGCACATGAGAGTTCGTGTTAGCGGATAATGGTCAGAGATCTGGCCGTTTCCGCTACGCTAGATGGCGCTATATTCCTTTCAACAAGTGGTGTTAGAACTACTTCAGGTTAACGGCTGCTAAAAGAAAATAAACAAACTATCTGGCGGCATACAAAACAAAGATAGCGCTTGAGGAGGTTGACAGAGCAGCAGTTGCATGCAAGCTGTGCATTCTCCTTTCTTTGGAAGTCCGTATGAAAGAACAAACAGCGTTTTTGGTTTCCTTGATACGACATGAACTGTGCCGTCGGCGTTTGATATTACAAGCAATTGAGGACAACGAGACTTGTTGAGAGCAGGCGATAGAAAGCCTCGACGTTCAGTATGGATGAAAATCAGGGATAGACGCTTCTGGGATCGAGTGGTTTTACATGCGCAGTAGGGCTGTCAACATTGCTCAAAAATGATTTTCGAATATTCGCTCCAAATAAAACACAAATATTCCAACTACACCGAGTAGGCTATTTCTTTTGCCTCCGACATTCCAAAGCGCAAGTGCACGTTTTTTCACATTCCAATATTAACTTTCACCTTCGAATTGCTTTTCTAACTAAAACTATTCGAATATATATTCGAATTTCGAATATTCCTTGCCAGCCCTAATGCGCAGTACACGAATCCAAACCAATAACCGTGCACAAGGCGGCACCAAGCGGATTGTAACCGGCTCAAGCCAGGGGTTGCAATCGGATTCGCGAAACCAATCCCTATACGATCCTTAGCCTGGGCACATGAAGTCGATACGATCCCAAACCATTTCCAATCGGATTCAACTCCTCCATGTGCACGCAGTGGAATGTCGCCTTCATTGGCGTCTTCACATCGTATTTTATGAACGACTGTACATTTCGGATTTGGGCTTTGTAATTGCACGTTAAAAATTTGAGTGGGTTGGCTGGTCAAACCAGTATGCAATTATTTGGGTCATGCGCTCCGCTCCGCTTTTATGATATGCGCTCGAGAGTATGAAGTCTAACGTTACGTCACCCGGAACAAAATGATACAACACTCAGAACATTAAAGTCTTTTTTCTTCTACTGTCTATGTTTTTCTGGGTAGTTCTACTGATGTCTGGATTAGCCTCATACAACAGCAACGCTGAGAGTGTTGAGGGAGAATTAAAGATCTTTGAGCAACGTTACCAACCTAGGTTCTTAGATCAATACATCGGAAAGCAAACAGACAAAATACGGGGATCAATACATCGGAAAGCAGACAAAATACGGGAATCACATACATGCACATAAGCAAAACAATCAGCTCAATCACAAGTTGAATCATATCCTATGAAACCACCTCCAAATGTGGGATGCTTGTGGGAATGCATTTCATGTTTTTTTTTCCTGTTTAAGTACAAAAATGTAACTAGATATTATGTGAATATGCTACACATCAGGGGCAGTCTGAACAAGATCTATTAACATTATGTACATTATTGAAATGTACCAGCATACTGTCAGAGACCAGGTGCATCTGGGTTGACCCTAGAGCAGCTAATTAGCCTGTGTGACCACCTGCACCTGTCTGCATCTTCAACGAGCTAATCAGCTCCTCAAGATTCAAATACATGTGTTTGCTGAGCTCATTCATTTGCCTGCCTGCACTCGTGTCGTTTCTCCTCAGTCCATGTCTATTCCAGGTTCTGTTTCAAGGCAGTTTTGAAGGATCTGGTAATGTTTAGGGAAGCGAAAAACTTAGCATTCTGGCATGCTGTCCTGGCAGAGATGCTGGGAATGCTTCTCTTTATATTCATCAGCATCATTGCTGCCATTGGAAACCCGAACAACAGTGGCCCTGATCAGGAGGTCAAGGTGGCACTTGCATTTGGGTTAGCATAAAGCATAAATGCTCTTGGTTTCAATGCGGTACATGTCAAAAATGCAGTTTGAAGTTGATATGAATTTGATAAGTACATCAGAGGCGTCCAAATAACTTTTCCAAGCCATAGTCATGTCTTGTCATCCTACGTCTTGTGTGTAAGACTGTATTACTGCAAATAATGCAGTTGATTAATTGTCATGTCTGTCTCTTAGCTACATTGAATCACTCTTGCTCAAGGCTTTGGCGTGGAGTTTATGCTTACCCTTCAGCTTGTCCTATGTGTCATTGCCACCACAGATAAAAGGCGAAGTGATGTTGGCAACGCTGCACCACTGACCATTGGGATATCTGTAGCCCTACGACAACTGGCAGGCATGAGTGAATGCTGGTCTGGCAATGGATATGAGACTTTTGTTTAGCTTATACAGATTCGGCAAACATGTACATGGGTACGCGCGCACACACACACACACTCATGTGGTGCCCTGTGCCATTCATGCTGGGAACAATGATCAAACAGGGCCCAGCATCATAGATGTTTAGATTAATTGAAGTGTGAATGTGAAATGTAAGTGAAGTTAACTTGGCAAATTATACATGGTCGTCTTCAAGGGCCTGGAAATGAGTCTTGCACTCCCCAAAATAGTCTGACTTCTGAAAGATGTGTTTTCACGGCATGTGCTAAAAATTCATTTAGAATCGCTACGTCTGTATTCAGGTACACTGGACTGGCCCTTTGAGTGCAGGAGTCGTGGCTGCCCTCATTTATGACCTGCTTATATGTCCTAAAATTGGTAGCCTCGTGGAGCGGCTAAAGATCTTGCACAATGGAGATTATCCACGTGAACAAGAGCCTCTGCTGAAGGCAGAGGGTGATGAACAGTAGAACGAGCAGTGAATGCTAGTTGACACCCATGTTTTGCAAAAATGACAATAAAAATCAAGTAAACCATGAAATGCGTACAGCACTATTTTATGTGTGCAGTCTGTTTGGTTATATAGTACTGGTTTACACTGCTTTTTCCGAAGGTTTGACTAGAATTGACTAGAGTTCAAATGTCTCCTTTCTTGTTTTAAGCTTTGGTCAGTGAGATGGTTCAGCTTTGTCTAACTAGTCAAACACACATGTAGCCACAGCCTGTCACAGTTTGTGGGTGTAAAAGTTTAAGAGGTGCCACTGTCAGCAGTGCTGTAGTTGTCTTCACACTGCATTCATTTTTCTTTCTGAGACTCTGTTAGAAGAAGCTGCAACAGCTTGGCGATGGCAAGCGAGGTGAGAAGCTGGTCATTTTGGAGAGCTGTGCTGGCCGAACTAATTGGAATGCTTCTGTTTATATTCATTGGTATTGCGTCAGCCATCGGTAACCAGAATAACAGTGGCCCTGACCAGGAGGTCAAGGTAGCTCTGGCCTTTGGTTTGGCCATTGCTACTCTTGCCCAAAGTTTAGGGCATGTCAGTGGGGCACACCTCAACCCTGCCATCACACTGGGCCTGCTAACCAGCTGCCAGATTAGTGTGCTTCGAGCTGTGTTGTATATCGTTGCTCAGATGGTGGGGGCTGTGCTGGCCAGTGCCATCATGTACGGACTCAGACCTGATTACAGTGTTTCCCTGGGACTTAACAAGGTGAGTTGCCATTCAGACAACAGCATTCACATTAAATTTGCACTCGTCAGTCACCATGTCTGTGAATCTACAAACTCATACCCCAGACAGTAACAAGATTTGATAACTTACGTATCGCTTTAGTGGGTATTTTTTAATGTTTTTTTTTTTCTTCTCTACTCTTTATTTACAGTTAGCACCTGGCATATCACCTGGCCAAGGCTTTGGGATTGAGCTCTTAGGCACCTTTCAGCTGGTACTGTGTGTGCTGGCCACCACTGACAAAAGGCGCTCCGACGTGTCTGGCTCAGCTCCTCTTGCAATAGGTCTCTCAGTGGGACTGGGTCACTTTGCCATTGTGAGTACACACACACACACACACACACACACATGCATTTACTAACTCATCGTCTGCTACTGTTGTTCCTACTGTAAGGTTGCAGGAGTGTCAATGATTCACAAAATGCAGTTTTGGACACCCACTTATTTAACTTATGGTTTGAGCATGCTAAAAAACTAGTGTTTTGTCAGTGAGGATCGTCTCAGCTCTCCCTCCCACTCATTAGCTTGATGGTTAAAGCTGTGGTGCCTGTCGGGGTAAAAAAGATACAATGCAAAAGACATTCATTCAACTAAAATGACGTGCATAAACATTCTTCACAATTAGAGGGGCCAGTGATAAATTGCTGTGCCAAATAGTGTCAAATGCAGGACCACTTTGAGCGAGGCCATATTTGATCCCATCAGGGAGAGGCTGTTGAAAAGAGATAGAGAGAAGACAGATTATGTTTTCTAAAAATGGGGGAAAAGGTCTGAAATGTTTGCAGAGAGGAAGGGAGGTGCAGGAACAGAGTACAAATCGTTTCCTCTGTATTTACATAAGAAAATATACTACCACCACTGCTTAAAGAAAATAAATTATGGCGCAAAAAATGAACACATCTATATACACAATACATCTGTTTACTGTCTATTAAATTGCTATATGTTTCTCATCCATTTGGTGTATGGCTATATTACCAGGCTCTTCACTCTTTTACTCTTTCATCCACAGATCAGTTACACTGGATGTGGTATTAATCCTGCTCGTTCTTTTGGGCCTGCAGTCATTCTGGGATCATTTGAAAACCACTGGGTGTGTTTTTGAAATGTATTTTCAATCCTAAGAAAATCGTTATAATACCGAAGATGACCTATATACCGGAGATGTCCTAAAATGTGATAAATGTGATACATTTTAAATCCATTATTTGTATGATATAGGTATATTGGATAGGCCCTATATGTGGAGGGGTTGCTGCAGCTCTGGTCTACGACTTTCTGCTGTTCCCCAAACGTGAGGACATGGCCACACGGATGACCGTGCTGAGCAGAGGGGACGAAGCTGGGTCTGCTCAGCAGCTCGCCACGGAAGATGAGACGGAGACCAGTCAGTGGCCAAGGCACTAATCAGACCCCCTGCATTCTCTCGGTGTTGGATAAGGTGATATCCTGTGGTGTCAGTCCATTATTATGATAGTCAGGCTACTCCTCATGTCTAAAAGTGGATCGTTTGTAGTCTGTTTTACTTGATTTGGTGCTTCATTTGTTGGTTGTTTATAGTTGTTTCAGATATTCATCTAACACAATCTGAATACCTGTCTATTAAGATGAGTACGATTTCATTTAAAATCAAAGTTGTTAGCGATTTGTCATTGTATTTAAATGTTTTTGTGCAGGGATAGTGGTTCTTGTATAACTATTTTGTTATCGAGGGGTGCTTAATTCCTTCAGCATGTAAATGCATGATTGCAAAGTCACAACAGTGCTGGTGAAAAAAAAGTAAAAATATGTTTTCCACATCAAATGAATGCTGTCTTGAGTATCATGTTGTCTGCAAAGCTAGTTTAGAAATGAAACTTCCTGCGTTGCTGAGTGACATATTGTTCAACAAAGCTGGAAGGTCTCCAAAGGCCTCTAATGACCTCACTGTAGGGGGCCAGAAGGTAAATATATGAGTGAATGCATGGGAATATGTATTGCGTGCCTGGGTTTTTGCAAAAAAAAAACTAACAAAACAGTAACCAGAAGCCTACCTGCTGGCAAAATACAGATAGGAAAGGGTTTGATTTCCTTGCTGGCACTTTCACGCTTCATTGTATAGAGGACACAGGACACATGCCCTTTACATCTGTATGCATAATAGCACCCCACCCAGTGTTAATCACTTGGTTGCTAAAGAACTACAAATCTAGTTTACCTGACGTGCCCTGGAAACCAGACATAGCATCAATCCTCTGGTTGCTCTTGGCTGAACTTTTAAGGCAAAGGGGGGGAAACTCCAGTGATGGGAAAACCTCCTACCAGTTTGCATAATTTACCAAAAAACCCAAAGGAAGGATGTAAGAAAATATAATGACATATTTTGATCTTTATCAACTTTGATTTATCTTTCACATTGTTTTTTGAGAGGAAATGCGTGTAGGTTTTTCTCATGAAATTAGGTGTTTGACCACAAATAGTAGACTGTGGTTTGCAGACCATCTTGTCTGCCCATGCATTTTCCAAACTCTTTTTTTCTCCCCAACTAATATCCCCTGACGTTCAGGATGTGCTAAAACAAATGATTGCTTAACTAGACATTGTGCTTATATTGTCTAAACTAGACTATGGAGTAAGATGAAAAAACAGACCAGTTTCCTCCTGTCTTTGTTTTTCCCAGAATATGTCAGTGAAAAATGACCAGTCCCTTTTCCGTTGTCAAAGTGTTTCATGTGTCAACATGTCAAGCCATTTGAAGCTTTAGATGTCCACACAGAGAGATTTGTCAATAATAACATCCTCTCGTGTCAATCCTACAAAACCTTGGCTTCCTTTCGGCATCCCTCAGATCCTCACATTGTGCTCCATGTTTGTTTTTCATGTTTGTTTTTCATGTCGCCCTTTCCATTCCTCCCCACATATCCCCCTACCTTCACACCTTCTGCCCTTGGTCGCCTTTCAGTCAAGTATACGTTTGAAGCCTCCCCACTTCTTATCCACCCATCGTATTCAACCATCAACTATCGTCATCGATGGTGGTTTGACATGTGAACATCAGTGAGGAGTTGTTTTTGAACTCTGAAATGTTTGTGTTCACTGCACACTCATTTGGGTGTAGAGTAGACGCCCTGACTTTCTGTCACAGAAACTCCTGTACCAACCACATGGCTATTGTTTTGAAAAAGAAGAAGGTGAGGGAGGGGGGCTGAACGAGGGTGCGGGGCGACAGGGTTGATTGAGTGCCGTGCGGAGACAAACTGGTGAAGTAAGCAATGGGGTTGCGCTGAGGAGGACCAGGGAGTTACTCCCGCACATTCCCTGCGCTGACAGACGGCAGACACTTCTCGTGGATCGTCAGCGGGACTTCACACATCCACACTCCCCCTGTCTGCTCTGCATCAGCTCCTGGCAGCCAGGGTCAGAGTCTCACAATAGCAGCCTAGAGGCAACGAACTATAGTTCAGCTGCAGTGTTTGGGTCCTGTACTATTCGTAGGCATGTGCTTACAGTGGGGCCCAGATGTTAAATTCATTACTGAAGTGTGTTTTAAAAGGTCCAGGCTTTTTTAGACCCCCCCCCCACACACACACACTTTACTGTTCGTCTTGTTTAGAAAAAAGAAGATAACTGTAGCTACTTTATCAGGAAAAGGATCAGAATTTACTTAAGCAAGATAATTGTAATGGTGAGTGCAAAATGTGCTGGGTGATTTGTTTATGTTGCAGAAAATTGCACCACTGCCTTAACCTGTTTCGTACAGTTCCTCTTTTCCTCCACACACTGAGTAACACAGCTAACCCACATTTTAACAACATGTAGCAAAACACCCAGAAATGCAGTTGTCGGTTTCTACTCTTTAGCTGACATGGCATAAACAAAGCTTCAGCCATTCAGTCAGCAACTTCTGCCCTTTTCCCCAACAACTGTAAAAGCACACCTACGCAACATGACTCGTATGACACAGAACACCATAACCAAAATAGGACAGAAATTAGCTGATATAGCTTATTTCGTCAAATGCTAAATTATGTATTTGTTGTAGAACCAAATAACAATGTGCCCACATATGAAACAGTATTTCAAATAGTCTATTGCAGTGGTTCTTAACTGGTTCGGCCCAGGTAGCCACAATTTCCTAGTCACAAGCAAAATTTTCAAACCAACTTTTCTTTTACATTTTAACTGATGTAGCAGCCTTAAATCTCACATGATAACCTTTTTTTTCTTTTTTTTTTTCTTTTCTTTTCTTTTTTTTTTAACTACAACATCCACAACCCTCCCCACTTTTGGGTCCCACCTCCCACAAATGAAAACAAATACTGGTCTATTGGAGCCACTCCATCATTAACCATAACTAAGTTTATTCTGAGATTATTGCAATGGTAGCACAACAGTGGCATCCACATTGCATTGACTGTTCAAGAGTTATTGAGAGGAACAAACAATGGTGCACACTACATAGACCAGAATTGTATTTAAACATTTAGAGGGATGAGGACACAGTATATAACTGCACCTAAGAGTAGCCAGGCATTCATTTTACGTGTGTAGTCCCAGGAAGCGAAGTTGCCAGTCAAAGACAATGAAAACGAATATAAAAAAATGAGACAAACAAGTGTTATTACAACAACTATATAAAAAAATAAAAAAATATATATAAAAGCAATGTATACCTGCACCCTAAACACTGAAAGATGAGCTGTTGTCTAGCACTCCTGAAGCTGGGCTTCCAGGTACAGTGTCACCCACCTCTAAGCCATGCAGCTGTTATTTCAGTGGACATAGAGCTCCACATCCTGGCATCACGCTAGCCAGTAGAAGTGGGCTTGGAGGCAATAAAGCATCTTGGCAATTCCAGAATGGCCCACTAAGCCACGGACCAATAGAAGCACTCTAAAGCACAGCCAGGAGAGTACTAGAATCAGGAAGCAATTGCCATGGAAAGAGAGAGAGAGAGAGAGAGAGAGAGAGAGAGAGAGAGAGAGAGAGAGAGAGAGAGAGAGAGAGAGAGAGAGAGAGAGAGAGACTTTTTTCATATTTGGAAGATAAAACACAGAGATCGTCTTGTGCGTCATTCTCACACACAAAAATCAAGGAAGACACAATAAAGCAAAAAGCGTATTTCCATTGTGATCTCTGTACACACTTGTAATGGGAATTTCTCTTCTGACAATCGGCAATTAGTGGATGAAATGCCAAGCCCATGGCCAAAAATTTGAGAATGAGATCTCTATATGCTTGCCTGTTGTGGTCAATGTGTTCTAATAGGCCTACAAAACAATACAAGTCTCATTGCTGCTCATGCCATCTCAACTCAACTGTCAAGCAGCCTTGCACAATGTCCTTTAGAGTAGATAAGCATTTATGCATTCACTTAATCTCTCTACACACTTATACCAGAGTAGTTTTACCAGGGTAAGTTGGCCCTGACCTGCTTTCCCCCTTTGGACGTTTAACTATACAGTATACAGCATTTATAAGGTTAAACTGACTAAGGTGAGCTCGGCATTCATTGAATCTGTTGGAGATTGCTGCCATCTACTGGACATACATGACACACTCCAGATAAATTCCCATTGAATTTACTGATGTTTAAAGGTGTACTTCCACGAGAAACCGTTTAGTACTTGCTCTTTTGAAATATGATAGGTCACCCCGAGTTGCATATGCATGCTGCATATCAAAATGTTTTTCTACCCCCATTTTCTATATCAGTCAAAAGACGACAATAGGCTGGAAAAATGACCCAATGCAAAAAGGGCCTTCGGCGTGACGCAGACGTGAAAAAACATATAAGAGAAACTGACCAAATGGGCTTTAAATGATCTTAGCCTGTGACTCGCATAAGATTAGCAGGCTAGTTAAATGACTGAACTGCACTTAGCCGGGCACTTGCACTGTTTTGTCATGCAAATATTACCATTCTGAAACGTTCATTGACAAACGGTCAGGAAGCAATTGTGCTTGTGCCATCTCTCTTTCCTCTTCGGATTCAGGATCAAACACATAAGGCTGTATCTCCGAAGACATTCTGTGTGCAGTTTTAGCGCTGTCAAGTTGACTTTTCCCCACTCTGCTATCAAGTTGACTGTGGGGCAAAGGAAGCTGCAGGGAGCGTGTCACGCCTCTGGTGAAATCGTGTCGTTCTCCTGGCCCCACCCCCTCCACCAAACTAAAACAGCCTGAAACAAAAGCACTAGAACATTTTTTTCATCAAAACCAGCGCACGGGGCAATTATCAATACTAGAGAACACCGCAAAATTAATGAAAACATGATGGAAGTACACCTTTAATGTAAGTGTAGCGTGGATCACATACACGCACCTGAGTACATTGACTGTCTATGTTTTTGGGGTTTAGATACAAAATAGAAAGTGGGAAATTGACATCTTCATGGCATTCACGGACTTTCTAGTGTGTAGCCCACTGACCTCTACTGGCTGCATTAATATCATGTAGCCTACAGTATACCAGTAGCTGGGAAAACTACTAGACTTAGGCAGAGAAAACTGCAGATTATACACCCTCCAATGGAAATACAATCCTTTTCCTGGAAAAAAAAAAAACAAAACAAAAAAAACAGAAAAGAAACACAAAAAAGAATGCATTGTCATCCACTGTTTGTGAGAAATTGTGGCCCCGTAAACCTCCTCACTACAGAGAGAACTTCTCTCAAGGCTCAGCACTTTACAGATGGTGGATGTCAAGGACAATCACACTATTTAGGACAGTACCTGTACACAGTATTGTTCCAGGCAGTTCCAATGGAGAGCACAGCATTCACCTGCATCTTGGGAGACAAACTTGACCTTTTAAGTTGATAATTGGGTTGCATGTGGCTCATGAAGATTATTCAACTATTTAGCTCCCCTTTGTTACATGCTGAAGATGTTGTCATTGGCATGGAGGACACATTAAACACCATAATGTGCCCGGAAAATCCCATAAACCCAAGTTAGCCTAAAACAGGATCTGAAGCTGTCACTTTAAGAAAACTGGTAGAGTAGACATGCAAATGTGAGAAAGTGTGTGTGTGTGTGTGTGTGTGTGTGTGTGTGTGTGTGTGTGTGTGTGTGTGTTGTGTGTATTATTTGAGAGTGAGTGCATTTTTTTATTTTCTTAGCATAACATAGGCTAACTGTAGTCTTTGTCAGTTTCATGTTTGAAAGGTTTTCGGCATCACAGGAGCATTTACTTGTTTTTATTTTAGAAATGTATAATGCCAATTTTAGAAATGAAGACATGTAATCCTTTTTTTGTTCCACCGACCACCTCTGCAGGATAACTAGGTTACTTTTTTTATTTTACCAAAATTAGGAATTGAATAATTCCTATTTTATGTTCTGTGGGCACTTTATATTTATTCAAGCTATGATAGTGTTTTCTCCCATTCAAAGCCCGTAGCATACAGCAAAATGTAAGCGAAATGCAAAAAACATTAAACGACACTATTGTTTTGACATGCTTGTAGCCGTTTTCGATAGAAATCTTTAAAACCCGGAAGTAAACCGGATATTTTATTTCGGATTTTTAGAGCCCGCCCATATGAACCTTCGCAGAGGGAGCATCATGATGTCTCCGTCTTTGCTGAATTCTGAATTTACGGTGTGTATCTGTAAGATTTCCATTGTACGCAATAAAACTGTGTGTATTTCGTCACTGCATGACTACAGATTAATTGTTTCTTCAATGACTGAAAGTTGGTAAGGACACCGTAGCTCGCTGTCTGGCTAGGTAACTTGGTTAGCCAGCTACATTTTGGCTATTGTGGTAGTAGCATGCTAAACCTCACACATTTAACATTATGTTTACGTTACGTAACCCATTTTGTTTACTTTTGTTTACTTTGCTGGCTTCATTGTGGTGAACATATAACAAAAACTACTTCAAAACGTGTAGTTCATGTCGGTGTTAGCTAGCTAATCAGCAAAGAATACTTACTCTGTTCAATAGTTAACGTTTTAACGTTGACGTTTGTCTTTTGTCACGGGCTTCGTGGGACTGGAATTTGCTTACGTCTGAATACGCGTGCTTACTGTGTTGGATAACCAAACTCTCTGGTGGTGTAGCAATGTTGTGGTGTTATATCTTACAGGCTGCAATTTCAAGTGCATTGGAGGTCAGAAACAGCAAACCACTAATACATGCGTTCAGTCATGTCCCTGGAAAGTAAGTGTTGCTTTTTGCGAGACTAGGCCTATTACTTTTGCATTAGATATAAGATGTTACATATGAGTATCAGTCTGTGCAGACGTGCGGTCGTCAAACATATAATCTCTGACACTTCTAGTGAAACGGAGAAGAAGAGCTCCCTCGACCAAGCCTTGCGAGGATTCCTTGAATCAGAGATTGTGAGTTGGCAAAGTAGGGTGACATGGACAGCCTGCTGTAAGGCTACTAATTGCTAAGGTGTTCATAACCTTTTTAATATTCACTCTAACTTTTTGACTGCTATTGTTTTGTATTTCAGATTAAACAGACACACTCTGATGACTTCCTTGCCTTGATTTCCCTAAGTATAGATGGAGTAATTGAAGGTCAGTTGAATGTCATGACACTTTTATGATTAGAACTTATGACGTTTATAAGGGAACCACTGTAAAGACTGAACTATAATGTCCTGTAGAAGATAAATAACTTCTATTTATGATTTTCACTTAGGAGTCTGCTCAGCAACAACACCTTTCCTGTTGTTGGGTGATGTGCTTGATTGTCTCCCCCTTGAACAGTGTGACAAAATATTTTCTTTCGTGGAGGAAAATGTTGCTACTTGGAAGTCGGTACGTTCAGACCAGTCTATTGTCAAATAAATACACGTTTAGTGCAGTTTGCAAGAGTGCTATGTTATGTTTCTTCAATAAACACCTCATTCTCTCAACAGAATTCCTTTTACTCTGCTGGGAAGAACTACTTGCTAAGAATGTGTAACGGTAATGCAATTTTGTAATGTTTATAACTTCTTTTAATGTAAGAGAATTTTACTATCTGTAAAGAAACACACTTCAACAGTTATACATTTATTTTTCCAGCAGTGTATGCTTGCAGTGAAAAGCTTACCTCATGAGAACTTTGTTTTATTTAGATCTGCTGAGAAGGCTGTCCAAGTCTCAGAACACAGTCTTCTGTGGTCGAATCCAGCTCTTTCTAGCAAGGTTATTTCCTCTGTCAGAAAAATCAGGTAACAGCATCTTTGTGTTTGCTTCCATGTAATGATTAAAGTTGGTATGGTTTGATATGAGCATGAGTATCCTGTGGAGTTGTATCCATTGGTCTTGCGTTTGTGTGATTTTTTCCTGTATGTATTTGGAACATGTAAGGAGAACTGGGGTGGAAATTTGCATTGTTCTTCAGAGTTTATTACTTCCTGTGGTTTATAGGTCTGAATCTGCAGAGTCAGTTTAATCTCGACAACATCACAGTTTTTAATGAAACTGAACAGGAGAGCACACTTGGCCAACAAGTATGTATAACAATTCACTTAACACTACAGTGTGGTTTTGTGACAGATGTACAATGGTTATTATTACATGTGTTGTTGATACTGTCTTGCCTGTGTGTTTGTAGATTGGTTAATGGTGTTTTTTTTTTCCAACTCATAGCACTCAGAGGAAAAGGAGGATGGCATGGACGTTGAAGAGGGCGAGATGGGAGACGAGGATGAACCAGCCCCATGGTAAATCTATGGAATGTTGAACACCTAATATTGGTTATGATGGTCACAAGAATTCCATTAATATTCTCAACTAGTTCCTTGGTAACATGAGTTCTTGCTGACATTTCTTTGTGATTGTATAGTGATTCACAACATATAATTGATATGTTGGTACTGACTGATAAACAGAATTGCAAGTGAAATTCAATTATTGTACTGTTGTGTACTAAATTTTTATTTGGCCAAAATGTTCTCTTTTGCAGTTCTGTTCCCATTGATTACAACCTCTACAGAAAATTCTGGACTCTTCAAAACTACTTTAGAGACCCAGTCCAGTGCTACGACAAGTTTGCATGGATGACATTCCTTAAGGTGCTCTTCTTTATCTATCCAAAAACTGAAAAGATTACAAGATGGTTTACAAAAAGTAGGAAGGGAGCTGATGTACAATAATTGCACAATGCTTATGCAGTCCAGGACATTTTAAGGCACATTTTAGGTTTTGAAATGCCTTTAACCCTCATCAAGGAAACCATCCCTGATTTTTGTCAAAAGTTTTAGCATTGTATTGCTAAAATGTGGATTGCTGACTCCATTCTTTGTTTATGTTGCAGTATTCTGATGAGACATTGGCAGTGTTCAAAAGTTACAAACTGGACGACGCTCAGGCATCAAAACAGAAGCTTAATGAGCTGAGAACACCTGGGGGAGAGGAAGTCTACTTCACTAAGTTCCTCACCAGTGAGAAGGTTGTTGGCCTTGGACACCTGTTAATCTTGTCAGTATGAAACATGAAGATTCAGCATGAATGTGACTGATTGATTTTAATCCTGTCATTTCCTCAGCTAATGGATCTTCAGCTTAGCGACAGCAACTTCAGACGCCATATCCTTGTGCAGTACCTTATCCTGTTTCAGTACCTCAAGGGTCAAGTAAAGTTCAAAAGGTAAGCTTACTGCTGTGTGTCCATGTGCCTCAGAGCATGACTAAGGAGAGCACTGTTAGATGATTTTTACAAGCTGGCTCCACTGTCTCCCCTCCCTGCTGCAGCTCTAGCTGTGTCTTGAATGACGATCAGTGTACATGGATAGAGGAGACCACTAAGCTAGTTTATCAGGTATGTTTTCATTGTCGTAGTGGTTGTATTAATAATGTGTACTCAGTGGTGTGGTTTATACACTTTATGTAGCAGAATTGACCTGATTTTGTAGTAAGTGTTTGTGTGCTGTGTTACCAGTTGCTCAGAGAGACCCCTCCTGAGGGAGACAAGTTTGCTGCTATGGTGGAGGTAAGTTAAAAAAATACCCTGTTCTGAATTGATTTTGATTCCTTCCAGTGTTAATGTTAAGTCTCAAAACACCCACTGTTGTTGAAAATCCTCTTCAGCATATCCTTAACAAGGAAGAGAACTGGAATGCATGGAAAAATGAGGGATGTCCCAGCTTTGTGAAAGAAAGGTATGTGCAGAACTCTTAATGGAACCCTGGTCTCCCTATTTCTGCATCAGTGAGACCTTAAACATCAGGGTTGCACAGCAGTCCTAAAAGTAGGGAAAGAGAATATGACTGGATAAATGAGAAATGTATACGGTACATGGCCATTTATTTATTGAGGGAATCATCCAAAGTCACACATCTAAGAAATGCAAAAGTATATGAACCTCTGCTTTTAGTGTCTGGTATGACTATCCTTTTTCTGCAACTGTTACAACCATGTGCCAAAGCCGCAACAAAAGAAGGAGGCGAGAGGTTGAATTTCAGAAAAAAATACATTTATTAACAAAACAAACACAAAGAGATGAGTCCAAGTCAGGCATCAGTAATGCGTGTATTTTGTTAAGTGTAAGATGTTCTGGGTGCTGTGTTGGCTGTGTGTTAAAGTTAAATTTATTTAGAAATAGAGAACATTTTGAAGGATCTGCTAACCCTCTAGCACCACTGTACATTTTCCATCATTTTGAATATGACCTTCTCAGACCTACAGAGACCAAACCCATTAGGCCAACTAGGAAGAGACCAGCTCCAAAGGACTTCCTGGGCAAGGGACCTGACAGCAAGGTCTTCATGGGAAAGTAAGATCCCTCTGCCTCTGAGTAATATGGGATATTTACGATGTTTTTTTCCCCATAAATAATCAGTCTGTATCGTCTGTGGTTTTGTGCCTGTTATTTCTGATGATTTTTAGACTGCTGTAAATTGTTGGGGTTTTTTTTTTTGGTCGTCATAGTGATGAACTTACAAGATTATGGAACCTCAGTCATGACAACATGGAGGCATGCAAGTCAGATGAACGGTATGATGTCTTAATAATTTTACCTGATGTCAGAAGGCCATTGTTTGTATTTTAATGCATACTATACCCCAGATTTATTGACAATTCTTTGATATTCCTCAGAGAGTTTGTGCCATCTCTAGAAGACTTTTTTGAAGAGGCCATTGAACAAGCAGATCCAGCCAACATGGTGGAAAATGAATACAAGTATGTGGTGAACCTTAAATAGTAGAGAAATTCTTTTTTTTATTGTTTATATTTATTTTTTATTTTTTATTTTATATATTTTTTTATTGTTTTATTGTTTTTTTTAATTGAATATATTTGGGAAGGTATAGTATGTGACATGTTAGCTGTTTTACCTGAAATGAATCCAACATGTGTGTCCTTTACATTCTAGGGTGGTGCGAAACTCCAATTATGGCTGGCGTGCTCTGCGGCTGTTGTCCAGACGGAGTCCACACTTTTTCCAACCTACCAACCAGCAGTTTAAGAACCTGGAAGACTATTTAGAAAACATGGTCATCAAGTTAGCCAAAGAACTGCCGGTGAGTGAAGTGGCACCTCCTAATAAAAATAAGTGTTTTGTCAGAAGTTTTTAACACTAATCACTGTTGGTACTCTCCTCACACAGAAGGACCTCCCATCTGAGGAAATTAAGACTGGAGAGGAAGACGATGAGGATGACAACGGTGACAACCTTCTAAAAGAAAGCAGTGACAGTGAGTTCTGGATGAGTCTCAATAAGTCATCTTCTGCAATGGACAATTATTGAACCAAATTTCCACAATGTCCAAATAAAGAACTGCTCTTGCTCTTTCTAAGTTCTGCTCTCGCTCTTTCTAAGTTCTGCTGGTATAACTTGGACTCACCTTAAAGCTTTTTAATTTGTTATTTTAGGTTTAACTTTTAAAGTTTGTCTAAGTTACGTTTTAAGCACTAAATGTAAAATGTAGAATCCCTGTGTATATTCTAAGCTTCTCACTGACCAACTTGCACGTAAAAAGGTATAAAAATAAAATGCCTTTCTGCAGCCGGGGCAGTGCCTCATCATTTCTAATGTGATGTGTGCATTTAACCCCAGGCCCAGACATGCAGAATAAGATGGTGACCAATGAGCAGATGGATGAGGTGGCAGCGAAGCTGGGGAACCAGTGGAAGACGCTGGCCGGGCACCTGGAGGTGAAGGCAATGGACCTTCGAGAGATTGAGGCCGACAACGAGGATGCAGAAATGCAGGCCAAGATGCTTCTAGTGGCATGGCAAGACCAAGTGAGCAGCCAGGCCACAGTTGAGAACCTTGTTACAGCCCTCAACAATGCTGGGTTTGGCAAAATTGCTGAAATTTTAACTGACACATAACAAAGATTCCACCTCCCCTTTATTTTTTTTTAAAAGTCATTTAAGTACAGTGCTCCTTTTAAGTATGTGAAACCTTCACATTTACCTAGCTTTCTCGATTATTTGGTCGTTAAGTGTGATTTGATCATACAAATCACTATTTTAGATGATCACAATGTGCTGAAGCTTCTCGTGGCTGTTGAAAACATCCATTAGACATCCAAAATGCTGGTTGTTGCTACCTATAGACGCCTAGAAAATCCATTTACTCCAGACATCTGAAAATAGGGCAAAACTAAAAAAAAAAAAGGGTAGGCTAGTATACCTCCTGACGATTGTGCAGATCTGGTTCAGTGATGATAAAACCCTGGCTTGAGTTTATGCTGGCGAAAAGAGTTAAATTTATGATTTATCACAAAGCTTTGCTTACTTGTCCACACAGCAATTTGGATACCCAATGGATGTTTTCAACAAATGCAACAATGTAACAATTTCCTTTGTGCTATTGGATTCAGTATTTTTTCACGGTTTTGCTGTTTCCTCTAGTGACTGATCAGATTACATTGTATGACCAATTATGGCTAAAACACTAGGTATTTGAGAAGGGTTAACAAATTTATGAGCTGCAGTGTAGTTTTTAGTCTGTTGTATTTCTTGATATGATCATGTCATTTTAAGTGTTTTGTAAAATGCTCCTCCTTTTAGATTATTGCTTTTTTTGAAATAAATGATTAAAAACCATGCTCCAGTGTGTCAATGACAAGCCAGAATTTCTTTGCATAAGTTTATTACCCTTTATGAAAAGCCAGCAGTCAATAACTTATTACAGAAAGGTGTTAGCTGTTGTCAGAGTTTTACACAAATGTGGCCAAAGTGTATTTCCTTTAGGGAGACATTAAGTGATAGATCTGAACAAGGGCATGTAAAGCATACCCAGCAAGATATAAGCCCAACAAGAACAACATGTGCAAGTGTAGTTGATTTTTTTTCAATCTCAGGTTTTCAAAGATACAGTTCATGAGTAGCAAGCTCCTTACTCGATATTGTAGCAGGGAAAGCATGTGAAGTTCCACCAATTAAAAAAAAGTCTGAACACAGGTTGAAATGGGCAGTAAGGGATTCCAAGAAAACATTCCATGTAGACTTGCCAAGTGTCTCAGTAAAAACCAATTAGTCCATTACATTGTCTATATGATGTCTGTTGAACACTAGTACTATGGAATAAGCATCAACACCATCATAGGCATCAAAAATATACAATGTTTATATATAAAACAAAAGAAACAAGAAATACACTTACACCCTCTCCTTGGATCATGTTCAAGGATTGATCTTTATTTTTTACAATCTGTTCCTTTGAAAGGTAAATCACCTTTCCCCACCCTTAACATGCTGCTTCCGTGGTGGTGCACAAATCGGAGAAAGAAGCATTCATGTCACTGTCAAAAAAAAATTAAGGTCAGATTTTAAAAGACACTGGGATTTATTGCACACCTATGCAGACAGTGCTTTGAAATGGCATGTTGAATTGTTGGTTTTCATCCGTCTCTCTCTTTAGTTACTGATCCTCTTCCAGAATTTCAAGACGGCGAGGCCCGTACAGCAGGACGTATGCAATATGCCAGTCTCCTCCACCGGATAACTTCAGGATGTCTTCAGGGGTCACTACACTGACCTTGTCATCATCAAACTTCACCCATTCATCTGCCACAGTTCAAAGATGACAAAAAATTAGACATGCACACAAACCAATGGACAAAAACATAAGGGGATCATCATGAACTCATGATTTGGGCTGTGCATTACGGTCCTGAGGCTACATCACTAAAGGTAGTACTTCTTAGGTGTGGGATAAAATACTGAACCTAACAATACAGTATCGTTGCACATTTTCACTGCACTGGTACCAAGTGTTGATATTTTTTCTAGCAAGTGCAGGCACTGTAAGAAGATTTTTCTGCCAATTTCACTTCACTAGCATCAGTGCTTAATGATCTCATGTTGCTTTATTTAAATCAGTGAAAGGGAACGTGTTTAAAAAAAAAAAATGAAAGGGGGGCAGTGCAAAGATTCTATGCATTACACTGAATAAATACATGATTCTTTTCACCGCTGTCCTTCAGTTACAATACAGATGTTATGTATCAGTGTTTATTGGCAAAGTATCACAGTTTTGTGCAGAGTATCAATGAATCACTGCATCCTGACATCCTTATTATTGGAGGCAATGTGCTGTAACTGTGCCCTACTGAGTTTCACTCTGTGATTCCCACCCCACTCTTTGCCAAGGTAAAGAATCCAGATCCCTCTTATGCCTAATCTACATTCCATTATATACAAAACTGACAAGGGACTTAGGAGTAACAAATATAGACCCTGTCGAACCTTGGTTTTTAAAATGAAAAGCCCTCCATTTAAAAGCCCTAAATGATCAACACGCATCCATCAGACCACCCACGGCAATTTAGGACACATTTGATATCACATTTGTTGCGAATGTTATTTCATCCCCAACAAGATGTTGAAGTGGTGTTGGCAGAAACATAATATGAACCCAAATCATCTGCAAGAAACACCTTGGGGATGCAAGCCAGAAACAATTTAAAACCAAATCTAAACAGTGCTGTGGGTTCCGATGTGTTTTCTGGGGCTGCTGGACAGCCTTACCTTCTTTCCTCTTGACCCAGGAGACGTAGTGGCCTGACGAACTTGACCGTCCCTGATGCGTCAGCACTGCCTGCAGGTCATAGTAGCCACTGTTGTTGGAGCCCAGATCTGTGCAGCAGAGGAGAGGCAGTGAAATACAGATCTGCACACTAGAGAACAGGGTAGGCAGTAAAACAGATGGATGTGTGGTAGTGGTGGTTCTAGTGGACAGTGCCATGTGTTGACACACAACATTTAGCTTTATTAGCTTTCAGTAAAAACCTTTCTTGATATGTTAACTACAAAACAAGCCCTCTGTGTTTTGGGATGGCCAAACAGCTGGGGTGTGGCCCCTGGACACGTTTGTTTTGTGCTACATGCAGCACTGAACTGCAATGCCTAGCAGTAAAATTAAAATTGCATGTAGCCCCTTTGAAAGAAACAATGGAAGCGATTACAATGAGTGCACAGCATCAAGTGCGGTGTACTTACCATCTGGAAAAGAGACAGGCTCATATTTTGGCTCTTTGGTTGCTGCCCCAGGCTGTCTCTCCACCTGTTTAAGAACAAAACCAGAGAGACAAGCCAGTAAGTTTTCAGCATTATGCCATGTGATGATTACATTGCACATTACACATTACAATGTGTCTCAAGCCGAAGTCTGTATTTTTAAAGTTATTCAGTCTGCTCAAAGAAGACGTTGTCTTTCTCACACAAGAGCTTGTGACAGCCAAAGAAACCTTAGCAGACAGAACCGATTTGTGGTAGTCCCATTAGAAACTGCAGCTAGTGTTGATAAAAAAAATATCTAAACACAAATGAGCAGGAGGGATCATACCTTTTTCTGCTGTTTGTCTAGCTTTTTATCCTCCACCTCCTTGAACTTTGACCTGATTGACACCATCTTGTCTTGGAGGTCTTTTGTGCAGAGCTCATACACATCCAACATCAGAGGAAACTTGACATCCTTGACGCACCAAGAACACAATGCATTTGTAAATATATAAATACAATAAATATGTACATACATTCTGATTTGTACACACAAATACAGAGATATACAAAATACATATTTTTACCTTTAGGACTTTGGCATTAACGGACTCCTTCTCCTTATAGAAGAAGCGAACCATCTGAACCGTCAGGTATGCAGGGAGTCGGCTGAGTTTAGACTTGAACATCAAGAGGAAAGTACATGTTAAAAGGTGCCGCATTAAATATTTCACAGCAGACACGGCATGCACACTACAGCCTGAAAAAAACTATCCATAGAATTTAAAACATAAACTTACTGATTTTATATAGAGAGCATTTCTGTCTAAGGATGGAGAAAGTTTTGTGATTTCCTCTTGTAGTCGCTGGAAACAGACATGAGATAGTGAAAGGTTAACAATGAAGCAATAATGATGAACAATAAACTTACTTAAATAGTCACATTGCTGTGGGCACCTACTCAGACATATTCAATCAAATCTCTAAATTGGGATTATGTAGTTGTACAGTTTGATGCTCACCAGCCTGAGTCCAGTGGCCAGGTATTTAACTTCCTGGTTGATGAAACAGCTGAGCTGGAGATGGCTCTCTGTGCCTTTGGTGGGTTCCTCATCCTCCGACTCTGTGCATTTCATACTAGATAAGAACCGGGTTAAGGGAGCAATCAAAAATAACCTGTCAACACTGGTAATAAAGAAAACTACTTGAACAGAGCTGGGGTTTATGAAGAGTATGTTAGAAAGGATACGTGGTTTCGTATTCCACACCAAAATACTGATCAATGAAATTCTTCTTTGCAGAGGCCGTGGCTGCCCCACTTTCATTCCCTGTCTGTAGAAGAAGTAAAAAAAAAAAAAAAAAAAAAAAAAAAAAACATAGTTTGGTAAGCCAATTTTCAACACACATTTAAGATGCAGAGATTTAAGTGAAAATAAAAAAGCCACCATTTTTACACTAAGGATGCATTCATAAATTCAATCTGGAAATTGAGTTATGCTCTGTAGTTCGAAAAGACTGAGCATTCCATCTCCCTTTGAATTAATGAACGGTTTTGTTTACCTAAGTGTTATCTAAGTGTTTACCTAACTCAAATAACCCAGAAGGCAAATGTGGGCTTTTGCTTAATTCAGATGTTGCTCATCTCACTTTTGAGCATGATGTTAATGATGGACATAATGTATACTGGACTGCAAAAAACATTATACTGTTGTGGGGCTAATAAAATCTAGTTAGTGTGACATCGGTCTGCTGTTCACTCTTTTTGGTTGGAGTGTCTTAAATACGCTCAGAACGCTCTCGCAGTGCAACACCAAATAAACAAACGACAGTTCCAGAAGCACTTGGAATTTACGGTTCAAAAGTGACGGAGTGTTCTCTCAGAGCCAGTTTAGGAACGCACCCCAAGTATCCACTCACCTCCATTGGAGTTTCAGGTTCCAGTGGTTCTAGCTTCTGCTGAAGCACCCTCATCATCTGTAGCCAGCATTCATTGGCGTCCTGTGTAAGCATGTATATAGTTAGACCTCCTCAAGGAGACTTGTTACAACAGGCATTTTGAAATGATACAGCTAGCACTTAATGCTTGTGACTCCTGACATGGACCAGCAAAAAGAAAATCTTTACAATATTCTTGTGGACAATATTCCCTCTGCAGCACCCTACCCACTTGTCATAGAGCTTAACTCATTAGAAGTTGGCAGAAAATTCCTCAGAGCAATGGTGCCTGAACGTCTATGTGTCAATAAGACATGGTCTCCAGCCATGTTTGTTAACCAGTGTCTCGAACATGTTGGCAAAAGGCTTCACCACTTGTACACCCAAATACAAGCGTCCTTCAAGGATGCCATCAAACCATCAAGGATCAAACTTTACACATCTTTGTGTATAACATTTTGTAACCATGTCCTCATGATGTACTCACATTACAAAACTGGTCCTTCTTACAAAGCCCAGAGTCCATAAACAAAAATCAAACAATGTGGGGGCAGCCAGTCCACTTAACAATTCAGCAGAATTTCTCAGACAGCACTGAAGGTAGCCCATCTTGCTCATTTAATTCAATCCTTAGTTTAAATATAACATTAGTTTTGTTGACCAAAAGCATCCAATAAGAGATTCTAAACATACACACAAACAAACAAAATGCAACAGCCACCAGTGCCACTAACACATTTATCTTTGCTATCTTTAACACTGATATGTCACACACTGCTGGTCATTCAAGTACAACACTGACAACAGTTTATGAGAATCTTCTAAACCCACTGTAGTACACATATTTTACGCATTCTGAGACACACAAAATGCCAAATACACCAACACTCATCTATGCGTTAAATCTTAATCCTTGCTTCAATGACCTGCAATTCAACTGATTTGCATTATTTGGAATAGTTAGCAGAGGTTTGTTTATTTTTACATCACCTAAATGTTAAAGGAAAATAGCAGACACATGCTAAGCAGAACTTATACTCTTTGAGCATTTGCTGAAGTAGGAACTTGGGATATTCTGCAAATTTAGTATATAGGGTATTAGTTCTTCCAAAGAATTAACCTGAGGGACCTTCACCAAGACAATCCTGTTTAAATTGTTACTGTGCATTGAAACATGAAGACAATGTGGTCTACCTGCTGCAGATATTGGCCCTGGTCACCCTTCTCAGCAAACTGTGGGAAGGCCATATGCAGGAACTGCAGGAGAATGATTGGTGGTATGCTGGAGGAGGTTTTGTCCATGGACTCATACAGGTCACGCAGAGCTGAGGGCAAGAGAGAAAGAGCAGTCTTATAACTCTAATTCTAAAGCAAAGGGGTAGCCCTAAAACTCACAAGTAGTATGAAGTTTCTGAGCATATGCTGACCTGCTGTGATGTACTGAGATGGTGCATTTGCTCCAGAAGATCGAAGAGCACCAGAAAACCTGATTGAAAACAAACAATGTTCAAACTCAACAACAGGGTAAGTGGAAACAAAACAGATCATTGTGCAAATCATTTCCATAATGAACATGCCTCATTGGATATTTAGCATTTTACAGAGCCTACCTCTGGAGGGCAACTTTGAGTTCAGGAACAGACCGCAGACATTGCACTGTAGCATTCATGTAGCAGGTATTGCCCAAATTTGTCAAACCACATGGCAACTCCATCTAACAGAGGAAAACATGTGTTTGCCTTTTATTCACATATCTAAATGCCTCAGTGTACAATACCAAGTTGAAGTTTTCTAAATAGATAGAACTAAATGTAAAAAAATGATTAACTGGAGCTAAACATTTAATGCTATTTTAGAACTCACAGCTGAAGCAAGCTGTTCTTCTGTCATGTCTTCCACAAACATTGGTCTGACAGCAGGTTCCTCAGGCAGGGCTTCGGCAGAGCCCATCATTAGTAGGGTCATGCCCTGGGAGGGAACAAGTCTGATCAAATGAACGCTTCATACCCAACAGGAAAACTATATCCAGAACTCAACATCACAGTTCATAGTGAAATGCAGCTCAGCAACAAATCCAATACTTACATTTTTCAGTTTGATGTTACCCCATTCATCATCCTAACACACAAAAAAGGTTAGATGCAAACTGTGAAGTGCAAACCCAATCGAAGGAACATCTTGGCTTTATGTCTCTTACCTTCAATGTTCCTCCTTTCACCATAACCTTCTGTCTGTCTGGTTGAACACCCGTCAGAGCAAAGAGCTGGGCTTTGAACACCATGGGTGGTTCTTCAGTATTCAGCTCTACCGCATCGAACTTCTCCTTTCCCCATTTCACATTCACTGCAATCAAATCCCGGGGAAACATGTACCTCACCAACAGGACTTTAGCATCAGAAATTAGCATTTCAGAGTAGCACACTGACCCAATGCAGAGTCAAGAATGACCATGACACAGCATTGTTTTGTCAGCCACATGCCCTGCAACTGCTATTACATAGGTGTAATAGATGCGTACTAAAAGCATACATTTGTGCAAATCCGTATTGTTTTTTTTTTTATTATTATTTTACGAACCGCTACATTGGCTTGTAACACAAATGAAATCGTCGACCCAGCTAAAACACGCAATAGCGCTGGCATTTTGATAGACCAAACCACCTTTATTTTCGCATTCCACTAACATTATCTAGCAATCAGGACAAAAAAATCAACCCAACACTACTCAAGACACATAAAGGGAGTAAATAAGACAGACTACTTATTATAACTCGACACATTTTATACTCGCTAAATGATCGTGGCTATGGTGAACCAATGTGAAAACTGTCTGGGTAATTTTCAAATATAACTATTTTGCTTAACGACAGATACTGTAGCTAACTACCTGGGTAAGGTAACGTTAAAGTTAGCTGACTGTTTCACAGCCTTGTTTGCTAGCTGAAAAGGAATCTGAGCTCACCACTGTCTTAATAAAAGGAAATGAATATTGGGATAAACATTTCTATCGTGATAATCTAAAGGGGGTGGGTGCGGTCTTTGACATTACATATTTTAAAAATACTTTAAAAAAAAGAATAAGACTAAATATTAGCATAACTTGCTTCGCATCGCGAACTTACTCGCTGACAGAAGAATAATGAAGTATCATAGCAGGCTAACCGAGCAGGCTAACCTAGCAAAAGCTAGCTACAGTAACTTGTGTTGAATAGCGTTAGCTTAAAACAGATGTCCATAGACATGGAATTACGATTAAAACATTAAAACTTTTTTCAAAAGCTGTCAAATGCCGTAATGTGAATCTGAATGTTTACCGTTTTGCTCTGCATATTGTCATTCAGGAAATTGTCCATGCCTCGGAAGCTAGCGCACAATTTGAAGATGATGCTAACGTGCCAGTATTAGAGTTTAAAGCTAATGTACGTGAAATGCTACTTCACAAGACGAGCACATAGAGCATGCTGAGCTGACAAAACGAACATGCTGTTCGTGTTATTAGTTACTTCCAGAATTTCAACCTAATATACCAGTTGCACAAACCAAGGGTGAAAGTAGAAGCCATCGGCAAATCGTAACGTTACATAGCTGACGTTAGCCTGCTAACCAGTGAATGACTACAACAGGCCTTATAAACTTGGAAGCTAGCAAGTTAGCTTTTTACATAGCTATGTTTTCCAAGAAGAACTCAACTATGAGGTACTAATGATGAAAACTATAGAGTTTGTGTACCTGTAAAGACCGGCATGTTTTGCGATGAGTTGTTGAGACACTTTACTCTGATCCCTGTCACCGGGGCGCGAATTCTTGCTGCAGATTTCAGCGAATACTATCAACTTCATTCAAACAGCTCCCCACAATGACGCTGCAACTGCACGCTGACTAAATCGATGTTCTCTGTTTGGATTCACTCACCCTGCTGGTAGCCTATGAGCAGAACGCGTCATTTATTCGCTGACCACGTGAGGGAGCTCTTGTAAAAAAGATTCTTGACTACCGAAGCACTGGATCATAGACATAGGCTTCCAAAATGCTTTACTTGCCAGTTTTCATATCTCAAAACAACAGTAATCACACTCGTATTCACACGATTTCAATAATATCAAAGAGAAATTTAGTTTCATATTTTAATATTCAAGAAGGTCTATATTTACAAAATGTTTACCAATTTGCCTCACCATGTGCATCATCTTGACGTTTGTTCTTTTCTTCTATCTATCTATCTATCTATCTATCTATCTATCTATCTATCTATCTATCTATCTATCTATCTATCTATCTATCTATCTATCTATCTGTCTGTCTGTCTGTCTGTCTGTCTGTCTGTCTGTCTGTCTGTAACAACAATTACTAATAAACAATAATGAAGAAGAAGAAGAACACGAACAAGAACAAGAACAAGAACAAGAAGCATGACGCTACTTTATAAACATATTTTGACTGATTTTAGTTGAGCTGGTGTCCTGTGAACCTTAGGGCACCGTTTTCTCATAGCTCCCTCTAGTTTTCTCTGGTGGCACCACGGCGTTGGGGTCACCCACAAAGACTATATACATCTGACAGCGTTGGCAGAGGGGAGCCTCTTGTCAAATAAAACCTCATTGTTTTTTACAGAATATTTCGTTTCACAAGATTGCAGATTTATGAAGTTTACACACTCGCAGTTCCTTTTGCAATGCGTCATGTATCTGGGAATGTGTAATTAGTTCATACAAACACATACAGACGGCATAATACTTTGTCAATACAATACTGGTATGCCAGTCTTCGGCAAAACGTCGTTTTATGTTGTAGCCTACACCAGGCGCGCCCTTGCAAGACAACTCTTCTCGTCCCGAACGCGCCTCTGTACTTAGACACATGCGCACTGAGCTGAATTTCGAAGTTGATTCTCCGGGGTATTTGAACAGGAAGGCGGACATGTTGGCCAGGCAGTGCGAGAAAATCGGGCACAGTTTGTTTTTCGAAAAATAACATCGCCTGAAATAAATGTGTGTTTGAAAGTGTAGACATAGTTTTTTTGCATTTATTAGAATAGTTGCTATGTGAAGATGCTACAAAAAAGACAGGCGGGCTGCAATGGAGCTTTTTCAAAGGATCGTGTTTTAAAGTGATCGAATTTTGGAAGTCGAAGTTATTTTTCGCCACTTCTACTTTGCAGCTGTCAGACTCATTTGTCGTTTTTGGCAGGGGCCTGGCACTGATATGGACATTGGCTTGGAGTAATGTGACTATCCTGTAAGCCATCTTTGTAATTTCTGTTTTATCTGCTTGGTGTATGAACGCGGCCAGATCATTTTCGTTTAAATTGTGCTGCACACCGCTTGATCCCTCTGCGGCAGTCTGGAGAGCCTTGATAATCTGTTGCTGCTAGCCAGCTAGCTAGCGCCTACTTTTCTTTTCCTTTTTTGTCCTGTTAGCTAGCTAGCGAAGTTGTCATTTGCGATACCAGCGTTAACTCTGCGGAAACAAGTCTTTGTTTTTCTTAAAATGTGGGTTTTGATCACCCGGTGTTCTTTTGTACCTTGCAGGGAGTGTGAAAAACTGAAAAGACACACAACCCTTGTTTGATCATACATCCACTACTGTTAACTTCACGAAGTCACCGCGAAGGAAGAAGTTTGAGAGCTCACCAGTAAGCTAGCTAGCTCCCAAAGCTAGCCACAATATTTTTAATCACTGCTAACGCCGGCGTGGAACTCAGTTTGACAGCAAAAATGTCTTCGGAGGAAACTTTGGCGGCTCGTTTCGAGAAAATCGATGCGATGTTGAAGGACCCTAAATCAGAAATAAACACCGACTGCTTACTGGTAAGCATTCTGAATGTTGTTGTATCCATGTATATATTGTTGTGTCCAGAGTTGTCTGTGTATTTATTCTAACCATTTGTACTGTATTGAAAAGAAATGAGCATTGGAGTCACGTTAACATATTTAGAGAATGAAATGTGACCAGTGGTATGGCATAGTGATTCGTTTGGTAACACAAGGTAATTGTCATAGATATACTACTTACAAGGGAAGGATAAGTTAGCGTTAGCCTGCCACCTAATGTGGATGACAAACGTTTGTCCACAAACTACCTAGCTCGCTGGCGAGGGCTTGCCCACAACGTGTTTTTCTGTGCTGCTAACTTTAGCTGGCTAATTTGGGAACTTTCTGTCTAACGTAACTACTTTTCTAAGCACCAAAAACGCAAAATAACGGACTTTACAGGTCTTAGCTTTGTGGAAGCGTCGTTTTAAAGTAACTTAAGCTCAATGTAATAGACTTTGAGCAGCTTCATTCGGAACGAGTATAGGTGACGTTGGCAGATCATTGTACGTTCGAATGTAGATGAAGTTAATGTTAACTTTTATTGTTTTTGACGTTATATTACCCGTTCGTGACTTGTCTGTATGGCTAAAAACCTTACCGCTCAACACAATGAGTGGTTGTGGGATCAAACAGCCTAGTATGCTTGCCACTGGATGTTTTTGAGACCGTAACAGACATATTCGGGTCCTTCTGTAGTTCATGTTTCTCTGTGTATCTCGTTATGATCACATTTGGACACATTCTTCAGATCATCGGATGCTTACAATTTTTCATTTGTGCACCCTATAGTTACAGAATAAGGGACCAATTGAGACAGCAATTGAGGTTCTCAACCATACCTTTCAACATGTTTGAGCAGACAACTGAGAAACTGTGATTTCTGCTTCCTTGCCCAGTCATATGAAAGGCTGTGTTGGCGAGTGATGGCATTTGATAACTTTAAACTGCTGGGACCCTTTTTGAGGAGCCGATGGAGTGGGGTCTGTTCTTTTCAACTCGTATCATTCCCCTGCGTGCCCGAGCCTGTCCTCTCATCTGCATCAATTCACCTGCTCGTGCATCTGCCTCCACTGCTTCCTGTGGCTCTCGCCGCTCATGATGCGACTTGCAAGGGGGAGGTTGCCACGTGCAGCGCGATCCGAGCACACACACCTCCAGGCTGCAGTTCGTCTATGAGGTGCAGGGATTATGCAAGGCATCCCCCACCTTCCTCGCTCTCTTCCCCCACAGGCAGTGCCTCTCGCTGTGTGGCTCAGGAGTTATTACTGATATCTGTGTCCCAGTGGGACAGTGCATAGCATCTCCTCACTGAACCGCTCTGACCTGTGTAATTATGGTTTCATAAAGGAGACTAGCTTCTATCCATTTGCTGTAATGATGGCTGCAGGGCATTGCTTTTTTGTTATTGTGTAGGTTCATAGATGGCCTGTAGGTCACTGTGGTGTATTGGGGGAGGAGAGGATGGAAGCTAAGGAAGGCACATTCAATTCAGGAAGTCTGAACAGATGTACATGACCTAGTATTTTTCATATAAACTTCCCTCTTTCTCTGACTGGAGGATAAATCTAGCATGCTATTGAAGTTTTTTGAATGCAGCATATGTATTACAGCGAAATAACTAGTTCACAGACACGATTGCAGTCCTGCTTTATAATGAAATGCACTTGAATCATCCCAAGTTCAAGACTGCACTGAATACGAAATACAATAACTGGCAAGTTCTATAACTGTAACTGTAATAAGACATGATTTTGTGAAGGGGAAAAACATTTTCTCTTCCATTTCCTTGTCATTTTTTTTCTCAAAGCAGCCAAGTTAACCAGTGGTGGAATGTGTTGCTCGCTTCTGCCTGGGAACTTGCCCTCACCTAACCATGCACGCAGCCCAAACATGAATACTAATGATCTGTGGGGACTATATAGCAGGGAGCCGAACACAAGGGTGTTGTTTTTTCCCTTCAGAAGTCTCGTCAGATCGATGAATGGAGGCCTTTGCTCAGCCCTGAGCACCACCACCCCTGGTACTCCACCCACTACTTAATAAAATTCCGTGCTAATCAAATAACCTCTTGTCTCGGCCTTGCTGGGAGCACTGTTTGTGTGTGTCCCAGCCATTCTTTATGACCAAAGAATAAAACACTAAGGCTGTGAGGTGGCGAGAACTAATAAAGAAAACAACACCATCCACTACACTGAGTGTGCAGAGAGGTGAAGCTTGGAGTAAACGGTGGGGTGGGATTTACTAGGGCTGCTGCTTAGAAAGATTGAGAGCTGTGATTGCACACAAGCCGTTGGGGTTTGGCGTTTGCTGGAGGGTTTGTGAACCTGGACAGAGCTGTAAAGCCCCCGTATCATGACAAGAGTTGCCATAGTCCAAAGCTGTAAAGATAACCGAACTCCAAACATTTCAAGCGGTCTCCTTTGTCTGCATAGTGGGTCGAAGCTAAAGTTTTCACCTTAGTGAGGCTCACAAACCCCCATGCTTGTGCTGTCCATTTACATGGTTTAGTGTTGTCCTTGGCTTTGTTTTATCACAGGCATGAGAGCCATAAGGAGTGTTCCTTACAACAGTGGCCCACTGAATAGTAGCATGAACTGGTGATAAAAGAAGATACAATTTAAATTAGATACAGTTTTACATTTGGAAGGTTTGCAGTGGTTTTGAAGTCCCAAAAAAAGACATATTGCATTTACATATATTCTTGTCACTTGTTGCTTCTTGCTTGTCTGTTTGGAATGATGAATGGAATTGCCTGGGTAACCATGTGTATTTCTTCACTCAACATGTCTCTGAGTGAAACATCAGCAGCTATAACTAATTGCTTGTAGCAGGGAGGGGCAGTAGCCTAGCTCGCTAATAGATCAGGCATTTAGCTGTTATGTTAGCCACCATTAGCAATCATTTAACTCAGGGATTTTGGGAACAGCAATTTTAAATTATGTTGGTTCCAAGTGTACTCAAACAGTTGTAGATTTCATCTCCCTCTGTTAACCAGAGGAGTATGATGTTGCTGTCATCTGTCAGTTAACAGTATCTGGAGCTGTTGTTCGTAGTCACTTCAAAATTTAGAAGTTTAACCTGACACACCCATTTTGTGTTGCTTGGTGTCTCTTTACCTGAATTTGCATGATCTTGCACATTTTCCTCAAATAAAATAACTTCACAACAAGAGGCATGTAAACAGATATGTGTGAATTTGGTTTTAGCCATATTACCTTGCAGAGGTATTTAAGAATGTTTGTGTGCCACAACCACTGACATAAGTCAGCATTGGACTGGAGACTGGGTGACCTCATAATTCACTTGCAACAGTTTCAAAGACAAGGAAGTTGTTCCTGTGGGCTGGACTAAGGTGGTGCTAAAAGACATGAATGGACAAATGTCACTTTGCATAAACTCTTGCTTAATAGTTGAGTGTTCTATAGGCTTATGACCCTCTGGAACGTGGTGCTGCTTTCTGATTGGTTGCTAGGCATGCAGTAAAATCGTATATCATGCATGCCTTGAAAGTAGTTCTGGCAAAAAAGTTTAAAACTTCAGCACCGTTCCATATCAATACCCAATAGAATGTACGTACCTACTGTAACCGTCTCTATCAAACTTCAACTTGAATGCCAGAGCCTTTGTTGTACTACCAATGGAATGTGGAGTTTCTTCGAGCTGTTTTAATGGTTTAAAAATAGCGTAGTCGTCATGCTTCGTCTAAGGGCACCTACCACTTCCATTGTTAGCCTTCTGGGTCAAACTATAAAAAATAGTTAAACTCTGAATGCAACAGGCTAAATCAATTTTGCTCCTCGGTACACATACCAACTCGGTATGATGTTTTAACATGCCAATTTTCATTTTACACCGAAGTTCTCCTTTAACGTTACAAATATTAGGCTACATTGTAGGCCACATTGTAGCGAAACTGAGTCTAAGTTAATTGAGAATTATTTTAAATACATTCTACATAATTGAGTGGCATTAACCGGGTCATAAGCGGGGTAACATCCTCCGAGGCGTGCATTATACAGTTTTAAGTCAACTTGGCGGAGCAAACTTCCCTCCGCTTCGTGTTGGGAAGTTCTTAGGCTCCACCTCGTTGACTTAAAGCTGTATAATGCACGCCTCGTCGGATGTTACCCCTTACATATTTGGTTCTGTTTAGGCAGACAGACAATGATCGGTGATGTTTTGTGGTAAATATTTCAATTCAGAAAGTTGTGTTATCATTAGCTATTAGGGATTTGATCTTCCTAGAAAACGGTGGTCTGTCTGAAATAATATGCACAATATTCAGTATGGCAGACGACATAATGGATAGGCTATAAAGTGATGCCCAAATTCACATATTCCAATTTACGGACCCAGTTAGAACGTTGAGTTAGCACCCTCATGCTGGCCCCCGTGATGTCACACAGTCTTCTGGTCCAGGTTCTATGAGACGGTGGCCTAAGCATGTGTATCAGCCTCTTTCTACTGCTCACCTCAGCGTCAACATATATTGTCATTTTGATTTAACAAGGCTGTGCTAATTGGCTAATTGCAATTCTGCACACTGTTTGCTACCTTGGTTTAAAATGCGACCCGTATTCAATACATGAATTCAAATTCGAGACTCTGTCTGAATTCAGTTAAGATTTCTTTTTTTTTTTTCTTTTTTTTTGCAGCATTGTTACTTAGGTTATAACCCTCTTCAATTAGAGTATTTTGACTTTGCCACTGAATGCAGACTGGACTGTGAAACTAGCAGAATGCTGCGCTGTCTGTCCTACAGATAACTGTTTTGGTTCTTGGAAAAACAACAAAACACACCACATTAATGCATGCAGGAGGACATGCTTTAGGCCTGTGCCCAGTTATGTTGACAAATGAGCACTGCGTGCCATTCTGTAAAGAGTGACAAACACTCTGCCTTATCCCCTGCTCAGATAGGCCCGTTGGAGAGGCTCTTATCTGTAGGCTGCAGCCACCGGCACAGCTTTACACCCGCTTGTGAGACGGAATGCACTGACAGATTTTTTTTTTGGCTTTGTGGTCAGAGGAATTGCCAACATAAATGGTGTGCAGTGTTTACAGAGCATATAGGCTACAGTATGCTTTCACATAACCACACAACCTCATTATGTCAGCGTCATTAAACTGATGGTGGTGCAAAGTGGAACTTGTGCGTGTATACCTATGTAGGCCTATGTGTAGTGTACTAGTTGGAAACTGTCAGGGCTTGCTTGGCCTTCTCGGCGCGTCTAAATATTTTCAAACTAAGAAGAAAAGAATCTCTTCTAATCTGTGGTGTCTTGTACTAGTATTCTTACAAAGTCTTATGGTTTGTTATTTACTTTTTTAATCTTCCTCAATTTTGTCAATTAACTATCCTTACTTAGCTCTATGCAGTGTGGTTTGATTGACAGTTTAAGAATTAGGTGAAGAGAACAGGTTTTATCAAGCCACTTCATTTTCCGTAAAGCGCAGTTAGTTTTAGCTTACCACCTACTGGACCCTTGTAGAAGTTGGACTTAGTGCAGATTAGTACGTAGCGCCAGGCGTCAAAAACTACTTTTTGGCCAGCCAGCCAGTGTCGCTGGTAGTTGAAAAATGTTAGCAGCCAAGCAAGTTTTTATCCGCTGAAATAAAAAAAAAACAGTTTTCAGAACTATTTCATTGTACACCACATATTACAAATATAGACCACCACATAACACATTACACCATTTTTTACTTTTCAGTCATTTATTAGACTAACGATTTACATGTCCAGTATTTTTCATTTCATTTGCAATTTATACTTTTTCAATCTTAAAGGTGCATCAGTACTTCTACCCATTTTAGAACTGTTGCTATAGGTTTGGTGGTTTGTAGCAGGCTAACCCTTAAAATGCCACCTATGGAGGCTATTGGTTACATCAAAATTTATCCACATGACAACTTTCACACTCTGACATGTCCATATGTCCATATTTTTAACAATTACGGTTAGCCAGTTAGCTGTGTTACACTGATATACCCAATTTGCTAACCGCAGCTAACACTAAATGTTAGCAAATATAGGAGATAGCTGGCAACATCAGGATATTACAGGTGAATTTGGCTACTAATGTACAAATTCTGAGCATCAATCAATTATGTTAAAGCAAGTCTATGATTATCGAATTGTTTAATGAACTGTAAATTTAAAAGAAGGCGTTCAGTGTAACTGCTACTCCTCATTCGTATTAAAATGAACAGCGTGATTCTACTTTCTTTACCCGTAAAAATGGGCGGTAACGGCGAAGTTCCCGGATGTTTGACCTCATCTATTTTGTTGATGAACAGCAGCTGTATTCCACATGCCAAAGTGGTGGAGTAGCTGCCATAATTCATTTTCTAAAACAAATTTTCTTTGCTTGGCAGATGCTAATTTTGAGCACTGCATAGCATCGCAAAGAATTTTTATTTTGAATTCATTGCAACATCAAGTTGGCTTTGGGCAAACAGATTGATCCGTTTTAGCAAGATGGGCTAATGTAGGTTAATTTCTGTAAAACCCGATTGTTGCATTGTGCGTAAGCCCATTGTGATGTTTTTGCTGCTCTATGAAGTTTGTTTAACTTCCAACTTCCAACAAGAAAATTGAGCAGCTTTTAGGCCATTTGGCTTGGCGCTCTTTCTTAGTTGTGTTGGACAGTGTACCCCGACAACACAATGCTGCTACTTTACCGTAAGAAAGACAATAACACATACAGACATCATCTGGTGGGGAAGATAGGCTACCAAAATGAGTTTGTTGCTAAGCTAATGTTTCGGGTGACGGGTGTCAAGCGCTTTCTCATTTGCAACATAAGGTTAATAATTTTGGTCACCACCTCTGGGTAAGGCTGCAGTTTCTTGTAGGCAGATTGTTACTAAAGAAAAAAATTGATGGGTTCATATTTGAGAAAATCCCTGATATTTCTACTTGAAACAATGTTCTAAAAATGCATTTTTAAATGTTATTTTTATCTCGATTTAGCCCCATCGCATTTTCTCCTTTTGTTAAACAAATTGCCATTAAAGGCCTAAAGAGAAAAACTACAGTCCACCACACTACGCATACAAGCGCATTTGTAATAGATGCCAGCTAGCACAGCTCGGCATTACAATATTAGTAAATCTGTTAGCTCACTTGGAAGTGTGCCGATCTCCCAAAACGGAGTTGCTGTGATGTGTTGGGTTCAGGACTTGGTCTGGACTGGGCAGGAAGACCTTGGTTGCACGTTGGCAGTCATAAAGGTAAAATTAAATTGCTATTTTATCTAGCCTACCACGGATAAGCGGTTTGTAATTGATTCTCTGGTGAAGATCAGTTTCTTATCATTGCCCACATATTCGAAGTCAATACTGGAAAGTTTAATAGCAGACTGATATAACATTCAAAGAGGAGATACAACAGAAGAGATCACCCAGTCCTGTTAAAACCACCCACCCTGTCAAAGCTAGCAACTTAACTTCCTCCTATGACCTGTTTTTGTTTTTTATTTCTTGTTATCTTCAACCAGATGAGAGATGGACAAAGATGGGCTTGATGACAGACTGATAATTGCATCCACTCCACCACTAGCTACTGGCTGTCACCGGTGTACCGGTGGTTTCCATAAAACCAGATTGTTACACTATGCGGAAGTCCGTCGTGATGTATTTGCCGCTCTATTAAGTTTGTTAAAGTTCCAACTTCCAACCGGCATCGATGTGAATGAGGGTGAGCCGTGGGCAGGGCTCTTGGCGCCCCACGTGCCCCCCTTTGTCCCCTCAGATCCCAGCCATCCTCCCCAAACTGCACTGCTCAGCTGTTTCACCCCCCACCGGTCTCGGTTTTTTACTCATAGATCCACTGCACACAGTGGAGAAAGCTGGTCTCCTGTGCTTCTCTTAGCTGACATGACCCTGTGCCAGAGCCCTGTTCATGTGATCTCGGCCGGTGAGCGGTGTCGGTGAAGGGTTTTCGGTTTGTGTTTGTAATACATCATCATCAGTTAGTCCAGTAGAAAAATGGTTCACCTTTGTAGGATAATCCTGCACTTAAAGGATGCTTGGTGTAGTTCCTTAGCTGAATATTTGTATGTACTGCATTCAAAAGCAAAAGGCAGCCAATGGGTTGATGTCGGTCACCTAAATCTTGGTTAATTGCTTGTCATCACATAGGCCTTACCTCATACATACGCCAACATATAAATCGCTTGTGGAGACGGGATTGTGTCTACTGCTGTAGACGGCTCAGTGGTCCCCGTGTAGTCTTTTTTCTTCTATGTCAAACAGCCACTTAGGAGGTTTGCAGTGCTGTCTACTGGCAAATTTCACCTTGGACCTCCAGTACTACTGCAATAACACATGAATATGTTTGTAAAGGTTAATTATGATGTGAATTCAGACTAGGTAACAATTTCTGTTGTTAAGTGGATGGAATGTGTTCAGTTCAGCTGGGCTTGTTAGATCTCACTGCCCATTGGTTAATGTTAAGGTACTCTCATTGCATTCTTAATATATTTAAACAACTTGAACAACATAGGAACATGATCAGTTGAGTACAGCATTAACATCATGGCTAACATTGTATTTTCAAGGCACATGGGTTGATGTTGTCTTGTCTGAAACTAGACACTTTTTTTATTACACACAGATTTTGTTTGTTAAGCTTCCGGATTTCCCCAGCACAGCACACCATTATTAGCTCTCTCTCAGCTCAGGCGTGTGGCTGAGCTGCTGCCTCAGTTAGTGGATAACACTAGGTAATGGTGCTGATCAGCTTCCATAGAGATACTGGATAGACAGGTATGACTGAATATGAGCATATTGTCAATTATAAAACTCCAGATTACCTCATAACACTGGTAAATTACCTATTTTCCATTAGAGAGGTTTGGGTATGGAGGCCTTCTTTCGAGCAGCTTGTATAATTGCAGCAGAATCTAAATGTTTTTATAGCGTTTGTAAACAATGGTCAATATTACACTGGATTTGCAGCTAGTCAGTTGTCGGAGATGAGGGGCCCGCATGTTGTTGTTGGATATGTTAGCAGCTAGCATGCAGCTCAAGATGTGATTCAAAATACACAAAAATACACAAAAATCTTAATGCCACCAGCTATTTTCTCACCAGACTGCTCAGCAGCATGCATATCTTCAGCTCTTTTTAAAATCAAACTGGTGCCATATGGTCTTAGTAATGTTTTTTTTTTTTTTTTGGCCCCTAGCAAACACTCTGATGTAATAATGATGTTTCACATGAGGACGACTACAATTCAAGTTACCATGCATCCAGCAATGAGGTTAATAATCCAGAAAGTCATAGATATAGAAGCAGGTTAGATTAATACACTCATCTCAGTGTGGCATAGAACAGAATGGCCCCATGTCATGTTTTCTGTGTAGACTGAGGTTGCAGGTTTTGTTTGGTGTCATCTTTGCACTTATTCGCTCCAGAGGCCTACACTTTCCCCAGGAAGATGAGACCTCAGTCAGTCTAAAGGCACTGAGGGAGTGAGAGGGTCTGGATGTAGGCATGGCTGTGGTGCCCAAATTTGGCTGCTCGTGAGCTGGAGGTGGCGATAGGAAACAAGAGGTACCGCTCCTCAGAGGCCTCCCTGCCTTCCCAGCGTTGCCAGTCATCTGGAAAGCAATGATGTGGTCAAGTCGCACATGGAAAGTTTCAACTTAAACCAAGGATGGCTGGAAAAAGTGGTTGTATGGATTTTTTCCCAAGGTTTAATAAAAATAATTGCTGCGTTTTTATGTCAGCAGCCAGATTTCTTGTTTTTCTATGCACTTTGGAGTGCCACTTGAATGAATAAGTGACCGATTTGCATGTGCTTTTCTAATAACTGAACTGCCTTGCCACTCGCAGCATGGCAGCATCAGCAAAAAGCGAGCCTTGAATAATTCCTCTCTAAGGAAGTGTTTTAGCAAATATTACCCTGCCTCTGCTGATAAGTTCATCTATTCTTAATGACTCTCTTTGAAGCCAGATAGTGTTCTGAATTAACTTCCATATATAGACTACATGTTTATTTTGCCCTTGAACTGCTACCATTGAACTGCACTACCTGACTTAAGTGCTTCTCCTAGTATATTTAAAGATGGGTGTCTTACTGTAAGTGATCCTGAAATATTTGTGTGCTGAAGACGGTCCTCAAACATGACAACGACCCGTAGCTACACATCACAGGACAGTGCGAGGGCTGGGTATATCCTAGCAGCAGAGCAAGAGGTCTGTCATGTTGACTTCCCCAAGAGTTGGAAGTTGTGGCACACAGCAGTTGTTGGCCTTCTCTTACTCCCTGGTTTCCTGAAGGTCTTGCCACTGTACTGCAGTTCTTACTGAAGCATTTTAGTTTGTGTGTCCTCTGACAGGCCGAGTTAATGTCAGCAATTTCCTACTCACCTGAAAGCAACTCGGACACAGACGGTTAGAGCTGGGTCATTGTGCTCAGTGTTATTTTCAGAGTGAAGGCATTCTGTGTATCCTTTTTCCCTCCCGAGTAATGGAAAAAAAAAGTGCCTGTGTCGTTTGGACGTTCCAGTGACCCCCGCCCCAGCCGTAGGAGCTAAGGGGGATGCCGTGCGTGAGCTCCATCTGCTCGAGGACAGACCGCACCGTCTGCTTAGAGGAGTAGACGGATTAAAGCCAGTCTGTGACTGCCCACAAATCACAAAAAC
The DNA here is from genome assembly GCA_027475355.1 of Coilia nasus. NCBI lineage: Eukaryota > Metazoa > Chordata > Actinopteri > Clupeiformes > Engraulidae > Coilia > Coilia nasus. The sequence goes on from CM050221.1 coordinate 30,457,001, forward strand.
GCTCTGGGGGAACAGATTTTATTCTCGATGCATATCAAAATATTTTTTTTTTCCACTGCCACTCTCAGTATGATCTCAAATGGCCCAGTGATAAAATCTTGTGAATGAAATGATGTCTGTCCTGTGGTAGTTTCTGACACAGTGGTTGTGCAAGAAATATGAACCAGTATGATTGTAATCTTGTCAAAGTGTCTATTTTTTTTTTTAAAGCTCCTAGTAGCTGTTAATGACGAACTGTTTATTAACTGTGTGTGTGACTGGTAAAGCTCTAATGACTGACTAATGCTGTGAAATTGATTACTTCGTTGGTTGTTTACAGAGATATGTTTATCTATGACATTAGATTATAGGATGCCACAAGAACGTTGGTAAGGGACACAACTCGTATATCAAGAGTACAGTCATGAGTCAGATACAGCAAGAGTGCTTATAGGCTCTGCCACTCCTGGGAGAGAGAATGATGAAACCATTCCCAGATCTGTGTAACCGTTCTGTAACATATTCTCCAGACAGTAGCCATGTATACCCTCTCACCACAAATTAAGGGCAGTTTTCCCTCCCCAGGTTGACATAGTTATTGAGCCACATGGGTAACTTTGAGGTAATTGCCAGTGAAGAATTCAGAGGATAAAGGCTCTGGAATGTGAAACAGCAGGGAGGATTGGAATGGTAATACCTCAAATCACTATTTAGAACTTGATCAGCAGCCTCCTCATCACCCTTGGATGAAGCCTGCCGGAGAGGGAGGGGGAAAGGGGGGGTGGACTGTTGACCTGATTGAAGTGACGAGTCGGTGAAGCATGTCTTCAGGGCACGTAGGAATGAGTGCCAGGTCGCTGGCATCCAACGGCTAATGCAGAAAAAGGCAGTTTTGAAGCTGCATTTCGGTAATGTATGATGGGCTGCATGCTGTATTGCAGAGACGCCGCCATGATGCAACAAAATCAAATTAGCCTAATACCAAGATCCTGTAAGATCAGATTTCTAAACGTCTCCCTGAACTGGCCATTAGAGATGTAGCCTTAGAGAAAAATGACCCTCCAGTGTGTACAGTCAATTCCGCTCTCTTCCTCGGAGTGTTTGGTTAGTGCCGCATCATTATTTGATGACCACTCTCATTTGGCAGAAGTTGAACTGAAGACAGGCAGACAGTTGAACATTTGTAAGATTACTGCTTTCGTGTGTCATGCTCGGGTTGAGAATCAAGTTCAGTGTCTCCCCTTTTCCCCCCCTGATGCCCTGCTTTTCTGGCATCCTCTCTTTGACTGTCCTTGAAGCCATTGCGAGTGCTAATCTGTATTTATTCAGTGCTGTCAAGTTTGGGGTTCACAAAAAAGCCATTGTGTTTGCGAGTAGCGCAGTAGTCAGCATGCCCGAAAACCAGATGAAGAATGAGGACTTATTTGTTTTTGCTTTTGCCATGGTCGAGCTGTCATGGCCTTTTTTTGGAAACTGGTCTCATTCCTAACCCCGGCCCTCAGAGACTGCCTCCAGTCAGCCCAGGCCCACTGGTAGAGGCTGCGTTTCCCTGCGCGCCTCCACTCCACTCCGCTCCCGTGTCGTTCCTCCCATTTCCCTCCCTCGCTCGCTCCCTGTCGTTTGTCTTGGCTTTTCCTTTTCCTCTCTCCCGGCCCTTGCAGCATAAATGTCACTTTTTGACTCACGAGTGCTAATTGAAAAGAAGATTCGCTTTGTGACTTTGTACTTGGCCCGTCTTTTTTCTCACTTTGTTGAGAGCTTGTTTGGCCACATTCTTAAAATAGCGCTCTGACGTGTACCGTCCTGCTGTGGAATGTGACTGTGGCTGTCCAGAGTCCTCTGCGGCAGGAAGTTATGCAAACGTGCATTGCTGAGCATGGAGCTGTTTGATTACCATCCTGGACTCACGGAGAAAGAGAGCAAGGAAGAGAGTGTGTGTGTGTGTGAGAGAGAGAGAGGAAGGGGGGATAGTGTTAGAGAGAGTAAGTGTTTTTTAGAGAGAGGGAGAGAGAGAGTCATTGACTTTTAAAACTACACTGTTTGATTTTAGATGCCCTTTTCCTTCATTTTCCTCTGCAGAAATATGAATGCTTCTGTCAGATATCAATATGCTTTTCTCTTTCATGTGTGAGGGAGCGAAAGCAGCTGTAAGAGTAGATGATGACCATGAATATTCATGTGGTCTTTGGTGTGTGTGTGTGTGAGAGAGAGAGAGCAGAGTGTGAGAGTGAAAGCTTCAGGAGTAGGCTACGACTATAATTCTTTACTTATCCATCCCCATGTCCCTCCCCCATCTCTCTCTCTCTCTCTTTCTCTCCTTCTCTCTCTCTCTTTCTCTCTCTCTCTCACACACACTCTCTCTCTCACTCTCTCTCTCATCCTCTGTCTCTCATATCCATCTGTCCTTCTGTGGTTCTTCTCCTCACCGCTCTGCTTTCTCTGGTCCTGCTGTGTGGTGGCCACGGGTGCAGGGCACTGTTTGTATGTGAGGGCCTTGACTGTGTCCTGCACAGGACTGCCTTATCAGCAGTAAGAGTCCTAAGAGGATTCGGCCGCTGTCAGCCCTGCCTCAGCTGCTGATTCACAGGTTGCTTTGGAGCGCTTGCCTCACTGTTTCAATCCGCCTTCCACTGTCTACTCTGAGTAGATATCTTATGCCCAAGATCTGATCTAAGAGTCGGTGTGAATGGCCGTGTGTGTGGCATTTGGTATGCAGGAGCGGCGACTGCTCTCCATTCCAAACCGCTGCCTGTGACTGACTTGAGTGCCCTGCTTGTGTGAGACAACCCTGGATTACAGTAGATTAGGTTAAACCCTGCTGATGTCACTTATGCCCCAGCCTGGGCAGATCTCCGATCGCTCGCCTCTTCTGTCCCACCTCTTAACAAGTTTACAGCTCAGATGCTAGCACTGTTAGCCGTGACAGGGAGGGGAGAGCGGGGAAAAGTGTTTGATGCTTGTTGTGCTGACTCACTGACAGGTTACCTTTCACTCAGTTTTACAGGCTGTATGGTGCACCAGTTAATTACCGAGTAACAAATGTTGTCCAGAATATTTGAACGCACCATGGGAGAGGGGACTGTCCCTTGTTAAAGACCTGGGTGGCATTCTGGGCCTTGATGCCTTATCTGAATCTGAGGAATTCCAGGGTCAGTTTTAGGCACACAGTGAGGAGTGAGGTTACCATTGTAACCAGTTACAGTAGTACGATTACAGATATTTTAGCCATAATATTTACCACAATATCAGCCACCAACATGTTCTCTTTTTTTTCCTCCGTCATGAACGAACATGTCCTAGCTGAAGTTATACCTCAACATTTCAGGTTACTGATAAGCAGGACAATGTAACGAATGTGGGCATGATTTTGGCATAACACTCACACACACAGTGATGACAGCACATGGAGAAATGAACTGAAGGGAACACTTGTCCTAATCCGCCTGTTCGAAAGTAGGCCTTCCCCCACCCACCAACCCCACTCTCTTCCAAACACTACCACCTGCTCTGATTCCATGCATGATTCCCCTTCAGATCGTTTCAGCTACGCTAAGTCTGGTACTGTGTTTCTACTGATAGCATGAACTGCTGATTTTGGTAGTTTATGAGGATTTTGACCCAGTGTCAAGCAGAATTTTGGTTATTAGAGTTGGCAGTAGACTTATGTTCATGTATTTAGACATTTTTTCATCATTAACTGGTAGCAGGATCAATTGTCCTTTTTTGACTCTTCAGGTTGCACTATTTCACAGAACTACACCCTGTGAGTGATGTAACACAAAATATGCAGACATCCGTTATCAGATCAAAATCACTTTAAAGAATTAGGCTACACATTACAGCACCTCTGAAGTTTGGTCTTGGCTAGAACCAAACAGCATTTAGTCAGCCACTGCTGAGGGATTTTTGACCCAAAGCCTCATACTGTGGACATGCAAAGAAACTTTTAATCCTCAGTATTTGACCTTTGCTCATTTGGCATTTTCACAGTTGTAATGTGGACATGGGTTATACCCCGAGTGTTTTCAGGAGGACATGATAAGATATTGTCTCATGTGATAAGATCTTTCCAGACTTTCATATTTCTCTGTGAGTCATGACTTGACAAAAGACCAATAGTGGAAGCAAAGGCTTGATATTACTTTACTTTTACTTTACATTACACTTAGCTGACGCTCTTATCCAGAGCGACATACAGATATTTACAGGGTTTCAGTTACAGTCCCTGGAGCAGTGTGGGGTTAGATGCCTTGCTCAAGGGCATCTCAACCATGGGTAGGGTGGGATTTGAACCGGCAACCTTCTGATTGCAAGACCAACTACCTAACCACTAGGCCACAGCTGTTTTCAGGAGGACATGATAAGATATTGTCTCATGTGATAAGATCTTTCCAGACTTTCATATTTCTCTGTGAGTCATGACTTGACAAAAGACCAATAGTGGAAGCAAAGGCTTGATATTACTCTCTGGAAAGTCACAGGCATCTAACCAGTTAACTGTACCTCAGTTGTTGGCATCGGCTAGTGTTTACCACCCTGTGCTTCAGCTGCATCCTACTGATCCATCCAGCATTTACAGATATTTCAGCATTGGAGTGGTCACAGACACCAAAATCTGTTTCCCCAAAAACTGAATAAGTGTTTCCGTTTTCATAATATGACTGCTTTAATGGCGTGCTCTCAAACATTTTGAACACATTTTGTGGCTTTTGTTGTTTTAGTCGTACCTTTCTGGTTATGATGTGGTGCTCTGTTATGATGTTTATTGTGAATGATGTCCCTTAGGCCTGCAGGCAGTTAATGGTCTTGTTTTGTTCATGCCTAATATTGTTTTAAGTACCACGTGACTGCAAATTTATTTAGAAATACCCAAAAATTCTGCAGTCATGCCAAATTGTAGCTCTGAAGTGATGACATATTTGAAATAATAACAGAAACACTGTCTTGTTTAATCTCACCATGGTCTGTTTTGTGATTGAATTCATGGCACCTCATTGTAGCGCGCAGTTAATTTCTAAAAGTAGCCTAGTGCATCACAGAACCACAGACAGGCATTTTTGAGCCTTGCCAAAGCACGAGCTCTGCTGCTGAGGTCATGTTTGTACATCGCTAATGATTGCAGCTGTATGGATGCAGCAACTAATCAGGCTCCCCTCTCCTCCTCAGGATGGCTTGGATGCGCTGGTTTACGACCTTGACTTTCCTGCCCTAAGGAAGAACAAGAGCATCGACAACTTCTTGAACAGATGTGAGTACCTCGCATGCTTTGTTTGCCTCCCGCAGTGGCACACTCACACACACTCATCCACACACCAGATCAGCTTGATATAAAGTGGTCTGTCACTTGAAATTACTGTTGACAGAAGCATGCATCTAAACAATATAAGGGTGGGTGAGTGGCAGGGCAGGTTTTTTTTTTTTTTTTTTTTTGGGTCAACACCCCCGTACCGGCCCCGGACAGCATTGTGTCTGGCACTCCATGCTCCTCCACCAACAAAAGGGCTTTCGGGGCAGCGGGGAT
>CM050221.1:30467500-30470000 GCA_027475355.1 Coilia nasus
GAACGCCTGACTACATATCACCCGAGGTACTGAAATCACAAGGAGGAGATGGCTACTATGGCAGAGAATGTGACTGGTGGTCGGTCGGAGTCTTCCTGTATGAAATGCTAGTGGGTAAGTTGTGGTGCAAAGCCATTTCTAAAGTTTAAAAAAAGACAGTTAAAACAGACAGAATGGCCTGCAGAATCAGATGAACATATATGCTAAAATGATGCATTGAAAGATTCACTTGATGTCACTGGTCATTATGTTTGGGCACACATGAAGAGTGAGCTGTGCAACATGCAATTCAGAGTTTGCAGACGTGTGTATTTAGGGGGGAAAGAATAACATTTTGAATACTTTTATCTCACAGTGCATTTGAATCATAGCTAGAGATATACAAAAGAAGAGGATTGTATGTTGTGCATTTCAGAACCTGCACCTACGGCATCCTGTAGTTAATTTCATGTGACCCGGTGAAAGGCTGGATGTTTGCCTTGGATAGTTGGCGTAGTCCTTGGGCTTCCTGAGTTAATTGTGTTGTAGTCTGGTGGCCCTTTGCCCCCGTAAAGTGGATTTCCTGATGATTTAACCCTGCAGGTGACACGCCATTTTACGCCGACTCGCTGGTTGGAACGTACAGCAAGATCATGAACCACAAAAACGCTCTGACTTTCCCAGACGACAGCGAGATCTCCAAGGACGCCAAGAACCTCATCTGCGCCTTTTTAACAGACAGGTAAAATCCCGCAAGTGGGGAAATGACTTGATTGCCTGTGATTTTCCAAGCCATTTTAAAGATGTGTGTATGAATCAACCCTTTGTTGAGAGGTTTTAGCCTGGTGGCTCTGTGTGTGTGTGTGTGTGTGTGTGTGTGTGTGTGTGTGTGTGTGTGTGTGTGTGTGTGTGTGTGTGTGTGTGTGTGTGTGTTTGGTCGAGACATTACTGACGTGCCTCCCCTTCGTCTGTCCCCAGGGAGGTGAGGCTAGGCCGCAACGGGGTCGACGAAATCAAACGACACACCTTCTTCAAGAACGACCAGTGGACGTGGGAGAACATCAGGGAGAGTAAGTCCAACCCTCACCCCATGAGAGGCAGAGTACTCCCCATTGCTGAATCGCCCAGCAGACTCCCTGTGGCACTCTGCGTCGAGCTATTTGCTGGAATGGACAGAATAAAGAAAAAAAATGCCTCCATAAGTCCTTTAGCAACTCTGAGTCACGGAGTCAGCAGTTTGGCTGCTGCCTTGGAACCTGCTGCCAGCCGGACTGAGTTGGCACTTCTCCCCCGGTGTTCAAACATGTGCACCCCACCCCCCAGACTCCACCTCAGGGCAGCTGGGGTCAGCTAGTCGTTTTCCAGGGAGCACCATTCTCCAACCCCATCGCCCATCCCTTTCTCTCTGTTGGCTTGGGTGTGAGGTAGAGCAGAATGCGTAACAAAGCTTAGTCTTCATTTTGGGAATCTCACTTGTTGTGAAACCCTTTTAAATCTCTTCCATCTTCCCCTCCGTTTAAGGTTTTGTTTTTGCAAATATCATTACCAGTCAAGCTGCTAGCTGAGATGGTGTTTTTCCTGATGTATAGTGATGTGTTGGCATGGAAACAGCATGTAATGACACCGAGATGGTAACTCCATCTCCAAGCATGCCGTCATGCATTTGGTGCTGCAAGAGGGCTTCTTAACTATAACTCCAAATAGCAATTATGTAAATACAAGCATATTGGAGAATTCTTCTTTGAATTTTCAGCACCATGTAGTCTATCAGGAAGCAATTGCATTAAATGCTACTGGGTTGTTTGTGTCTGTATCTTCTTTTGCAGTTACCGTGAGTGGACAGAATTTTAATATCTGTTTCACGCTTGGTGGTGATTTCAATTCATATAGGCACCACCTTTGCATCGCCGCCGATCACCATTTCCTGACACTGTCTCCTCCTTGTGTTTACAGCGGCTGCCCCGGTGGTGCCTGAGCTGAGCAGCGACGTCGACACCAGTAACTTCGACGACATTGAGGAGGACCGGGGCGAGGAGGAGACTTTCCCCATACCCAAGGCCTTCGTGGGCAACCAGCTTCCCTTCGTGGGCTTCACCTACTACAGCAGCCACCAGTGAGTGCCCCTGCTTTTTCACCGGAGGAGGAGGAAGAGGAGGGTGTGCCCCTGTGTGGATGAGTTGGAGACCACATCACTGTGTTTAGTCTGTGCTCGTGTTCAAACAGAATTGTGCACCGTTCCCAGCTATATTTAAGTATGACTGTTATAGGAAGTTGTTTCCGGGCTTCTGAACTGGACGTTGTCTATTTAGAATGATGTGTTTTGGTCGCATGCCAAATGGCTGTATAAGCAGAGCTCTTGATATTTTGGTTTTATTTAAGACAGTATTAGAGATGCACATTAATATCAGTTTGACACTGGTATCAGCAAGTTAAAACTTGAGAAGTCAGTTATTACCACTTGGTTATGAAAATATCTGCCAGTGAGCCTCCCAGATATCTTCACAGGAAAGACGTCAGACAA
>CM050221.1:30472500-30640000 GCA_027475355.1 Coilia nasus
ACAGGCCTACAAGGCTCAGTGGGTAGGGTGGCGCAGAGCCACGGTCTTCACCTAATCCCTCCTCATTTCCCTGCAGTGTCCACGTTGAAAGAGCAACTGGAAAACATGAGGAAAATCAGCCAGAATTCCCAGGCCTCCAATGACAAGATAGCACAGCTGCAGAGTCAAGTAAGTGAATTAATGCCAGCGGGCCCTCTTCAATTACAAGCTTTTGGCGTGCAGATAATGGGCAGGAGTGTTTCACAATCTCCGGTTCATGACCTGTGAATGGTTCATGGAATGTGGAAGGCTGGCCATACACCTTGTTTTTTTTGTTACTTAACTTAAAAAAACACACATACATGTGTGGCTGCACACACCTTTTTTTAAATGCCAATACTAACGATCAAGTTAACATAACATCCTTGTGGATCAATATGAAATTCTGCATTTCCTAGAAAGCCCCAGACTTACTAGTACATGTGCCGCACATTCAAGGAAAACCATTACACACTGTCAAGGATGTGTCCTCACTTTATTCAATAAAAAACACAGTACAGAAGTAGCAGTGTATGTAGAAACTTTCCTGGAATTGGGATTGGTTTCTTCCCCAAGGACTTATTTCCCTCTTGACAGATAGAAGGAAAGAAAAATCACCTCACTCCATTCAGGTTGGCACTCCTTGATGTACTGCACCACCAGTACTCTGTGATGGGAAGGAAGGGCTGCATGCTGTGATGTTGCGACAATATTCTTGTGTACAGAAGTGAGGTCATGGGAGTGAGTCACACTAACGAGAGTGTCACCTCAGAACATTGCCAGGTCACGTGACTTTGCATGACTCAAGAGTTGAATTTACATTGTGCAATGCCAAGTTAGCATTATCACTTCTGAATTTGCACTACTGTATGAATTTACATGTTGACATTGGGGAAAAAAGATGGTGTGGTTGAAAAATGGATGCACAGTACTGTGAACATTGCACATTCAGGTTACACAACATTTTGAAAGTATTGCTATATCATTTGCAAACATGGCTTAGCTACAGTAACTATGCATCACACTCTGCATATCAATATATTAATCAATCACATGGAGCCCAGCTGTTTTTAAATGGCATAGTGAACAGTGAATTGAAAGCTTAAAGACACTGCGGATTAAGTATTTGTTTGCTTTCATCATTGCAGCATTCGGAAATTTAATCGTATATTATGCATATTAAATAATGGCATTTAGCCTTAGTGGACTTAGAAGATGACAGTAAATTTAACGTGTGCCCCTCCCACCACATTGATTGGCAGCTGGAAGGGGCCAATGACTTGTTGCGAGCAGAGTCGGACACGGCGGCGCGGCTACGCAAGACCCACACGGAGATGAGCAAGAACATGAGCCAGCTGGAGGGCCTGAACCGCGAGCTGCAGGAGAAGAGCCGTGCGGCCGACAACGCCAAGCTGGCGCTGGAAAAGGAGCTGCTGCAGCTGCAGAGCACGCTGGACTCGGAGCGCCGCAACTACAGCCAGGGCTCCGAGGAGATCCGCGAGCTCCAGGGTAAAGCGACCATGACGTCACTGTCACAATCCCACACTGCACGCACACATCTCTACTTGTTTGTTTGAGTACATGCTTCATCATAAATATAGATTAGGACAACACATGTAGCAGACGCTTCATCTGTTCAGACATGAGCTGAATAAGTGTTTCCATTGGTCATAACACACACACACACACCCCACACACATACACACACACACACACACACATACACACATAAGCATACGTTCAATCCTGGGTTTTCCACAGACCGCTTGCCGCTGTGTAATGGGTACCTCAGGAGTGGCTCGTGTGCTAATGCGCATAATTAGAACGTAGGGCCAATAGCCGACGTGCGCTGGGTTAACCGTCTCTGCCCTGATGTGGCGTCGCGGGTGGCTTTTAATAGAGTGCTACACCTCTCCCAGCAACCCAGCCTGGCCGCCATATGAGACCTGCGGAGCATTTTGACAGCACTGATGTTTGCCATGACACGGGGTTGGGAAGACGAGCTGTGCTGATTGGCTCGACTTCCCTGGGCCTGCAGCGTTACCCAGTGTCGGTGCAGGGGAAGTGAAATGAAGTGAACTGAATATAATGTTTTTTTGTTTGGTGTGTTTGTGTGTGTTGTTTTCTTTTTCTCAGCACGGATAACTGGTCTGCAGGAGGACAATAAGAACTTGAAGCTCAGTTTTGCCAAATTGGAGGCAGAGCGGAAGCAGGCACAGGAGAGAAGCAATAATCTCGAGAAGGTAAACGCACCGAAGCACTGATCACGGTGCACATGTTCATGCATTAGGGAGCCTGAACGTAATCCTCTGACTGACTATGGTGCAGTTAATTGATTGATTAACTAACTGTAATTGTTGCCGTGTCGACACACCTTCTGATGAACCTGTGGATTCTGACTAAATAGATGGTACTTATAAGATACAAAACGTCAAAAAGTAATTTTCATTTTGTTTGATAGCTGAATGTGAGATGAGTTTGTTTCCACCATGACCCTGTAGGAGAAGAACAACATGGAGATCGACCTCAACTACAAGCTGAAGACGCTGCAGCAGCGGCTGGACCAGGAGCTGACTGAGCACAGGGTGACGCGGGCACAGCTCACAGACAAGTATGAGTCCATTGAGGAGGCCAAGTCAGCTGCCATGCACGGTATGCACCTCTGCTTGATTGTGTGTGTGTGTGTGAGAATGTGTGTGTGTGTGAGAGAATATGTGTGTGTCCATGTTTTCCCGTCCCAGCATGCCCAGCACCTCACCACCTGCGTCAGCCTACCACACCCACAGGCACATTCAGAGAATCTTGTGTGCGATCTGCTGCAGTTGGCATGTCCAGACACTGCCACGTGGAGCACATGCCAGAACTACTACTAGAGCGTTTTTTTATACATGAAGTCTCCTCGTTTTCGCCAACAACTGTTCCATTTATGTCCTTGTTTGTATGTATGTATGTATGTATGTAATTGTTAGGTTGCTTATTTGAAACCTATCCTATCTTTCTGTGTGTATATCTGTGTATGTTTATACAGTTATATTCGCACATTGTAAGGAGGTAAAGGCACATAGTAGGGGTGCTTGTTCATTGATTCAGTATGTGCTTCTCTTTATGTGCCATGCGCATGAAGTAGGTTGTTTTGGCTCGCGCCTTTTCAAGCATAATTCCCCTCTCACGCTGTGGCCTCCCTCTCTTCTCCCTGTGGCGTTCAGCTGTAGAGCAGAAGGTGTCGGAGGAGAGCGTGGCGCGCATGCGGGCTGAGAGCCGGGTGGTGGAGGTGGAGAAGCAGTGCTCCATGCTGGAGTTCGACCTCAAGCAGTCGGTGCAGAAGATGGAGCAGCTGATGAAGCAAAAGGAGAGGCTAGAGGATGAGGTGAGCCAGCACTACTTTTATTTATTTGTTTGTTTGTTCATTTTAATTTTTTTATTTTCAGTTTTAATTTACAATTTTAGCTTTAATGTGCATGGTCTTTCTGGTAGCCTAAATAAATAAGGAGATCATTTAAAAAGTTATTTTTTATGTCTCCCCCGTATCAGTATCACTATTATTCACTGTATTTTGTGCCAAGACTTATACAACCCAGTGAGCTTTCGAGTGATAATGTTTTTTTGTTTTGCGCAACTGCCCTTGAAGATGATGTCCAGTTGTACGGCTGTGGCCCCTGACGGTCTATGTGTATGTGTGTGTGTGTGTGTTCTGTGTGCGCCCCTCAGTTGAAGGCCCTGCGGGAGCAGCTGGAGAAGGAGTCGGGTAAGCGGGCGCTGACCCAGAGCGAGCTGAAGAGCTGGACGGTGGAGGCGGACCGGCTCAAGGCCTCGGAGAAGCAGCTGAAGCAGGAGATAAACACGGCGCTGGAGAACAAGCGCTCCCTGGAGTTCCAACTCGCCCAGCTCACCAAGTGAGAGCTCTTTCACTGTCCCTACATGGGCACATTCAGACACACTCAGACGCGCGCACACACACACACACACACACACACACACACACACACTCACACTCACACTCACACTCACACTCACACTCACACTCACACTCACACTCACACTCACACACACTCACACACACTCACACGCACACATACATACTCACATGCACACACTCACGCACGCACGCACACACACATACACTCACACACACATACACACACACACACACACACACCTGTGCACACCTGTACTGCCTATTTATAGGCCCCACAGCAGGCTGCTCCTTCCACTCCTCCATTTGGTCTGCTCCAATTGGCAGATGTTGCAAGCAGAGATAACTGTCTGAAATTAAGCATCTCCCACAGCCCCCACTTCCTTACACAAGCGGTCCCGAGTCTCTTGCCTCCTGCCTCAGGCCGCTCCCCAGAGGCCTCCTGATCTACTGAACTTGCCTCTCAGTTCAACCTGTGGCCCGTTTCCCTTCTGGCCGTCTTTTTCCTTCTCCTGTGCACTGTGCACTTTAATAGTCCATTACTGGTCATTACTGTAAAAAAAAGGCTATTATTCCAGCTTATAGTCAAACACTGCCAAAGCTGCTGGCTGCCAATATTTACACCACAGGATTAGGGATTACTTCATGTCTGACTCCGCCCTGCCCTATGCTAATCCCCCCCAGCCCTGTAATACCTGTCTGCAATATGGGAAACTATAAACCAGCCTGCACTCTGCAACAGCTTATTGGGCTTATTTATGTAATTGTTACAGGGAAAAGATTCAGCACATTTCAGAGTTGTGTGTGTGTGTGTGTGAGTGATTGAGATGGAGTGTACTGACAGGTGTCTGACTGAGTCTTTTTTTTTTCTCAGGCAGTACAGGGGGAACGAAGGACAAATGAGAGAACTTCAAGACCAGCTGGAGGCTGAACAGTATTTCTCAGTAAGCATGCTACTGTTTTCCCTGCATGGTCACCGGGAGAAAAGCATGACGAAGCAGGAACTCTGTACTCTGTTACTCTAAATGGTGTGAACCACTAGCTCCAAAATCCCATTAGTAATTGTCTCATCACCTATTAAGACATCATACCTGTGTGTTGAATTCCTTCATGCCTCTCTTTATTGCACATTCCAAACATCCACTCGTTGGAATTCCATGCTGCATCACTGACAGCCAGTCATGCGTGCTGTGGACTGTCCCCTAACCTCTCTCTTCCATAACTGTTCCCCCACTTCCCCTCTCTCTCTCTCTCTCTCTCTCTGTCTCTCTCTCACTCGCACTCTATATCTTTCCTTCTCTCTCACTCGCTTGTGCTCTTTCCCTCCCTCTCTCTCTTTCCCTCCCTCTCTCTTTCCCTCTCTCTCTTTCTTTCTCTCTCACTCGCTTGCCCCCCCTCTCCCTCCCTCCCTCCCTCCCTCCCTCCCTCTCTCCGCCTATAGACGCTTTACAAAACTCAGGTGAAGGAGCTGAAGGAGGAGATTGAGGAGCGGAACAGGCAGCTGCAGGAGGCCAACAAAAAGGTGCAAGAGCTGCACAGTGAAAGGTAAGCACCACCAATAGCCAGCACTAGGGCTGGGCGATATGGCTGAAATCTGTATCACGATATAAGTGTTTCATATCGGTCGATATCGATAATTATTGAAACATTGTGTGACCTATTTAAAAGTAACAGGAGGGAAAAATCTATTCATTTTTATTTTTTTAACTTAACCTTCCTCTGACAGGCAATAAGCATTCAGGCAAAATGACTGTCAAAACACGTTCAATGTTACGATCACAATGAAAACTGAGTGATCCGAGAAAGCTCCGGCTGTCTGAACAGTGTGAACACATTAGGATAAGTGGTTTTGATAAAGTGGTATTGTATCATTGAAAATATATCGATATGGCGATATAGTGTCAAATACATATCGATATAAATATTACGATACGATATTACGATAATATCGATATATCGCCCAGCCCTAGTCACCACTAGTAACTACCCTCCACTTACCAAACACACATACACACCTACACACACATACACACCCTCTCTCTATGTGCCAATTCCTGTCAGCTCTTTCATGGCTGCTGCAGCACGTCTTCACCTTCGCCTCCTCCCCCGAGCGTAGATTAGACGGTGCACCATGGAGAGTCTGGCTGATTGAGCAATCAGCGATTGGTGGCAAGACTCAGCTCGACTTGTCCTCAAATTAAACAGTGCTCACGCGGTCCCACATAGGAGAGTCTGGGAATGCACGCTGTTTAATCAGGCGGGTGGTATTCACCTGAGAGACCGACAGCGCCTGCGATTCCCTCTTAACAATTTACTTTGATGCATTTTGTTTTGTGTGAGACTGTGAGACCGCCTCTCTTTATAACGGTGGAGTGAAAAGGTATTAGAATCATTTTTAGAGTGATCAGTTAAATGTGAAATAATCTTATAAACTAGGAACTAATGGCTTTAAAGGAATGCGATTGAATGATTCAAAATTATCAGATGGTTCTGTTCAGATTGAAAAGTGCTTGACGATGGCCATTCCATTCTGCACAGCATTGTGTGCTTCCTGGCGAGGGCTCAGTTCTCTTTGTGGGCCTGTCAGTGATGTCCCTTGCTGATCTTTCCTTAATTGTGTGTGTGTGTGTGTGTGTGTGTGTGTGTGTGTGTGTGTGTGTGTGTGTGTGTGTGTGTGTGTGTGTGTGCAGGGACTCTCTATCGGCCCAGCTGGACCTGACCGTGACCAAGGCTGAGTCGGAGGGCCTGGCGCGGGCCCTGCAGGAGGAACAGTACTTTGAGCTGAGCCAGGAGAACAAGAAGGCCATGGCCCGTCACAAGCAGGAGTGTGCAGAGAAGGACGCCACCATTGCCCGAGTCAGTGTTGGACTGTTAAGCACACGCACACACAAACATATACACTCAACCACACTCACACAGTCCCCATCTTACCCACACAAGTAAACATGGACACACGCAGACACTCACATTTGCCCATGCACAAACACTCACAGCTTACCGTACCCATAAATAGAATTCACCGCATAAAGTTCACTGCAAGACACCAGTAAAAACATACCAGAGAAAAAGCCATATTGCTTCTCTCTCACAATAGAATCGCACTATTTTGCTTTTGGTTTGGATGTGTTTGTCAAAAAGCAAACAATGCAGAAAAAAGGTTTGGAGCAGTACTTTTGAACCAGAGCGTTGTCTGAATGATGCTTGTTCATCAGGATGTTGGTTAGACCATCTGGAGACACTTAGAACAGAGCAGTTGCACAGGATGGGTGAAAGTGTGAATGTTTTTTTTTTTTTTCTTGTTAAATTTTTCCAGCTTGAGGAATCCAATAAAACCCTTACCAAAGACGTGGAGACCCTTACCATGGAAAAGGCTGAGCTGGATGAGAAGATCCGCACGCAGACGGAAGGTAACTGGCAGCTGAACCATGACTGCGTTCCACCCTTTCGTCTCTCACCTCCCTTTTAAAAAGGGTCTTTCTGATATCCTCTCTTCGCACCCCTGCAGAGTACGAGGCCCAGAAAGAGGAAATTTCGAACTCGATCAAGGCCACCTACGAGAAGGTGCTCAACACGGAGCGGACACTCAAGACCCAGGTACGCTGACCCTACATGAGCCAAACTCTGCACCATAGATCTAGATGTATGAGGCATATCTTTAAAAAAATTATGACTTAGCAGCATAAACAGTATCTGTACAAATTTATGAGCTGGTACTTGAATTAAATCCTGATTTATTTATTACAATTAAATTTAATTAGTTACTAGTGCATGAATATGCATAGGCAGTTTTTATGTAGTAGAATGTAGAGTTTGCTGTGTGGTGACATGAGCACTGTCTCCTCCCCCTCACCCTACCCCACCCCACCCATCTGCCCCCCAACTCAAAGGCGGTGAATAAGCTGGCGGAGATCATGAACAGGAAGGACATGAAGCTGGACCAGAAAAAGAAGGGCAGCACGGCCGACCTGCGCAAGAAGGAGAAGGAGAACCGCAAGCTGCAGGCGGAGCTTAACCAGGAGAAGGATAAGTTCAACCACATGGCCATCAAGTACCAGAAGGAGCTGAGCGAGATGCAGGCGGTGAGTGCACCTCTCGGCTAGAGACGAGACAATTCGTCGTTTTTTGCAATTAATCACAAATAAAAAATGTTGGTGAAGTTTATTATTGCATAATAATTGTAATAATTCTAATACTCATATAGGGTAGCACATCTAAGGCATGAACACTTTTGATTATCTATTTGTTGGCTGTTTTTGACAACACTGCCCCCTACAATGAAGTGTGTAAATTACAGTTCAATTGTAGTTATATGTGGACATGATCAAATAGCAGAGTAGTTCATAGCCATCAGTGCTGTTGTGATGGGGAGTGTCCTGCTACAACCCAGTGTAACCAGGCAAATGCAGTGATGCCCATTTCCGTAACTGGGTCTGTCACTCTTGTCCCCACAGCAACTGTCGGAGGAGAGCACGTACCGCAACGAGCTGCAGATGCAGCTGGACAGCAAGGAGAGCGACATCGAGCAGCTGCGCGAGCGGCTCAACGATCTGCAGCTACGCATGGACAACTCCAGCGTCACCAGCCTGCAGCCCGATGAGACGGACAGCAACATCGCTGGTAAGGTCTCCCTTCACCTTTACTCTCCCCGAGAGCTGGGAAACAAGGGCCACTGCCATCGTGTTTTAGCCCTCCAGTTGGACAGGTGAACCAAGAGGAACTAAATGGGGGAAGATGCACCTTTGCCTGGAAGATATGTGCAGTTTTTGTTTGTTGGTGTACTATTGGGGAATACAACAAAGCTCAGTTTTTGTATTAGAGAACACTGCTGTTGGTTTTAATGTTCCCCATGGTTGGGCAGATGAAGCCAATACTCATCGGCTGAGAAATTCAACACGGGCAGTCACGGCTCTCCGGTTTGCATTTTTTGCTCAAAATGATATGAGAAGTACAGTGTCATTTGTCTATCCAGAACCGCCATGTTGAAATTCTCTCTCAGATTGGGGTTATAATGGGTATCATTATCATATCAGTTTCCTAGCAATATATAGGCATGCAAGTTCAGGTCTCTACAGCAGAAGTTAGACTAGTGTTAGTTTCACAAAAATCACATTTGCTTAGGAAGCAGTCGTACTCTAAACAGTCATTACTGTAGTAGAAGTACAAAGTCATTTGAGTTTCAGTGGTTGATGGCCCCACAGGTATAGCTTGCTCTTTTTCTCAAGCTTAAAGGAGAACTTCGGTCTGAAATGAAAATTGGGGTGACAATGGAAGTGGTAGGTGTCCTTAGACGAAGCATGACGACAACGCTATTTTTAAACCATTAAAACAGCTTGAAGAAACTCCACACTCCATCAGTCCACACTCAATCAGCTCTTGCATTCAAAACAAAGCACTGAGAATATTGTAAATGTACGCAACGTTTATTTAAAAAACTGTTCTTACATGCAGTAGTTTGCAGTTGTTTCTCGTCGCCGCCATGATGAAAGTCCAAACAAATCAGGCCTTTGTTGTACTACCGATGGAGTGTGGAGTTTCTTCGAGCTGTTTTAATGGTTTACAAATAGCGTAGTCATCATGCTTCGTCTGAGGACACCTACCACTTCCATTGTTACCCTTCTGGGTCAAAGTCTTCTCGGACAAACGATAAAAAATAGTTAAACTATGAATGCAACAGGCTAAATCAATTTTACTCCTCAGTACACATACCAACTCGGTATGATGTTTTAACATGCCAATTTTCATTTTACACCGAAGTTCTCCTTTAAGGCAAAGCATAAATGCTGTCCTTCCTGTGTAATGTCTCTCAACTTAGCTGCTTGGCCTTAACTAGCCATGGATTTCACTGTATCCTAGCTTCACCTGTAACATTGGTGGCATCAGCATTGTGTCCAGTTAGATGGCATGTGAATACAGAGTCCTGCAGGGGTTGGGGGTTGGTTTGCCATGTTGGCAGGGTTGGTGTTGTATATTTGAATGCTGCTGTCCTGTGTGTTCACCTCCTCTCTCATCTCATTTCCAGTCGGTTCTCCTCGCTACCCCTCTCTCTGTCTCCTCCTCCTTGTCTCCTTTGTGAGTAGCTTGGAGTCTGGGATGCTCCCGTCATGCCTGGCTCGTGCCTCTGACTCTTTCAGACCAGTTTGATGTGGTTGGGTTGGATTGTTTTTTGTGTTTTTTTAGTGTATTATTTTTATTTATTTGTTTATTTGTTTGTTTGTTTGTTTATTTATTTATTTATTTATTTATTTATTTGCAAAATGTTAATGCTTAGTTGTGTGTTGTGTACTGAAGATGTATTTGGAAGTACTCTCAGAGTGGCATGGTGTGATGCGTAGAGGCTGATGCGTCAAGGCTCTGCAAAACCTCTTATTTGACTTGCTGCCCAGCTGTGTTCAGGGTTGACATTTACACTTCAACAGCACATCAGTTTTACTGCGTAAATCAGAACCCCTTCTGGCAGTTGATTATACCACAATGTACCAGTTTTTCTTTCTCTCTCTCTCTCTCTCTCTCTCTCTCTTTCTCTCTCTGACCCTTTCTTTCCATTTACCATTGCATAGTCAACTAACCTCATTTTTTTCTCACATACTTGCTAACACATTTCTTACACAAACACAATATTTCTGTGTTTGTCTTCACCTAACAATGCTCTCTTGACTCTAGAGTCTTCACCTTTTTGAAGAAGCCTGGCTTCTCACAAAGAGAGCAGGGCAGTGCTTTCACCTGTCAGAGACGCTTAGTGCTCTCTCTCTCTGTACTTTCCTCTGTGTGTTTAACTTCTGGCTCTGAGCAGCTTTCAAAACCATCTCACACTCGCACAGCAACTTCCTTTTTGTTAAGAAATGCCATCACTTCTTTTTGTGTGTCTCACTGTAGTGTTCTGTCAGCATGCCACCATCACTTTGAGTGTGTATGTCTGTGTGTTTTTTGTGAGAGTGAACACCCACAGTCAGATCGACTGAGGAGGGGAAAAGGTCTTCCTGCACCGTTTTTTTATCTAACTGCTGCCATTTCACACAGCATGCCTTGGGATTTTACTGCTAACACTTTAATGTAGAGAGTCCGAATGCTACTCTGGCTGTTGCTGTTCAAAGTGAGCAGAGGACAGAGGCTGCTTTCAACTGCTACAGCAGACCGCCTCTCCTCTCTTCACCACCGTCACCAAAACAGGAAGTCTTTGTGCTCGGCAGTCACCTCGAAACGATTGGATTGGTCGCACCCCGACCACAGAGTCGGTGATAGTGACGTGATTGTTTTAAGTTCATGTGCCTCCACTCAACGGTCGTCAGAGGGAGGAGGTAACGTGACTCCCACTGTGAGGCTGTAACTCGCACACAAACCACACGTACACACACGCCACACACACACGTACACACACCGCACGTACACGTGCACACACACCACACGTACATGTACGCATACGCATGCATACACACATGCTTGCAAATAAGAAGTTTTTTGGGTGCTGCAAGCTAGCTGGTTGTTTGTGGGAACTAACTTTTTTTAAAAGGGTGTAGGAAAAATGAAATTCTGGTTCTTGTTTCAGCTGAAGCCATTAAGACATCTGTCACTTCAAAATATAAAAATGTGTTTTTAACAAAATATTTTCCCGTATCTGGAGAGACACACACAAGTTTCTGGTATTTTGTAACATCAACTCACTTGTCAACAATCTGAGAGCATGTTTTACCAGCATCTGAGAAAATGCAGTTAGATAAATTATTTTCTGAAATAAATTACAACAGATCTTTTTATTTAAATAATTCCTTTGAAACATGCACATTCAATAGCAAAGCTGTTTTTAAAAACAGAGACAAAATCCTGCAAATATTACAAAAAAACTCCAAATGACAGTGCATTGATCCTTTTTACTATTAGAAAAAATATCCAACCAACATCTGCATTTCCAGAGGCTATATCATGTTCAGCTCTTATGCAGGCCTTAATTTGTTTTATTTCTATGACTGCATGTACAACACTGTCATATACTTAAAGATCAAATTATGTCACTTCCTTTGATGGCCAGAACATGTGCTGCATTTCGTTACTGTAAAACAACTGCCAAAGGAAACATGAGTCGCCCTGCCACTGATTCTGATGAGGCTGCCTGTCAGCTCCATGAAGGACCTCATTTTATGGAGGAATCTCACGCACCGCTGTACCATTAAAACCTGGTACTTCAACATCTTTTTATTTTTTTACATCTTAGACATCAGAAGGAGTGTAGAATTCATCCAAAATAGTTATACAATAGTCAGTGTTTCCCCTAGAAAATGTCTGAAGGTGCGGTGGCAAGACCTGCGCTCAGACATACGACGTACGACGTATCGACCCTAGTATGAGGATACGGGAGCATTCTGAGAGGTTTTTTTTTTTGACACAACACTCTAAAATGGTGACCCTTTGTAAGGGAATAAATGAATAAACCTAGTCTTGAAAGAAGAACCATAACCTTTAGAAAACAGCCAGGAAGACTAAATCCCCCTCCCCCTTCACCAATGCCAGAGCGACCTCTTACCCCCACCCCCCTAAACATAAATCTCACAACACATGATTACTACAAGTACACATTTATTGGAAATCAGTGGCAAAGTTTGCAGGCTTGCTCAGAGCACTTAATTTTCCTGGGTTTTTTTAAAAACAATTTTAAGGCTTGCTCATGGGGGAACTCGCTGACAGGAGGTCCGTGGCCCTATGTTTGCCCTTCTTTTGGCTGCTCTCCTCTCTGTCTACCCTCTCTTCACATTCTCTTTGTTCCAGCCTATTTTGCTCCCTTGCTTGATTACTGCTACTCTAATAAAACATTCATATTTTCAAAACATTTACGTGCACATTTTGAAATTAACGTGGTTTTGACCATTTCTGATCTGATATGGCATTTGGCAGATGAGCAAACACTGACGTTTGGGGAGAGGACTGTGTTTAATCATACATACTCGAATTAGGGATGGACATCACATATTCTCTATGTCCAAGTTTACTGTCATCACTGTAATGGAGTGTAAATAAATAGCCAACAATTCACCTGCAACAACATTTGAACAGTGCGCACCGGAGCCTTGTAAAATGACGGTGGCGGTTCA
The DNA here is from genome assembly GCA_027475355.1 of Coilia nasus. Taxonomy (NCBI): domain Eukaryota; kingdom Metazoa; phylum Chordata; class Actinopteri; order Clupeiformes; family Engraulidae; genus Coilia; species Coilia nasus. The sequence continues at coordinate 30,485,512 of CM050221.1, forward strand.
TCTCAATTCCAGCTGTCGACTCGGTTAGACTCGGACAAGAAGGAGCTTGAACATCTCATAGTAAAACTGAGGTGGGCTAGTTAATACAAACGTCATGGCTTTGATAGTAAAACACTAGGAAGAGGGTCTGAAGTTTCCACAGGCTATCAATATGAATAGCCAACTTTAATATTAATTATTAAGCAATGCCCATCCTTAGCTCGAATGACTTAAATTTTGCACGAACGAATCGAGTTTCTTCATCTCTCTCTTTTTTGGGCGAAATACTTAAGCAAGCTCATCGGCAATCGAAAGATATCGTTGACGTTAGATCTCTCTCTATCAGTCAGCTCAAATGAAAACTAGCGCTCTGGTGATGAGCTGTAAAAATCGTCCTTACATTTATAATCTATCTAAGAGAGCTATATGGATGTGGATATGCCTATGTAACGAAGGTTTACTAATGTTCTACGCCGAGCTCTGCTAGCTGGCATCCGATTTATCCCCTCAGTGTGTGAGCGCGTGATCTACCACTGAAGACCGGGAGGCCAAACAAAACGTCTTGTCTAACATAACCTAAACGTTGCCTACTAACAGTTTTACATAAAGTTTTACATAAAGTAGCCTACTTATGTGACAAAACGAAACATAATCACTGGAAATATAAGGTAACACATCTTCAACACCTTTCCTAATTTGGCATCTTAAGTGACAGCTCTGTAGTAGCGATTTATTTTACTTCAGTTTGGCTTGGCTATGCTGCTTCAGGCAGAACGTTGTCCAATCAGAGCTCACGGCGACCCGTGGAAACCAATCAAGTAACTGCTAAATCGGCCGGTGGAACTCCGCTTCGGCCCAAACGCAAAGACTGGGCAAGCAACGTAAAATTGGTAGTGGAATACAAAAAAAAAGGTAGTGGGAATTCCTGAAGGTGCGGCGGTAAAAATTAAGGTGCGGCGGCCCGCCGCAGTCATTTGTACATAGCGGAAACACTGATAGTTATACAATAAACAGCTTCTTCTTGTTCTTTTTTGTTTTAAATGAACTAAGTATACTGCAACACAAGCAAAACTCAATATAAAGCAAGCAACTTTTTTTTTAGTTTTGCTTGAATCTGTCTACCTCTTCTTTTACCATGTATTGCTTTGTGGTAGTCCAACATCTTATGTGCTTCAAAACTCCCCCTTCTGTTGTTTTCCACAAACATTGAACTTGTAAGGTAGATTTCGCAGAGAGTGGTAGACCCAGATATAGCTGGGGACTTCATATCTCATTTATAAAAAAAATTCTGTTCACCACTAGAGGTCACTTCAGCATTTCATCCGGCGTTCTGGACATCTAGTCCAAAAGCAGCCTTGTGGTCTAGTTATAAGAAGGGTTGCAGGGAAGCATTGAGAAGGGAGGGATGTATCTAGGGGAATACCCTCTTAGAGTAATTCTCCAGAGTAGTAAATGCAAATGCCTGTCCTCTGTTCAGTACTGGCTCTTCCTGCTTCAAAGTAAATAGGATAGTTCTTGTACATCTCATGCTAAATTCTTACCACATACACTCACACACACACACACCTTAGTGTGTCTGCTGAGCACAAAGGCCAGATTGGCGGACTGTAGACAAGGACTGCAGCAGCCTGACATGGGTTTTACAGTGACTTAACAAGGTTGTGTGCAGCCCAGGAATGAAGGTTGATTTTGGTTTTGTTTGTTTTTTTTAATGCCTGAGGTGTATTTTTGTTCCCTCACCCATTTAAGTTTTTTTTTTTTATTATTATTATTTTTTTTTTTGAAGCATGTTGTCAGGAAGTCAGGCTCTTAGCAGTCTTCTGATTTGCTTTCCACCTTTTCTCTCCACAGAATCAAGAATGGAAGGCTGGCTCTCGATACCTAACCGTGCTAACATAAAACGCTACGGCTGGAAGAAGCAGGTGAGATATTTTTGGCTTCAGTAAGCAGTAATCACTTTCTATAAAATCCTGGTTCAGGTATCAATTTTGCCTCTGTTTCCACTTGCAAGGTTTATCATTAATAAGGCATGAATGGTGCTACCTGTTGTGCATCTCTGTGACTGATTTGGAGTGACAGCAAGGAATGTGTTGTTACTGCTGCGCTGGCTTCTGTTTGTAGCCACTCATTACCTGATTACCTCACTGGCTGTGTTTCTTTGCAGTATGTTGTGGTCAGCAGCAAGAAAATCCTGTTCTACAATGACGAGCAGGACAAAGAGCAGTCCAGCCCCTCCATGGTACTCGATATTGAGTGAGTAGCTACAGAATGGCCTGTCGAAGGTCTTCTCTCAAAGGTCTTCTCTCAAGAAATATGTGGTTGTGGAAATGAATAATGGTTACTGTATGTGCGTGTGTGTTTGTGTTTAGCAAACTATTCCACGTGCGGCCAGTCACGCAGGGTGATGTGTACCGAGCTGAGACTGACGAGATTCCCAGGATATTTCAGGTCAGTGCGTTTCATCACTGCCACCTTGATGGGAGGACATGTTTCAGTCTGTCTTTCTGGTTTTACTTGCTGCTGTAGCTCCCAGGTGTATCTAAGCATGTGTCATGTCTCTTGTACCATGACATTCTCAATGCGACAGGTGACTCTAGACTGGGACTGTTCTGAGATTAATTCAGTTTTTTTTTTTTTTTTTTGTCCAGTGCAATTTTATTTGTAGCACAATTGCATTGAATTTGATTCAGTTCTACACTAGACTACCCCCCAGCCCTAGTTTTCACCTGGCTCTGTATTATTGTGGAAGGTTCCACCACACCCCTTTTTCTGAACCACCATGCACAGCAGTTAGCCAATCTTCATGTGCCTGGTGTTACGTTTGTGAAATACATTTTAGCATGAAACCCATGATTAGAAAAAAGACACTGAGCTGCAGGACTGAGTGGTGACCTCTTATGCATCGCCCACAATGGCTTGAGTTAGAGTACAGTACAGTTACTTTACTGATCCCGAAGAAAATTTAAATGTCTAGCAGCATACACATAATAAACATTACAATACAGATCAAACATACTGCACACATCTGCATACATACAAACATCCACTTAGCTGGGAAGAAAAAAAATGAAATAACACTAATAATAAAAATCCAATGAGGTGACCAGTATGACCAACTCCGCAGATCCTGTATGCCAACGAGGGCGAGTGCCGAAAGGAGGCTGACCTGGAGACGGTCCCGCAGGGCGACAAGACCAACTGTCAGCCCCACAAGGGCCACGAGTTCATCCCTACGCTCTACCACTTCCCCACCAACTGCGAGGCCTGCGCCAAGCCCCTGTGGCACGTCTTCAAGCCGCCTCCTGCGCTTGAGTGCCGGCGCTGCCACGTTAAGTGCCACAAGGACCACCTGGACAAGAAGGAGGATGTCATCGCCCCCTGCAAAGGTGAGGAAGGACGGTGGCTCGGTGTTGAGAGAGAGCAGCGAGCTGCTTTGCATTTTTGTTACCTATGGCAGGATGTTCATGGACATGCATGCAAATAAGGTTATGCAAATAATGTTGGTAACAGTTGTGTTTATTATTATTATGTATTTTATTTATTTATTTATTTTATTTATTTATTGGTCTGGTCAGGCCCAATTTTGTTTTTTTGACCCTCCTCAAAACCATAAGTTGACATGTTTTGGTGTGTGTGTGTGTGTGTGTGATCCAGTGAATTACGACGTGACCTCAGCAAGGGACATGCTGCTGCTGGCCCTGACCCAGGATGAGCAGAAGAAGTGGATTGGTCACCTGGGCAAGAAGATCCCTAAGACCCCGCCCTCCACCTTCTCAAGGGCCTCCCCCCGCACCATGTCCACGCGCTCCGTAGCAAACCAGTCCTTCCGCAAGAACCCCAAAAGTATCACGGGCAAGCCAAGGTAACTATAATGCACCCAGACACACACCATAGTCATAACATAGGGTCATGTTAGACACTCTTGTTTACTCTGCAAAGCTTTGTGTGATTTGTAGGACTGAAGCTGACAGGCATGGAGCTTGCCACATTAAATGTGATGTTTTGAAGTGCAGTCACATGTAACAGTGCTACTGTAGCCATGAGCAGGAAATACTTAGTTTTAAGGGATTTCATTTTCAGAATATCATATTTAACCTGATTTATCTACCCTGATTTATATATCTACCCTGATGTAAGAAAGAAATTAGTGGGGTAAACATAAAAACTGGCACTTATAATATCTGTGTAGTTCATGTGTGTTATGGCTAGTCCTGTGTGTGTTATGGCTGTGCAGTAGATGGAGGACCACATGTTCGGGATGGCATGTGCTCTCTGGCACAGCCCAGGCCTCTGCATCATCCGGTGACCTCGCTGTTTATCTCCTGTGTTGTCACAGAAAGCAGTCAAGCATCAGACTGGCTGACTTTGAGCACGCAGACACAACATCCAGTACATGCTGACCGATCCTGTCCCCTGCCACAGCTTGTTTTCCGAGGAAATCTCACCACGCCCCCCTCCCCCACCCCTCCTACCTACCCTTAGTCCATAGTCAGTTCTCCCTCCTGACTCTAACCTCTATGGTGATGCTCTGGTTGCCTGTTCTTTCTCTCTCACTCATATCCTGGTCTTGGGCTGTCTGTGGTTAAGCAGGGAACTAACTGGGCACTGTCACTGACTCCAGATGAGCTGAGGGGGAGCTTTTTACTGTACTGTTGTGTTTGGCGAAAGGACTTGCAGAATAATAAGAGGCCGGTGGGCAGAGTTGGGTTTCTGTGAGAAGATTATTTTCACCCCTGGGACAGCCTTAATCTGTGCTGCCCTCTGCTGGACATGAGGCATTATAGCCGAGTTTTTGCTTACTGCATTTGAGTTAAATGTGTTGCCCAACAACAACATGTTTACAAGCTGCGTCTGGAAATATCTAGCCTGGTAAACCAGCCCCTCGTACTTCATTTCATTTCGTGCAGAGGGTCTAGAACAGACACCGTCAGAAACAATTTGCTGGAGGTGTGAACTCTGCTGAAGTTTTAAAAAAGTGCCTCTGCCTTTACCCAATCGCTAACGCCTGGTCGTCACGTATGCAATTAGCCTACCTACGCACTGCAATTCAAATGTAGCACACAAGGTCAACGTCACAGCTAACGAACACACCCTCTGTTTGCTGATTGGATCCATGTTTCTGGAACATCGCAAATGTACCTCAAGAGATTCCGGTCCAGACCCTCTGCATGAAATGAAATGAAGTACGAGGGGCGGGTTTACCAGGCTAGGAAATATCCAGAAGCTATCATGGAACTGCCACCTTACATGGTGGGCATCATTGTCATTTGCAGTTCTCTTAAGTCAACATGGCTCATTAGCATACATAAGCAAAGGACTTCACTGACTCCTCTAGATGTGCTGTGCACTTGTACACTAGTGGATTTTCTCCACACTTCCTGGTACATCAGGAGCTTGTTAAATATTTACTCACAGATTACAGAATCCAGCAGTGAGTCCCCTGCTATGCTTTTTTTTTGTATTGTATTTTTGTGGTAACTGCAATTAGAGCATGGAGATGGAGATGAAATGCACAATACGGTGTGCATCAGCTTTGACTAACCATGTGTTTGTCTGCCTCTTTAAAAGACCTTATGGGACATCTGTTTCTCTGCTTTCTTCCAGCTAACCATCTGATCCGTTGGATTCTGTTGGGACTTTGTACCTTTTATTCTACAGAAAAAGAAAAACAAACAAAAAATACCCTTAAACCATTAAAAAGGATTCACACAATTAATCTAAACACACACACACACACACACACACACACACGCGCGCGCGCGCGCACACACACACACACACACACACACACACACACACACACAATTCACACACACACAGACCGATGTCAATACAGAGACAGTTTCACCAACGCTGGATATTTGGGACCAGTGCCTGAGACAAGGCATCCTACCCCCCACCCTTCCCTCCTTCTCTCTCCCTCTCTCCCTCTCTCTCTCTCCTCCCCCTCCCCTTATCCCTCTCCCTACCCCATCCCTTTCTCTCCTCTCTCTGCTTTGACTGGGACTTCTCTCCAAGCTCGCCACATCATCTCTGTCCTCTGAGCATCATCCAGGCGGACAGCAGGGACCCCCTCGCTCTGACCTTGGGATGCAAGCCTGGGGAGGTGGCCTGTGTGTGTCGAAGGAGGGGCCCATGGTTGGTGGGGGTGGGGACAGGGATCCCTGGCCTGTGGTGCATGTTCAAGGTCAATAAGGGAGATCTTATGCAATACAGGGGGGGGGCTGCTGCAGGGCAAGAGGGGTATATCTGGGAATACTAAAACTGGGTCTCTCTCTCTCTCTCTCTTGTTTGTTTGTTTGTTTGTTTTGTTTGGGAACAAAAACTCTTGTGAGCGAGCGTACCTGTTTTCCATCTCAACGGACTCACATGCCTTCTCTTCATGAACTCCGGCTGCCTTAATGTTTCTCCCCCTTCTGAGTCTAAAAGGAAATGCGATATTGAGAGTATTGGGTACTGAGTATGTGTTTTTATTTTTTTATTTTGTTTTATTATTGTTGTTTTTTTTTTTGTTTTTTTGTTTTTGGTTGTTTTTGTTTTTGCCATGGAGCATGCAAGATCATCATCACAATCTATGCATATTAGAATAATAATAATTTTTATTGTTATTATCATCAGTTTTGCTCCAAGCCATGGGAATCCCATTACAATGGCATTAGGAGGTACATTGTTCCTGTAATGTGTTTTTTTTTTGTTTTTTTGTTTTTTTTTTTGTCTTTTTTTTTTTTTTTTTTTTTTTTTTGTCTTTTTTGTAATGTATGGCCTTACATTGGTTTATAGATAAATGGTTCAAAAGGAAACATTAAGTTAACAAATGTAAAACTGCACTGTTTGAATTGTAAATTATTTGTAGAAGACTTAACTGGTGTAGCATTTGGCCCACCTAGTGCCTTAATTTTTGGATAACGACTTTACTGCCATATCTGTCTGTGTTAAACTCCAAACAAGACAAATCTTAACTCTGTATCTTTTTTCATGAAAAGGGTTATCTTCCATGTGGCTTTATTGGAACCTCTGGTGTGAAATGGAAAAGTCCTTTGTGTGTTTTTGACAAATTGCATATTGTGTCAACCAAAGTCCAAAATTGAGTATCCTGTTTATTGGATAATGAACCCTGATGAATGCAAGGTTCCCTTCCATGAACTTTCGTTATTGCCAACATGATCAGATGAAAAAGATGACTTTCTGTCCTGTCGACACAAAACCCCTTCAGTGTACATAATCAGACTCAAAGATCATGAATACCTCCACAGTTATCAAAAATGGGTTTTACATACGTGTTCAGTAAAAGAAGCACTGGAACTATGATCTCTTCTGTTTTGTCTTGGATGACTTGCATGTTTCATTGCATTGGAGGCCGCACTGATGGATATGTGTCAATAAACATATCTTTATCTATCACTTAAAGCATCTTCCTTTTAAAACACTACATGCATCTCAGTGTATCACCGGAAGGGTCTTCCTTTTAAAGTACTACACATTTATATATCCATTTTAAAGCGAGGCTGCCCAAACCTGGTAACCCACAGGTCAAGTTTCTTTTATGGGAGCAGAGATGGATAGGTTGCCTGGATGGAAACTAAGACATAAGCCTGTCACAGTGGAGAAAGAATGTTTATTAAGCTCAAAGATTTGGGGAAATGGCCTTTACAGTGGTAGGATACTGTTGCCAATAGTATTGCTGAATTTACAGGCATGTCATGATGTCATATTATTTGTTACCGATGAGCCATTTCCAACATTTTTAGATTTAGTTTGCAATTGACCACACTCCCGTGGCCAATGTCTAATAAAATAGCAGTCCTTAAGGACTCCACTTTACTATTATGATTGGAGTTTCTGCATGTTTATAAATGGTACATTTCGAAGATAAGGCAAGTTTGTCTTTACAGGCAGGTCTAAATGCTTTACAGTAAATATTTAAAAGCATCACATATAAACGGTATTAGCCTAAGAATGTCAGAAGTAAAATTGTAAGATAGTAAATAATCACAATAACGTTAGCCCTATTATCATGTCTCACACTCACTCTGTTTTGACTGGGACTGCCTCTTCTCCAAGCTCAACACACAGCCTTTGTCTAACTAACTTTACAGCCAGTAATATGCCAGTAGCCATACTCTCCAGCAGAAGAACCGAACATGGCAAACACAACCTCTTCACAACATAAAGTCAAAGGTTTGTAATCAATCCAAGTGGTGCTCCTTGCAGAACCAGTGGGTACAAGATACAAAATACAAGATATTTTATTGTCATGTGTACATGAATTCTAGAATTCATGTGCAATGAAAAACTTCCCTGCTCAGAGAGTCCCAAAAAAAGTAAAAGTAAAAAGGCAGAAGTAAAAGTAAGGAAAAAAAAAAAAAACTTTGAAAGCTGCATTTTAAAAAAGGCAGGTTGGAGAAATTATATGATGAGTGAAAGTGGGTTCCTTCCTATGGTGGTTTGGAGTTCAACAGCCTGATGGACTGAGGAAAGAAGCTGTCCCTCAGCCGACTGGTGTGGGCGCGTATGGACCTGTATCTGCGGGCAGATGGTAGTAGGGAGAAGTGTGTGTAGCTGGGACGGTGTGGATCCATTATTATTTGTTTGGCCTTCCTTATACACCGTTGATTGTAAAGATCCTGGATGTTGGGCAGTTCAGATTTGATTACCCGTTGAGCAGATCTGATGACTCGCTGGAGGGCTGTTCTGTCTTGGGCAGTGGTGTTGCCATACCAGGCTGTAAAGTTACCAGTTAATATACTTTCTATTGTACAGCGGTAGAAGTTGGCCAGTATCTTGCTCTCCATACCATAGCTGTGCAGCCGCCTCAGAAAAAACAGTCGTTGTCTTGCCATCTTAGTGATGCAGTTGATGTGATGAGACCAGCTTAGATCTTCATTGATGTTGACTCCAAGGAATTTAAAACTCTTAACCCTCTCCACTGCAGTATCAACGATTTAAATTGGCTGGTGTGACTTTTGTTGGGTCCTTCGGAAGTCCACAATCAACTCCTTTGTTTTGTTGACATTCAGGAGTAGGTTGTTATCCACACACCAGGATGACAATGCGGCCACCTCAGCCCTGTAGGCAGACTCATCTTCTTTTATAATAACCGTGGTGTCATCAGCAATTTAATGATGGTATTGGAATTGTGGTTGGCTGTGCAGTCATGTGTAAAGAGGGAATAGAGTAGAGGGCTGAGCACACATCCCTGGGGCGCGCCGGTGCTGAGGCATAGTGTGGAGGAGGTGAACTTGCCCAGTCGTACTGCTTGAGGCCTATCGGTGAGGAAGTTTAGGATCCAGCTGCAGAGTGAAGGATTGAGGTTTAGAGATTGCAACTTTAACACTAGCCTGGATGGGATAATTGTGTTGAAGGCAGAGCTGTAGTCGATAAAGAGCATCCTCACATAGGTGTGGCTGTGGTCAAGATGGGTAAGAGCGGTGTTTAGTGCAAGGGCAATGGCGTCATCAGTTGATCTGTTTGACCTGTAGGCGAACTGAAATGGGTCAAGTGCAGCAGGTAGAGAAGATGTGATATGCACCTTGATTAGCCTCTCAAAGCACTTCATGGCTACAGGTGTAAGAGCTACTGGTCGGTAATCATTTAGGTAACTCACTGTAGATTTTTTAGGGACTGGGATGATGGTAGTCCTTTTGAAGCATGCAGGGACAACAGACTGCTGTAAGGAGAGGTTAAAAATATCTGTGAAGACATCAGCTAATTCAGATGCGCAGACTTTGAGCACACAACCTGGGATGTTATCAGGTCCAGGAGCCTTGTGAACATTCACTTTCATGAAAGATGTGTAAATGTCCGTCACAGATGGACGGTGTTCAGGTCCAGCAAGGTGGAGCCAAGGAGTAAGGTGGGTGCCTACATTTCACAGTATTCACAGAATTCCCCAATATGCAGACTAGTCAAGCCTGGTTGCATAGAAATGAATGGGACATGAAATTTAAACCAGTCATTATGTTTTTCTGAAGTTGATGAATTTTTTTTTGGAATCGTGTCACAATCCACAACAATTTGTGGCAATCTCAAGCCTATTAGTATAAGTTGTTACTGTTTTAGTTTTTGTGTCCGTTTCACTCAATTTGAGACAAAAACCTGATGTTGAGGTAAACACCCACAGTAGGAACTAAATCATTCCCATTCTCTGCCGTTTTCCTACAGTAAACTTCTTCAATCAATTTTCACTCCAGTTCTTTTGCGGTTAAGCGTGTATTTAATGAATATTAAAAGTATATTAAGTAAGTATTAAATATTGATTTGCAGCTAGCATATTGATTATTGTATCGTAGTAGATAGGACTATAGGGGAGACCGGGGCTGGTTGGATCACTTTTCACACTCAGTTATATTTCTCCGTCTTACAACACATTATAGCTGTCAAAGTGTGATTGACTGAAAGCTTAATATCTCATCTATAAAACAGGTATGTACAATGTCAACAAAATATTTCTTGTTTTGAGTAATGTATGATATAACTGGCTTTGAGCATGGGGTTGGTTGGCTCACATATAAGCTGTTTACCTACTTAAATAATAATATAAAATACATACAGTTCACTCAATAAATGACTGAAAAAGTGCAATCATGGTTCTCTGAAAAGTCAACTCTAGCACCTGTGAATATATATTTTTTGTATGTACGCACCTCTTTTCTTCTTTTATACTGACAAACAGCCAACAGAGAAGCAGACAGAATAAAAATATTTTATAACTGATTTATGGATGACAAATAATGTGAAAATAATGGTTAAAATGATGAACAAGGGGTTAATTAAGTGTTTGCAAATACACTGTACATGATTTATATGGAGTAGTTATTATAAAGTGTTACCAAATAGGGTTGTATTTGAATTATAATTGAAAATTTATAATAATAATTATAATATTGCCTAATCCACCTTTTTAATCTTCCCATGAGTATCAATGGGCCTTTCTCATGTAAACTGTTAGTGAGCCAACCAGCCCCAAATTTAGTGTGCCAACCAACCCCTCCCACACTGAGGTACAGATTTTTCCACAAACACTGTTAGCCTGCTACCATTAGTCACCTCAGGATCTCAAACTTTATTTTACATTATAGCTGATGCCCTTGACAATCATTGGAAACAAGTTATTTTTTTTATCCCTAACTGTTACCCTTCTGGGAGTTGTTAAGTGGAAGGTATAAAATTTAGGAATTGACCCCCAAAACTAAAAAGTTTTACTCACCTAAAAGGTTATTGGTCTTGAGACCTCTTACATAACTTGACTTACTCTGGTCCTAATGAGCATCAATTTAGTGTTGGAATTGTCTCAGCACCCTATAGTGGCTTGTAAGTTAACACTGATTCAACATGCCCCTGATCCAACCAGCCCCGGTCTCCCCAATATTGTGATATCAATATTTTGTTCTGCCCCTACTACAGACATTAGCTTAAATTGACAGAGCAATATGAAGTTATAAGTATAAGTATGTAATGGCAATGTAATAAATTTAAGGGAAGCCCGCTAACTGTTAGCCTTTAGTAAACTGTTACCGTAGTTATTGCCATTCGCATTAATGACCTAAGTTCGTTAAATTGCTAGCTCGCTATGGACTCACTAGTACAAAATAGTGAGTTGTCTATATCATGTGTAGAGATTGTACAGGATTACAGACAATATTTTTATAGACATTATTCCAGTACACTTAATAATTTTCTAATTTGTTAAAAGGAGGTGTAATAACTAAAAGCACCACATAGGCTTTATGTTCTCTGACGGGACCGGCGCAACCTCACTGGACCATAGTTAATGACCTCCGTAGTTCCCTGCTTACTACACACCAACCCACAACACCAATTCAGTTTACCCTAAGAGGCCTTACTATAACCAAGCCCTAACTTGCAAAAAGGGACTCCTCCAGCCTAGTCAAGCCAATCATCAGGTGGCCAGGTTCTGTAGGCAGCAGGACACTCCTGCAGTGACAGAGAAGAGGACGTTGGACAAACTGCTGCTGACTATCATGGATAATGGCACAGCCACCCTCTGCACACTGTCATCAATGCACAGACAAGCTAACAGGCTGCACCTCTCCATGAGCAGAACTAACCGGGCAAAAAACTCCTTTTTACCCCAACCTGAACAACTGAACCAGACTGAACAGGAAACAAGCACAGTACACACACAGACTGACACGCACGGACAGTTTTTTTATTTTTTATTTCTGTCTTATGTACTTCTTAGGCCAGTATCTGTGTTGTGATTTAGTGGTTTGCTGCTGGAATCCCAATTTCCCTAAAGGGACCTCCCAGAGGAATTAATAAAGTTTTGTTTTATTCTATTCTATTCTATTCTATTCTATTCTATTCTATTCTATTCTAGTCTTCTTCACACAGGGGACCTTTCAAAATGAAGAGGACATCTGAATCCTTTTAGTGTTATGGATTTTACATGGAGTCAGCTAAGATGTTTACAAGGGCCGCTTCTTTGCCTGTGCGAAGTTTTGTGGCCTTTGGAGTGCCAAGAAAAGGCTCCACTGCACCAGCGCTTGGCTTTAGCAGATGCACATTCTTTCTTTCCTGATGAGGAATCATTCCTTGAGCAATCATTCTATAAAAAAAACTAAACTGAGGTCTGCTAGTTTGAACATGTGGACGGGTGAAGTGAACGTAACCTCCACTAGTAGGCGCTGCTGCCTGAGAGAAAATGCCTGTGACGCTGTTGCAGGAACTGCAATACCATCTGTCTCTCGCAAGTAGGAAAGGTTTACTTATGATGATAAAACATTTCAGGATTCAAAGTTGTGCACAGGTTTGTTGGCACTATGCTCCTTAGACATTTTATTAGGATTTCAGTATGTATAGATTAAAGCTTTGCATTCGTCACTACAAAACTAGAGAAACAGTAGGCCTATTTCTTTTAAACTGGCTAATTCAAGTGCCCTCACAACAATCTTCAGGTTAAAGATAACAAATTAATAATGTGCTACTATAAAGTACATGCATTTCTAAAAAAAGAAAACAAATATAATCATATACACATAATGTGTTGCTTAATATTCACTTTAAGTTTTAAAACAATATTGTGTTTACTCCCAGGTGTCTTGGGAGTGATTTTACAATGGCTATGACACGTCCAAATCAGAACATAATCCTGTTTATGCGGACAGAATCTGATTCTGTATTGGCTTGGTCTCCACTGGCTTGCTCCCACCGTGACCACAGCTTAGGCCTTTGGTGCCTTTGGCTGTAGTGTTGCCCCAGCCTGAGAGCTTCATCACGTGAAACTCCATTTAATTGAAGATAGATCTCCAGCGTTATGGAGGTGATGCTTTACTGCCTGAACTTTGCACACATCTATGAGGATTGAGACAAACCAGCTCAATTATCATTTTCATCAGGCCACATGATAATGTGCTTAACTGATTGCCTTTTGGCGCATTCATTGGGCCGTTATATGTAGGAATGACATCAATCTGGCCAGTCTGCCCTGAAGGACCAATTGGTGGAGATTTAAATGGATGTCTATAATTTGTAACTGTTTTTGACAAGGAACTCACGTAGTCAGATACAGAGAGTTGCCATTGATGTCTACCTTTAAACCTTTATATCATTCTTTGGAGAATGAGTAATGAAGATTAGCATGCTCTCTGGTACGTCCAGTACAACAAGTTTCAACTGTTCCCACATGTGTGTGCCTTTCCCATTCCTGTCTCAAAGCAGAACTACAGATAGTTCTCTAGGCCTCACACTTTATACAGACAGATGTATGCATTTTAAGATCATCCAATGATTTCAGGTGGATTCAAATAGGCTACAGTCAAGTTGAATCACGTCAAGTGCTTCAAAAACGAGCTATAATATACCATCTGCAAGTGCTCAGCTGCAAGTATCCAGGGGTCTGAAATATAAGGATATTAAATTCTTTATAAATAAAAAAAATGTTTACCTGTTTTTGTGGAATACTGGGTGTAGATTAATAAAGAAAAATGCATGATAAGATATAATTACAATACAATAAATAATACAATTTTAAAGCATAACTTTAAAGCAAACTTCTTACAAGCATTGTATTAGACTTATAAAGTCAAGCCAATTTACTTGTGTGCCTCCTTAACATAAAGAAGATGACTTAAATTAAAGCTGTGTGTGTTTTTTGTGTGACCTTTTGGTTTGACCTCACTATACAAGTATACAGCCTAAATCAAAATCAACAATTAAACACATCCAAGTTCAGTATGGCTAATGTACACCTTACCATGTATAAACTTAGACTCCTAAACAGTTCCACCAGGATCGGATGTGTGAGTATTCACTTTTAAATATCACACATATGCACCTCACTCAGTGGATGTCCAAGAAAGAACAATTGCATAACTTTAGCCCCAGGGAGCAGGAGCTAAAACAGAGACTGCTTAATCTGGGACCCAGAACATGTTATTCTGGTCTGGGTGCCTAGCTGGGTCATCATGGAACTAACAAGGGCCTACCCTCCCCTTTGGCTATTTAAAACTTCTCATTCAAACGTGACGGGCAACCTCGACATTCTCCAGGTTCATTCATCTTCTTTGCTGTGTTGTTAAATCTGATGGCCTTTCACGGCTTCAGGATCTCTTTGCTCTAATAAATAAAGACTCTTTTCATGTTTTCACCCATCATAGGGTATGAAACATGCACATCATTTATATTTGGAGTTGTAGTGTACGGTGTTATTAAATGATATCTTCAAGCTTTCCCATTTCATTTTATTCCTCTCATAGGCTACTTGATAAATTGATTTCATGTTGAGATAAATGGCATCTTCCTACTTAGACATACTAATAAAGAAATATCAAAACTGTTTCATGTAGATTTTGTATTTTCCCAAAGACTAGGCCTACAATAAAACAATAGTGTTTCTTCTTAAATAGCCCACGTCAATGTCTCTTTATTTGCTGCGTTACATGATCCATATTAAATCAGGGCAAATGCTGTACATTTCTTCAGGACTCTTTTCTGATTGTTTTATTAGATTATAAATTCTGTGGAGATAATGATAATAGAATGATGACTATGGAAGCCTACTGTCACGTTCGTCTTTTTTTTCCGTAACTTTTGCCTACTTTTATTTTGAGTAGCGTAAATGTATCACTCCTTTCATGGGACAACGCGTGTTTTTATGAGATCTTATTGTCTGTTTTGTCCGACGCTGTTCTCATACTAAACGTTTCGGCCAAAATGCTCCTCACCTAACAGCCAACCAAATGGTACAGACAGTTAGTTCTTTGACGTCACGACGAACCTCCTTCTACCCGACTGGCAGGGGCGTGAGGAGAAGCTGCGTTCTACGCGGAATGCATGAAGGAGGACGGATCCGATCGCTACTCTGTGTACCGCCACATTCTGACTTCTGTGAGCATCGCGCACTGTAAGTTTTGTATGATTATTATTTAGACAGTGACAGTTATGCAGTTTTAAACAAGAACATATGTGACAAGTTGTCGTCACGAAACTATGAACATGTACAAGCTGACACCCACGGCTGTTTTCCCTCACACTGCTTCTCTGAAAGAGACAGTTTGATGTGTCATCTTTTGCTGAATGAACCTTCAAGGGTGAAGGTTGTAGCTTCAAACTGAAGTCACATTTTTTTCAAAGGGGAGACCCATATAATAATATAATATAATATAATAATTGTTTATAGCAATCTCTCAAAACTACGACGTAAAACCAACAGGTAGAAGTGGAAAAACATGTCACATTTCCTTAAAGAATAAAATCCAAAATATTTCAGAAACAGGGCCTACAGAAAATCCAAATTCAGTGTTTAATATTTCTGCACCCTCTGGATTTTTTTTAATTAATATTTTACTTAAGTAGAATAAGACTGAGAAACAATGGAATTTAAATTGTTTGGTCTGTATTTTGGTGCCCTTGCAGGTAAAAGTGTTCTGTTGTCACTTTGTCAGTCTTGTAATTTATCTTCAGAGAGATGATTTATAGTTGGGCCGCATGTCTGCTCGAGACATGTTTGCTTCAAGGAGGACCTCATAAGCCTGTCCATCTCTCGAACAGATCTTAATCTGCAGAAGTAAATGTTCAGCAGAGTCCCTCAAGGTCTTTGTACAGCAAAGGCTCAAGGGCCTGTTTTTGGTTGCATTCCGTAGTGACTTATTCAACCCCTATAGGTAGCCACTCCAACCACCCCAACTCCCCCACCCCACCCCACCCCCCTTAATTCTGTTTAGAATTTCTGGAGGTCACAGACACTTCGGAGCCCATGACAAATGCCTTTCTGTGAAAGAGAAGTTTGCCCAGCAAAGTGCGTTTGGATGTGAACCAATGAAACTGGAGGTCAGAAAATAGAGGTCTTGTGCAAAGTAGAAGTTGCTGTTTGTGTAACATCTTTATGCAAACACATCACATTTAGTTAATGGTAACCATGAAATTCTTTGTCATCTTCCAAGTTTATGTGCTAAGAAGAGGCAAGATAGATAGTAATCTTAGTCATTTTGTATTTTACACAACATTGGGGTAACTTTAATGTGTATTACACAACATTGGGGTAACTTTAATGTGTATTACACAAAGCAGTTTGCACTGCCATGTCCTCACCGTGCATGAGTGTGGGGTGCCACCCCCTCTGATTGGCTTAGGAGATGAACTTTACTGGGTGGCCCAGTCTTGCCCCGAGCACGTGCAACTCGCGCTCTCAAAGGAGCGGCAGGGTCAGGGGTCTCTGAGTGGTAGCCATCTGGCCCCTTCGGGAGGGACGGGGGGCGGGCTGACTTCCCAAGAGGCGTTCTTTGTTTGTGCGGAACAATTGGGAGTTAATCTGGAAGAGATAAGAATAGCTGTTGTAACACCGCCACCAATGGACATGGATCCCATAGCCTTGAAAAAGACATCTCTTTTTTCCTCTCTTTCCTATTCTCTCCTTCCCTTTCTGTCTCTGTGTGTGCCACACACTATAAGCTATCCATTGGCTTTCATATTATTTCTATTTAAGCTAGCTTTTATCTAGTAGCTTCTTGCTTTTTTGAACTGCTTGGATAATGACCATCTGTTGATGTTTGATCAAGTTTTCTGTGTGAGGTTTTTAGTTTAGCACTTTACTCTTGCAGATAATGGTCAGTATTGTTACTTGATATTGAACATCTTGGCACCAACAAACACACAAAGTCTCCAGTTGTGAGACTCAGATAGTACAGAAGTATCCCTCGTCTCCTGTCAGTCCTCCAGTATCAAAAGCTCAAATGCATGTCAGCACTGTGTGAAAGGGAAACCCCTGTGCCCCAGCTATAGGTTGGCTGCTTCCTGTTGGCAGGCAGGCGATCCTAGTGTTGAGGCCTTTCGCACACACACCCCCATGCTGGACCATGGCTTTCCTTAAGCCCCTTTGTCATCCATTGGCAGGACCTGGGGAGAGAGACAAAGGTTCTCTTGCAAGCCGTGGGGAAAGCTTCTACAGCTAATACAACTGCATTTGACATCAATTGCTATTGTTCATGCTGTCTTATTTTGGGCTGATGTTACCAAGGTAACTATTTCATGAATATCTCCTGGCACTGACAGCCTCATTGCTGTAAGCTATCCCTCTGAGGACACTATCTCTCTCTGTTGTTCTCAGAACTGACATGTTTTTTTGTAGGCTTGGTGAAGACTCGCTGGTGTAATCAATCCTTATATAGCCACAAGCAGTAGTTTTCCTCCGGTGTGTATTTGTCAGACACAAGATCTAATTCATCATCATTATCTATTCTTGTTTTGACAAGTATGGATGAGACTGCTTTGTGTGTTAACAGTGGGACAGGAACTAGAGGTTAGCTATGTTTATAGCATCAATTGATTATCAATAATATCACAAGGGTATGGATTTCAGTTCCCAATATTTTTACTCACAAAAAGATCAATGCTTTATTAAGATGGGTGGATGTATTTTGGAAGGATAAGAACAAATCATTATCATACTATTTCTTGTTTGAGATGGTGCTCTGCTATATTGTCAAAGGAGCTGTTGTAAGCAACTGGACTCGAAATTAAATTTTATATATTATATTTTCAAGCTCTAAGCAGAAGTCCAGTTGCGTACAACTTAGCTCCTTTAACTACAGTGACCTGGATAAATGAGAATCTACACAGATATCTGCTCTGATATATGTAATACTCATTCTGTATTGGTTTTGAGTCCCTCTGAAGTCACTGTGACATATATGAATGTCATGTATTTCATTAGAATGACACTGATTTCATCATCTGTAGTATCTTCCTCGCCTGCCAACCATCCTTTGGCATTGGAAAATAGATTATTCTTACACAACCTGTTTACACAACTTATCTTATCTGGCCCATCAAGCTGTGACCTGGAACTCATGTTTCGGTAATGTTGGTGCTTTTATAATCAGTGTTGATGAGAAGAAAGCCATTATTGGAAAACTTATAAAATAACAGCGAGAATCTGATTTTATTATTTAAGATGTTATTATTCCTATATCATCCTTAGATTTGCATTGAGTATTCTTCTTCAACACATATACAAACAAACACACAGACAAACACACACAAACACACACACACACACACACACACACACACACACACACACACACACACACACACACACACACACACACACACACACACACACACACACACACACACACACACACACACACACACAAAAGCTAATAGACTTGGGTTTGTGACCACAACAGTAACTATCTGTCTCTCTTCACATCAGCTCTCTGTTCTGAGTATTTCTTAGACTGCCTCAGCCCAGGGACTGTTGACTGAATATGTCTTGTCAGCTCAACTGATCACAGGTCAGTTGTGAAAGCAGCCTGCACACTGAGGGCAGGTCTGGAGAAATGCCTCAGGTTCTGTGCAGGTCAGAGCAGCGATGATTGGCTATGAAGTTCACGTTCAACGACATTGAACGCCGCTGACCTCATAGACATGAACTAGTATGCAAGCTTGCCCTGGAATGCTGCATGGTGGTGGCTCAGGCATAACCGTGGTCAAGTGTGACTCTCTGCTGCTGCAGTGTCTCAAAAACAGGAGCGATGGTGCATATATTACCCAGGTGCTGTTCCATTTCATAAATATGAATCTGCTTTAGATTAATATTTTTTAGTTAAACAGTGCCTGTGTATGTAGCTGTTAAAACAGAAAAGTCTATGTTAATTTTCAATGACAAACATTTACAGTTATAACACACTTTTACATAGTGTGTTGTAATTCTTCCTTTGCCATCATGGGAGGTTGGATGGAGAACCATTGAAGTAGCAGTGAAGAAAAACTCAATTTACTGAATAGTAAATCAGTAAACAAAAGTGTTTGTTTTCTGTACTGTCTGTGCCAGAAGTTTGTATGATAAATGAGAACACTCAGTAGTCCCTTTCACACTAATGAGGGATCAGTTTATCTGCCAAGGCCTGCTAAATGTCAGTAGTATCATTTTGAACTGATATAACATTATTTCGCTTTTTCAGCATTCAACATGTAATTTCTGGCATAATGTATGTACATTTTTTAAATGCCTTCCTTAACCCAAACAAGACCATTGACTAATCTAAACAACAGTAGCACAGCTGTTTCTGATTTGACTGTGCAGAAACATTGTTCATGATGGCGGGGTGTTGCTTAGTGACGTGCTCAGACCTCTCGGTTAAGGCTGCTTCCTTGAAGTTTCCCAAGCGCTCCGCGGCCTTTGATCCCTCCCACCTGATCGTGATGGGAATCTGCCGTCACCCCTGACCCCTTGTCTCCCAAAGTTGCTTTGGAGACATGAGTGTCTTCTGCATGGATGCTTGTAAACTTTTAACCTGTCCTTTTTATTGGGGGTCAAGAATGCCTGGAACTCCTCTGCATTGTCAGCACAGTGTGTGTGTGTGTGTGTGTGTGTGTGTGTGTGTGTGTGTGTGTGTGTGTGTGTGTGTGAGAGAGAGAGAGAGAGAGAGAGAGAGAGAGAGAGAGAGAGAGAGAGAGAGAAAGAGAGAGGCACAGACAGACAGAGAGTTAGAGAGACAGACAGAGAGAGAGAAATGAAAAAGGAATACTACATACTACTGCTGAAACTGATGAGCATTTTTCTGAGATAAGTGATATGCTGTAAACAAAGTGATAATCAAAAAACCCAAAGTATCTTTTATTTTTTTGCATCCAATTTTACAACAGGGACTGTTGGCAGTGGCTGTGATTTAACATATGTTGACTCCAGACATGTTTTACCTGCAGAAGTTTAGGAACATTATTTAGTGATGTTTGTGGAAAGCTTTAGTTGGATTCATTTATTTTGTGTGATATATTAAAATCAAAAGATATTGCAACAAAGGAGTAAAAATTGTTTAATTAAATGGAAATTAGTACGTCGAAAGGACAAACTAGATGTGATAAAATTATTTCCTGCGTGGTTCCTAAAAAAAGTTTACCCCTTTGGCATCAATAAACATGCTAATGCACTGTAAGTCTAAGTCATTGTGTGACACTGTTACACAACTGCATCTGTAGAGCTAATTTCACAAAAGCTCCTCTCCCTCCCCCGTCTGAATGAAGATGTCAAAGGTCTGTGACCCTGTGCTTTCATGAGCATTGATCCATTCTCTGGAGGAGGGGTCGTCCCTCCAAAGCCCTCCTCTATCAGATGTAATATCTTTGTTTCAGCCGCACACACATTGGGAGACATTTCTTCATTATTGCGGTTACTGCTGCTAGGCTGAAAATCAGTATTATTTATTTTCTTACATTTTGAGATAGATTCTGCTCAGCTTTCACTGAAGTGTTTTTGTTTACAAGAAAAAGGTAGAGACAAGACATATTTATGTGAATAGCAATATGTTCTGACAGTTTGGTAATTTTACTTAGAATTTTTTAGATACATGCAAGTCCAAAGATTACATATGCACACATACGAAACATATTTGTCATGTTATCTCATGATTATTATGGTTTAATGTCAACATTGTTTGTAGGAAGTTAAAGACCTAGCATACTTACACCTTCATTTCCAATCATATTATTATCATGTATGTCTCATGTCTGTTATTTGTGTTAATTTGTAAGAGAAAATTAGTTTTACAAATGTATGTACACTATTTGTAAGCCATGTGCATTGAACTTGACTCTGAAATATGTAACATGATGCCTCATGATCTTTGTCAGATCCCCCACTAACATCTAATCTCTGTAGAATCTAAGCGCGCGTGCACCCCAAATATTAGCCTTCACCCTAATGACCTTGAAACAGAGGTGTTTCCTCCTTGTCTATATGCCTGTTTTAGTGTTGTTTGGATGGGGAAACACCTTGGCCCAGTGTGCTACAAATGCCCGACCATGGAGTTGCACACTTGGGTGTGAGTGTACTTCACACTCAGGTGTTTATGACGTGGCCCGCGATGAGGTGCAACACTCACAGGTTGAGCTTGGTTTTATGCTCGCAGTGCTACCACTGGCCCTGGCAAATGCACTGTGGCGTCAAGGCTTTTGTCATGCATGGGGCTCAAATGGATGACATCCTATGCCACCAGGCTTGGGGGGGGGGGGGGGTTGGAAGGCTGCGCATCCCGTTTGGGTTGTCCTGCTCTAAAGGAGGGTCATGTCGACTCACAGCTCTGTCCACATTCCTGGTGAACCAGTTTGTTCATGGATTTTCATTCCAGCTCTGCATTTAATTGATTGCCTAATTGACAGACTCTTTCCTATGCTTTCACAGCTGTAACGAGAACCTGATAGAGAAAGACCTTGAGGTGTGAGGATAGCTTGAATGAAACTCCAGTCAGAGAAATCATCCGTTTGCAAGCAACATCATCATTGGTTTACAGAGAGCCTTTGCAGCTTGCATTTTCCACCAAACATTTAGCCTCTCCTGGACATTTTGTGCTCTTAATAGCGGTCTTCTGTTCCACATGCAATGAGGCCTCTGCTATAAGCACAGTATCAGTTATCAGTGGAAACCATGCATGGTGATGCTGTGCAGCTGGGCCAGCTAATGCCCAAGCATGAGAGACAGGCGTTATCTGCTATAGCTGGCCGCCCATCCACTACTTCTCATTATCAACAGCACCACATCAAAGGCGGTTGAGGGAGAATCTTCCTCCAGCATGGTTGGACAGGACTTATCTGCACTGGCCTGTAGTCATTCATCAGGAAGCATGTCTAGGACAAAGTAGGGGGGGGCGGCTTAAAGAAAGAGATGTCAGTGTGAAGGACGAGGCGGCCATCTTGTCCCAGGTGGGCAAGGAGTACTCCCTCTGGCAGAGTTTAACAAATGTGATTAACATGGCTGATTACATTGTTGCACTTTATTGTTAGTGGGATGGCAGTCCTTGTACTTAGCAGGACCTATCTTCCATATCCGTCACTACATCTTTATTACCAACATATCTCTCTGAATCTTTCTTTGCCTTGCTTGTACATAGTAACTTTGCCGTAGCCAGTCTATCACAGAATAATTGCTGACCAGGCCGTATTTGTACTGGTGTTACTCCAAAACCACGCAGGTTTAGGTAAATGTTTGCTTTTCCTTTCACTCCACGCTCTTCGAGATAAGGATTACCATGTCCTGATTTATTCATGCCATCTGTTGTCAGTTGAGCTGCCATCATTGATTTTTTTTTAAAAGGACATGGTTGTCTGGAAACTATATGCTCACTTGTAGCTTTTAAAATGACAATGTTATAATGCTTAATGGAAGTGTGGTTCTGTGTTGTGCATGCTAATGCACTGCAGATGTGTAGTGTGTGAGCTTTAATGCCTTTAGACTGTCCAATAGGGTTGGATATGTGGAAAGTCTTGGCCAAGTTTTGGCCTGTCTGATTAGTGTTTTTGTTTGGGCACATCCCTGTAAAATAGCGTTTTTGTTTTTATTCATTTGCGACTCTGTTGGTGGAAGACTTGATGAGCATGTTGAAGTCTGCCAAACTATGTAGACAGGCCTCAGGAAGTGCCCGTTCCCAGAGAGAGAATGTTCTCTTCTCAGGCTTTCCTGGAGAACAAGACAGTCTTGTCTTGTTCTAAGATATGTATTTCGTACGTGTTTGTTGGCCTTACAATTCTTTCTTCTCCACATTTCTCCATGTATCTCCATTTATGTCTCTCTCCCTCTTTGAGTCTTTCTCTCTCTCTCTTGCTCTCTCTCACAAACATCCACCTTTTCAATCACATAGTCCACAGACATAAACATAAATGTCAGTGTATGTGTGTGTGTGTGTGTGTGTGTGTGTGTGTGTTTCTGTCTGTGTGTGTACACGCATGTGCGTGCTGAAGCCCAAGGTCGCTTGAGCTCTGTATTGCCAAGACTGTGGTGGGGGGCTGGGGGGGGGGGGGAAGGGGAGGTGCTTCACTCTGGGCTGTCACAGATTGTCCAAGGCCAGGGTGACCAGGACCTAGGCAAGCCTAGCTTAGCCTAGCCTTCAGCAAGACTCCGTGTCCCTCCTAAAGCAGGGCACAGTATTGACAGGCCTGTTGATCAGCAAAATCTTTCTCTCTGTGTGTCTCTCTGTCTCACTCTCTTTCTCTCTCTCCCTCCCTCTCTCCCTTTTTCCTTTGGACTATAACATTGCTACACACAGACAAACATGCACACATGCACACACACACAGACACAGACACACACAGACACACACACACACACACAGGCACGCACGCAGGTACACACATACACACACACACACACACACACACACAGTCAGACTATCCCAACAAGTGAACACAGAAAAGTTGTGGTTTCTTACGATTCTTTTGTGAATGTTTTCACTCATGAAAATGCCCATACCAAAGGCTCTGAGAAACATAACAACTGCTCTGCTAATGGAGCCACTTACAGGATGGTGTGCACTGCCATTATAATCATCACAGCGGTACATTTTGAGGCCCTGATGTAGGCACCCAAGATGTGGGTAGCGCCCAGCAGCTTGAAACATAATAAATGTTCAGATAAAAATCTACTACTAAAAACTCTACTCTACAGGAAAAAAAAACACTATTACAATGCTGCCATTCTTCTTCCAGAGCCCTGTTTCTATTTTTTTTTTCTCTCTGTTCCGTCTGTCTGCAAGGGAGTATCCAGACACGACGAGTATGGGCACAGATAAACACTAGGACAATCATTAACAGACGTCGAAACATGCATGGCACGGCCTTCACACCTGAAGATAAGCCCACCGAGGGCCAGTCATCGTCCGATTGTGTCTCTCATTGTCCCTCGTACGATAAATACCCGCCACAACTCCCTCGTCTGCAGCTGCATGGGAACATTGTCATTGTCAGTTCTTGCACTTTCTTCTAAAACTTTGTACAATAATTTGGAAGCACGAACTTCCAAATTGTATTTCACCACCCTGGTCCGATAAATACCCACCACAGCTCCCTCATCTGCAGCTGTGTGGGAACATTGTCGGTATTGGTTCTTACACTTTCTTCTGAAAACTTTATATGAAAATTTAGAAGCAAGAACAATGACAAAAATCATCTGTGTTGACCAGCTGGTGGTTCCTCTTTTTTTTCCCCAAGTCAGCCCCAGTCACTAATTAACAGGTCTTTCCTGCTTTATATCTGCATTGACAAGGCACATTGAGCTGTTCGCCAGGCCCAATCTCACAGGCCATGGGGACACATCTGCTAGGAGCCCTGAACCTCAATGCCTGATCAATGCAGATGAAGGCTCAAAGTTCCAAATAGGCTTACTGTCACTTTCTTCTTCAGTAAGTGTGTGTGTGTGTGTGTGTGTGTGTGTGTGTGTGTGTGTGTGTGTGTGTGTGTGTGTGTGTGTGTGTGTGTGTACTAACTATGGACAATAGGTATGGTCCATTGTCTTGTTAAGACAAAAAAGCACCCTGTTCCTTGGCTGAATCCTCACTCAAGAAGGAGTGAAGGGGGTGTGTGATCCTTTGACGGAGTGTGCATCCTGTCTCCAGGGGCAACAGCCCCCCACGCCAAGGCCCTGTCGCCCCCGGCGCTGAGGCAGCGCAGCCGCCTGGGGTCAGGAAGAAGGGCATGATGGACGCAGCTGAGCGCCCACTGAGGAAGTGGCAGGAAAAGGGGTCTCTTTCCTCAGGACATCAGGGAATGTTTATTGTCTCAGTGTCACGCTGGTGTATTCACCGTGCTCTTGCCAGTGAATGGAGGCCATTTTTGTTTTCTTTTACACATCACCACAAACAGTCGGCTAAGCGCTTTCGTGGAAAGGCAAAGGAAATGTCTTTGCTTCTGTTTTTTTTTTTTCCCACACCCTTTCTTTAAAAGCATTTTTCCAAAATCATCAATACAGATCTTAGGAACAATGTAAATATAGGTCCATCAGTCTGCATATAATCAATTATTGGCAGTTTAGTCTTCATTATTAAACAATATCAATACTCTAGAATACGATAACACAGTATCCACAAAAAGTCATTCGACTGACTCATTATAGCACACTCACTTTCATCCTCAGAGATAAAAAAAAAAAAACGAGGAACAAGGCAATTTTTGTCTGAAGTCTGAACTGCTACTGACTAGTATGTATACCCATGTTTGGGATGTTTTGGGAAAACAGACGAGAGAGGAGAGCTGAGATGGAACTTGGGGAACAGTGGCCAACTCTTTGCTGCTCTCGTCACTTGATCTGCTTCAGTGTTTTGGTAATGTGCTCTTCATGTGATGCATAGCCTTCGGGAGTAGCTCTCTTTATGCACCAGAACAAATAGGCCTGTCTGAAAAGCCATTTGAACCTAGTCGACCAGACTGGTCAAGCCAACCATAAAGGAGGTAAAGAGGTGTGTGCATCTGCATGTGTGTTTGTAGAAGCACAGCAAATGTAGTCACACAGTTGTAAATGAAACAAAAAATCTGAAATTATACATTTTGAAAACTTGAAAAATGAAAATAAAACAATATACAGACATACAGATGGTAAACAGAAATGTGTATATATATTGAGTACAGATAGGCTTATTACAGATTCTCACAGCACATCATTGATGTTATTGGCACATCTGTATTGAAAGACAACATTTGTCCCATTAATTGCAAATTGGTGTAAACTGTGTGTGTCTGCTGTTTGCATTCTCCTTCAAACCCAAAGAAACCTGTAGCCCATAAACACATTAGTCTTCTTCTCTTCTGTTTTGATTCTGAGCTGAGCAGTGGTCAACCCTTTCTCAGCTGTAAAATGCAGAGTTGGGTTCACCCACAGGTCTCTGGGTTTTATGGCTCTCCCTCGCTCACATGGCGCTGTGACCATCTCAGCCTCTATTTATTCAACTGGATAGACGCTTAGCTAGTCAGCTTGATATTTTGTGGGGTTTTAGATTTCTGTTGTGTCTTCATTGTTTTCAGCTTGAACGAATTACATCAATGATGAATAGAATAGAATGTGTGAACCTATTTCAACCCAAGCTTCCTTAATTATTATATTATTGGGCCACTTCAGTGTGTTTATGACAAATCCATATGTCAACATTTCTTTCTTTTTTGTAGTAAATTTCATGGTTTGCTAAATGAATCACATCTGTTATGAACACAGACTAGTCCTCAGTGGTTTTCTTTCCAACATTGCAAAATTATACTTGGTATCCTTTGACAAATCATTCTTTTTATTAATTCTTGTTTTCTGTTGTCAGTGCATTCATTTATATATTCAAAGATCTGTGCACTCAGGTAGACTATAGGCCAAATTAAGAATATAGAATTTCTTCTGAGTGTTATGAAATTAACATGATATGATTGATAATTGTGCTACGTCGATCTGACTAACATTCATTGTGCTCAGTGCCTTCTGAGGGCTGTTCAGGGTCCGCTGTTAAAAGATGGCGCTGAGCCTTTGTTTCAGCACAGGATTTAGTTTAAGGTTAAATGCCTTGCCCTTAAACCCATCCGCTCTTCCAGGGTGTGCGACAAGGTCAGGCCTCCAATCATCGCGCCGTGCACACAAAGGCCGGCTGTTCCCCCCTCTAATGAATTAGAGCCCGAGTCTCCCCTGAAGCAGTGCTGTGGCCGCACCTCCGAGACCCTGCGCTGCCCTCTACCCCTCCACCTCCCTTGGTCACTCTGAAATGAGTTTTATAACTGGACAGTAAACTTCCAGGGGCTTAATGATGATGACTTCTTCATCTGCCCAAATGCTCCTTTTGTTTCTCACTCCGTCCCCCACCCCCTTAAACCCTGAGTCAACCTTCCCCCCTCCCTTTATGCTCCTGTGGTTAATCTGACCCTCAAGCTCTTCTCTCTTGCCACCCCTCCTCTCTCACTTGCTCACTCACACTCTCTCTCTCTCTCTCCTCTCTCTCTCTCTCTCTCCTCTCTGTGACTGGTGCTGACTTGAGCATTGACATTCAGCTGAAGTGCTGACCTCCCATGTGTGTGTGTGTTTGTGTGTGTGTTTGTGTGGTTTCTTTGCTGACCCATAGAAAGACCCTCTCTAAGGGCTTGGGCTGCCTGGGTCTCCTGGCCTCTGCTGCTGGCCCGCACTTCTCCTATTTGCACTTCAGGGCTCCCGGCAGGCGGTGCTCCAGAGAGGCCCTTTTTAAAGGTAAATGAGAGCCACGCTGCCGGCGGGTGACAGGCCTGCAGTGCTTTCACCACACAGCGATCATCAGGCCTCGCATGCCACACAGGAAAGTCAGATAGTTCATTGATTTATTTCTTTTTTTCTTATTTTCTTTCTTTCTTTCTTTTTTTCTTTACTTCTTTCTTTCTCTGTTTTTCTTTCTATCTTTCTTTCTGTCTGTCTTCCCTCTTCTTTTTTATTCTCTCTTTTTCCCTCTCTTTCTACCCATACATGTCATCCCCCATTGTTCCTGCTGTTGTTCTCCAGCAGCGGCAGCAGCAGTTTGGGGTTTGTTTTTCCTGACGCGGATGGTGAGAGCTCCTGAAGATCATCCTGATCTGTGTCCTTTCACGCCTCTCCTCTCCTTTCCTCTTCTCTCCTCTCCTCTCCTCCCACCCACCTGATGCTCATTTGTCATCCTGCAAAAAAGAAAAAAAATTGTATTGTCGTCACCGCTTAGAGCTACCTTCAGAGATGACACTTTAATATCAGCTGCCTCCCTGAAACTGGCCTCTTTTTCAGAGCATTGGCACCTGGGCGAGTCAACTGTGTGGCTCAATGCAAAAATGCAGAGAGACCTGGAGAGGGAGATGCTTTTGAGCTGTGGGAGGCCAAAGCAGTGCTCTTTGTCTCTCTACCACTTTCTTTCACTCTCTCTCTGTACCTCTCTACCTTTGTCGCTCTCCTTCACTCTCTATGCCTCTTTCTCTCTCTTTCTCACTCTACCTCTATGTCTCTTTTTCCCTGCCTCTCTATCTCTCTCTCTCCTCTCTCTCCCCCCTTCTTCATCTCTCAGTGAGAGGTATTTTCTGGGAAAACGAGATCTGAGTGAGTGCAAGCCTTCACACGACACATCTTTTCTCAGGTGGCAGTGGAAGAGCTGCTTCCCTTTGTGGCTGCCTTGGGCGAGGGGCTTAGGCTGGGGGTGGGGAGCTCAAAGACCCAGGCTGAGGGATGGGACAGGAGGCGGACCTGCTCTTTCATTCACTCCATTGTCTTTCAGGGCCACCTCTTTTCAGCATGGGAAGCCTCTCTTTTGGCCCCTTTCTCCATTTGAGATGGCCTATTTAGCCCTGGCTGTGTCAAAGTCAGGGGCTTGTCAGATAAATCAAAATGGCAGCTCTTCCTCAAAGGAGTTTGAACTTGCTCTGTCACGGAACTGAGTCACGTGTTTGTTATCTGTGAGTGCCTTATAGAGCAATTAATTTCAGTGCTATATATTAACATTTTATCATTTATCTGTAATTGATGCGTCCTTGTCTTTTGTTTTGCTGTGCTGTGCAAACTTCAGCGCTCCTCTCAACACTGTGATTTGACAAAGACACAAGATTAGCCAGAATGGCTGCATTGATGACAGAGTGGCTCTAATTGAGCTCTTTACCGGGGGGGGTGTTATTGTCCGAAGCTGGCCGACTCACTCGTTTAAGCCTCATCCAGCAATGTATGATTGGGTGAGAAGAGCTGTGTGGCCTAATTTAACCCAATATGGAATCCGTTTGTTTTTTTTTGGGGGGGGGGGGGGGGGGGGGGGGGGCTTAAACAGAACTGGATTGTGGGCCTTTAGCACTACCATGTGATTCACTTGCCCCTGTCCAAGTCCATATTTGACGGTGAAAGGGAAAACACACCAACAAATAAAGGTGGTAAATAATGTAAGCTATAACTGAATACATCTGAATTATATTAACAGTTATTGCATAAAGGAAAGACAAATGCATAAAGGAAAGACAAATGCGACTTCACTAACTCACTCAACTGTAGAATACATGTTGTTTAGCTATGAAGCACAAAATTACACGACAGGCTTTTATTCTCGTTTTGAACTTTTTGGGACAAGTTAGGCCAGGAGAGTTTATTTCAGCTGCTGTTGAGTGACAATGTGTTGACATGGCCATTTTATTGTTTACTTGTCAGATTCTTCAGGGCTGTTGTTTTAACAGAGAGATGTCCCTCAGGGTTCTCTCTGGGTGAATCTGGAAGGTCACTGCACTTTGTGTCTTAGTGTCAAGTAATCAGTTCTGTTTTTTTTGGCACAAGTAAAGCCACCATTAATAATTAACAAACTGTGCTATTAAGAAGCAGTCAAAACAGGATCTCTAGCTGGCTGATTAAATCTAACTTGGTGATCTACACTGCATACTTACCTATGGTGTCATATGACTAGGCTCATGAAGTTGTAACCCTTAACTGCTGTGTGCTACCTAAAAAGAGATCCTTATTCCTCCTTTAGTTGTTGTATGTTCAGTTGTTATATACATCTTTGACAAATTATGTCAGCTCTGATAACACTCCGTGCACATACGTCATCGTTAGCAGTGACAGTGAGTGCTGCGTTTGAGTCTTTCGTGAGTGTGAAAAGGTTTTCAGGGAAGTCACAATATTTTGTCGGCGGAAATCAAGCTGCATAATGAGGCATGCGTGCCTGGAGCACAGAAACTGATCCTGCTGCAATTGTCCTCTGAGCCCTCTGCCCCCAGTGCACCACTCCTGGGAGAGTACCTCTTGAATAGCCAGCAGCGCCAGGAAATTGTGGAGCTGCTCGTGGAGTGCCCGGAGCTTCTTTCCTTGCACTTGTGACGCACTCCAGTTTATTTATTTTGACCACATGAGCCCTCGCTCTGGTATTTATAGCAGGGGTAAATTCTCGGTGAATCGTCAATCCCCAAAGGCCCAAAGGGGAGGTGTGTGTGTATGTGTGTGGGTGGGTGTGTGTGTGTGTTATTGTGCAGGGTGTTGCAAGGCCAGGGCAAGAGACAAAATGCATCGTCTCTTACCCCACATTCCTGACCAAGTGTCCCCAGTTTGCCATGGGTTTGCCCTACCTTTATATTGGTGGCAATAAAAAGAGGAGGGGGAGAGGGGACACTAAATGCAGAGGTTCCAGGGGTAGATGGGAAGATCTGCCTCCATGGACCTCACCATCTCACATGTCAGTGCACGATAACACCTTGCCAGTTAGCAAGTTCCTCCAATGATCCAGTGTTACATAATGTGAAGGATTTTTTAAGAGTGGCACCTTCTTCAAAATATTAAATGTGCTGGGAGTCTTGTGTGTCCCTTTCTCTCTCTCCCTTCTTTCTCTTTCTGTTTCCCTCTTCCTCTCTCTTTCTCTCCCCCCTTCTCTCTCTTTCTCCTCCCCCCCCTCTCTCTCCCTCTCTCTCTCCTTTCCCCCCTTTCTGGGCAGCTCTGCAGTGGTGTGTCCCTCTCCCTCCACCAGAGCATCTGTCACTGTAGGGGGTCAACACAGGCCAAGATGAATGAGGCCTCAGGGAGCGCTGCCTACCTCTCTCTGAGCAAATGGGCCCAGAGAGGGAGGGGACTGAGGGTGGGGGAGGGTCTCTCTGTTTGTGTGTGTGTTTGTGTGTGTGTGTGTGTGTGAGAGAGAGAGAGAGAGAGAGAGAGAGAGGGAGTTACACTGGGAGTCACTCACACAGCCACACAGAAGGCGTGGGTGAAGAGAAGAGAGAGGAGCTACTGGTGCTCCAGGAACAAGCAAGCAGGGGTTGATGCGCAAAACATATTATGATCAGACACCCAGTGGTTTAGTGCAGGCCTATGGAGGGCTCAGCTCAGTGAAACAGCATTCATCAGTGCTACCAGGGAGTTTATTTGACTTGATTCTTGCTGCTCTTCAAGGACTGGTTTTCCTCTTTGGACTATGGGATTTAACCAAGCGACTCACGTGAGGAGTTTCTCCTCATTGTGACCTGACACAGCAGTCTGTAGAGTGTGTGATCCACACAGGCAGCCCAGGTACAGGATTGCTGTGTTAGTTTTTCTGTCGTTTGTTCCTTTTTTCATGTGGTGGTGGTGGTGGTGATAGCCCAGGCTTTTAGCACCTCATTTTGGACTGACATGGAGAAATGTTAGGCTGTTTTGCATACGACCCCTCCCCCTTTGCCAGGTACTCCTTTAGCCTCTCCTAGCCTTTGCATGCTGATGTTCTCAAGTGTTAGCTACTGTTTCTGAGTAATTGCATCCTTTGTTGCTTCACACTGGTGAATACATGCAATGTCAAATGGCATGCCATGTTTTCCTGTGAAGTTCAAACCCTGCAGAGCTGTAGAGGACATCTGCCACCACTTGTATGTCCGTCCCTATATAAAACTGGCATGAGAGCATGAAGCACACTGAAGCCTGAGCTTGAATCTGTGTTTGCTTAAATTGTTTTACGTGATCAGTCAAAACATTTATTTGGTTATGTAGGACTGTTTGGTCCAATGACTGTAAACAGCATGGACAGCATGCCTTCATGTTCACGTCCTTACCCTCTGTGTGCTTACCCTTCTGAGGCCAAGAGTGCTTGCCATACTGACGAAATCAGAGCCCAGGGCATGTGTTTTAAATTCCCCTTCGAGACAGATAGCAGAACTTGGACCAGGTCAAGTTCTGTGACTTCATGGAGTTAAACTGAAATATTTTTTAGTTCCTTCCAGTGGGTTCACTGTCCATTGTTGTTGTTTTTTTTTCAGCATTTGCTGGTTTGGACAGTGACCCTGTGTCAAGTTTGATTACATGTGACTCTGAGGCTGTTAGATGACTCACCTCCCACTAGTAGCTTTGTGTGTGTGTGTGTGTGTGTGTGGGCACTGATTAAATGGTTTGCTTTGAGATTGTGCAAGGAGGTGCTGATAAGCACAAGCAGAGAGGAATCTATCAGAATTAGGTTGGGGACTGGAGGTTCATTTGATGCAAGCTCTCTTCCCCCATTGTCAGTGATGTAATGCAATTATGCAGACAGGAGGGAAACAAAAGGAGAAAGAGAAGGAGAAGGAGAAGGAGCAGGAGCAGGAGCAGGAGCAGGAAAGAAAGAGCCTCCCAAAGAGAAGGGTGGGAGTCCAAGATGGTTTGAGAGAGCTAGGGACCCACAGAAAATGCAGCTGAGAACGGTAGTCAGCTTAAGTGCGTGTTTAATACTGGTCCTTTTTCAGTAAATGAAGTAGTCTACCATTCGTATCAGGGTTCATTATTTATAATTTAACGTGATTTTCACTTAGCATGTCCCACTCCTCTGACAGGATGTTTTAAATGTAATGTGAAATGAAAAATATAAATATATATGTTTTATATATATATATATATATTTTAATATATTTATTTATTGCATACTGTCTACTTTCAGCTGCTCTGCCTATCGATGACAGCATAATTCTGTAGTTTATTGTTAAATAAATTGCTCTGATAGTGAGATTGCTGTGTCATACAAAAACAAAGAAGGATTGTGAACAACTTACAGAAAACACGTAACATCCGAAATAGTTGAAAGCAAGCATAGATGGAAACAAGCAGTAAAAGTCCTGTTTGGTTTACTGGTTAGACAGGACCAAAAAGGCAGTCCTCTGGTTCTCATTTAGCCCCAGGCAAAGCTCCTTCACTACTCCCTGTCCTCTCCCCTCTCCCCATCTGTGCACAGCACCCATCTTTGTTTATGGATGGGAATACAAGTAGTGCAGATAATGAGGTAGACAATGTCTACCAAGACAATTTTCCACTTAAAAAAATAAATAAAACACGGAACAACAACAATAACACCAAAGAATACATTTCAGCCTAAGAAAAAAGGACTCAAAAAAGGGTTTGGGGTGGGGGTAGCCAATTTAGACACAGCCAGGACACCTATAATGAGTGTGAATGGGTGTTCAAAAGCAATTTTCTGTACAGCACCCATCTTAATCTTCACCTCTTTTCCTCAAATCCACCAAGTCAAGACCAGGCAAGAGCAGAAGCAAATGCAGTTTCAATGTGTCATCTGATGGTTTTGTTCTCACCTTAAATTTTGTCCTCCACTGAACAATATTTAATTAATAATACAGATCCACAAACTCTCTTTTTTGTCTAATTTTTACGTAATTAACTACAAGTCATACATATCCCTGCAAGATTCAGGGAATGAGTCCAGACAAGAATATACTGTCTCTCAGTGAAATATTTGCAACTTTGCAGTGTGTGTGTGTGTGTGTGTGTGTGTGTGTGTGTGTGCACGTGTGCGCGCCCAGGCAGGCACTGTAACGTGTGAGGTCTCATCAGTCACCACTAACAGTTGGAGATGAAGTATCATGACTGCTGTCTTTGAGTGCAGCGCGTTTTACACAAACACATCCATGCTATCAAGTAACGCATCTCTGTCCCTTATCGGCTTGCAGCTACATATGTCAAGGGTTGTTCCAATCTGTCGGGAGGAACCCAAACAGATGCATCTGCCCCAATACTGAATGCAGATGATCAATGGCCCTTTCACAAGTAATTGTGACAGATATCTGCATTCATCAACAGTGCTGGATTTACTTGCCACGAATACCCACGAAAGTGTCCTATGTGTCTGTGCTCACATTTTACCTATACATGTTTGTGTTGGAGTGGGCTGTCAAATTTCATTTATTGCTAATAATTGGCTATTTGACAAATCTTAAAAGTCTGTGATGTGAAGAGTTGATAATTCCAGCGACTTATCAGGATGTTGAAATTCATATTCTGACTGCTTACGTGTCAGAAAGTATTGTACTGGCATTGCAAGTAAGCACTGTGACCTTGTTCTGTGTGTAGGTGAAGAGCACGGAGGTGACGTGTGATGGCCATGCCAGCTGAACACTGAGCTGCTATGGAACAGAGGTGAACGAGTTCTTTCACATCCGAGAAAACTGCAAACAAACACAGAGTAAGTAAAAGCTTACAGGATCATTTAGACTTCCTTTCCTCCACTGGCTCATTTACCAAAAACACTGTGCCGACAACCTAAAACCTACATAAATTTCTTTTGCAAGGTTATAACGGATAATTTGCTGTCACGGTAGAGTTAATGTTGTTTGCTGTCTGCAGGCCAAGGCTAATCACAAATGGCCTTGCAATTGTGTTCCTTACTTACCCAACCAGCTCCGGTTGATTAAGAAATACTGAAGCACCATTTTTAAGCCTCTTATCTTTAGTCAAGCAGAGTAGTATTCACTTAATCTCTCCCCCCTGAGTCTTCTTCCTGTTGCATTTTAGATGTCTTTTCCTTGCTGCTAGTCAAGGTAGAATATTGATAAAATTTAGGCCAGGCAGAAACACGAGACCTTATCCCTCAGAATCTGCACTGTCAATTTAGTCACCTTTGTGAAATGTTGGCAAGGGGTCCTCATGGCAAAGGAAATGTAATTTAGTAAATTGGTTCCATAGTTATAGAGTTGTACTAAAGCAAGTGATTTTTGTAGCTGTTTGTTCAAATTGCTGGAGAGGGAGGATGAGGCTGATTCTTTCACAGCTGATGTGTATAGCCTGTTGCTTCAATTTATTTTATGGAAGCACTAATCAACTAGCCTCAAGGACACTACGAAACCAGCTCTTTTATCCAAGCCGATGCTTAAGGCTGAATTCCAAGAAACAAAAACATTTTTGCTCTCCCAAAGACTCCTGGTGTGTGTGTGTGTGTGTGCACGTGTTTATGTATGTGTGTGTGAATGTGAGTCATTGATCTCAGTAGCAGCTTTGTGGTCTATCAGCTTTAGTTGTGCTCTTGGTCCAGCCTGAATGGGGAGCTTTTCAAAGCCAACAGGCCACATGGATGGCCCGTGCCCCGTCCAGCTGCCACCTGCTCCGGCCTATCCAATCACGGTGTCCGCCTCTCTAAGCCCTCCCCAGCAGATGTCTGCGAGTGTGTGTCCGGTCATGTGGGAGGTGGAGGGGGGGGGGGGGGGGGGGTGTAGGTTAGGGGTCAAGGGACACTAGATGAGGGAGTGGCCAGAGGGTGGGGGGGCACACACCGTGAAGCAGTGGTTTCATGTAGCCTCTCAGCAACCAGTGTACTACTGGAAAGCTGACAGAATTTTGACCTTTATTTCCAAGTGAGAACTACTGACAGGGTAATGGAAGAATGGATGGTCACATTATGACGTTGTGAGGGTGTGAATAAAATGCAAAGCTTTCAAATGTTGCTATGGCCTATTATATACTGTAGATTGCAGTGCTGCTTTGCTGTATCATTAATACCTGAAATGTTGTTTCGCTCTGTTGTGTAGATCATGGGGAATTCATATGCGGGACAGCTGAAGTCTGCTCGATTTGAGGAGGCTCTCCACAACTCCATCGAGGCATCTTTGCGCTCGAGCAATGGTGACCCACAGCCCATATTCACACAGCTTTACCTTGAACCAGACCAGTATCCAAGCAACACGGAGGGTAAGTCAGTGCCAGCTTTGCTCTTCTCATTCAAATGATACATGTTCATTCACAAAGCAAGATGACAAGTGTCCCAGTGATCTGTAAGGTAGTGCTGTCTTTTAAGTAGTAATAATTTGTCACAGAACCTTGTGTATCTGTGTCATGACCCAAGATGAACAAATACTCAACACTTTAATTTCATTTCAAATCATGTAGTTAGTAGTTCAGGCTTTAGCGATTGCTTTGGTTTTGGTGTTAACTCATCTGTGTCATCTTTTGCCTGGACCAGACATCAAACCCAAAGGGGAGCTGGGGCTGGTGTCAGCAGAGAGCAATGGCCCTCTCCTAGTCAACAGTCAGGCCTCTCCGGACATAGAAGATCTGGACGACGACGATGATTCAGACAGCAGCAGCCCGCCGCTGCCCTATCTGCAGGGCCTGCCCCCTGATGGCTGCTGCCTCATGGATGGTATTTGTCCTCATCTCCTATAGCCACAGACAACCAGCCACACATACACAACATATCTGTTGTGGATAATTGCAATGTAAAGGGCACTTTATTGCACAGTAATATTAAATACACTCTATAGAGTTGAGAGAACAGTAAGAGTTTTAGGCTAAATACTGGTAGCATTGGTTTGTTTTAGATTATTTGATTATTACACAGCGGAGACTAGAGATGGTAAAAGTTAACGAGTACAGAGTGACTGTACTCATATTGTGCTAAGGAGATGTAACTTGATGGCCTCCCTCATCTTCATCCTCGTCCTTAACATTAAAGGTATGCTGAGCAGCACTTAAGAATTGGAGCAATTTGCTCAACCCTTCAGTTCAGTAAGTCAGCACAATCAGCAAGCAGAACACCCTGCAGGAGCGGGTGTCAAATCTTTAAGCGCAGTGCTGACTCAAAATCCCCTCTGTCACCAGGTTTCTGTCAGGCCGGGAAGGACCTGCGACTGGTCTCCATAGCAACAGAAGCCATCGACGTTCCCCCTGGATTTGAGCTGGTGGGGGCTAAGTCCCCGAGCATCCCGGAGCACATACTGGTTTGTGCTGTGGACAAGCGCTTCCTTCCAGACGAGAACGGCAAAAATGCACTTTTAGGTGAGATCCACTTACTCATCACGCTACACAACTACAGTTTCTTCAGTGTAAGCCAAAATCTCTTGACATTATGAAACATAAAGATAAGTTCTTCTGTTGATTCACCAGCCATTACTTGTAGCACTTTGAATAGTAAAATACATTAAAATAGTGTAAGAAATAGTTGCCCGTAAGATCTAAAAAAAAAAAAAACAATGTTTGCTGTCCATAGATCTCTATTTTGCACATATTTGTGAAAGGGTCTGTTTTGGCAGCTCTTTGTTAAGTGTTTTACCAAGTAAACATTCCTGCCTCTCACAGGATTTTCAGGAAACTGCGTGGGCTGTGGGGAGAAGGGCTTCCGATACTTTACGGAGTTTTCCAACCACATTAACCTGAAGCTGACCACTCAACCCAAGAAGCAGAAGCACTTAAAATACTACCTGGTGAAAAATTCTCAGGGTGCTTTGTGCAAAGGACCTTTAATATGCTGGAAAGGTATCTCAGCAGACCACAAATACGTTCATTTGTTTCCTGCAGTCAGCAGTTTACATGGTGTCAAATGCCAACCTACGTGTTTTTCCCCCTTTCCTTTGTCTCTAGATTGTAAGATGAGGCAGTTTTTCAGCAGTGCTTCTTCCTCCAAACCTAGCTCCTCTTCCTCACTGAGTAGCAAAGAGAATGGAGGGACCAATGGTCACAGCTCCTCGCCACTCTCCATCACAGGTCAGGCAGCCATTTTGCCATTTTATTTACCCCCCCCCCCCACACACACACACACACACACACACACCAACCCAACCGCACCCCTCCCCCGAGCTCCACACTGCCTCCATCCAGCTCCCAGCTCCTGACCGACACTGTGAGCTGGGCCCAATAGCCAGCAGGGTTCAGCAGGTGAAGGCCAGCATGAGCAGATAGCCTGGGCTCGGGCTCATGTGGGGTCACGCTCCCTAAGGAGGGGTGGGTGGGGCAGTGTGAGGGGGTGGGGCAGAGGGAGGGGGGAAATGGGAAGAGGAGGGGGAGGATCTCTGTATGTGCTATCAGCGACATCTGGCCACAGGCCTTTTCTGTTTACACGACAGTCTTAGTCTTGGCTAAAAAGAATGAGAGGCATTGTGGTGGTGTGTTGTAAAGACAATGCTGGTCAGCTCAGTGGTCACCAAATGGTTTTTTTTTTTTGGGCTTCACGCTTCCTGTGAAAGAAAAAGGTGCCTGTTGATTGAGTGCATAATATGCCTGCTTGTAATATAGTCTGTTAGGTTTTTGTGTTATTACTTTCTCAGTGCAATGTATGTTGATATTGTGATGCTATTTATGAAAATATAGAGCATACACACACAATACCATCCAATTTAAATGTTTTAAGTACTAAATGTGCCCCTCTGGTCCTGCAGACTCACCCCCAACCAGAGTCCAGTCAAGATCCTCCTTCGGAGGCCAGGATTTGGGTCGAGACTGCAGCTTCATCAAGCCACTGGCCACACAGGGTACAAAGACACTGCCAATAGGTACAGCCACCATTTTCCTGCCTCTTTCGTTTTCGTTTGGTATGACCTCAGCATGATTGATTCCTAGATACAGATCACAGAACTGGCTCTTCAGCACAGAAAACACAGGACCCTCATCATGTCTCATCTCTGCTTTTTGTTAGAGTTATCTGTTCACATCAACAGTGATAGTGAAATGCTAAAAATAATGCAGGCAGTAAATGGCATGTGCTCATTTACATACGCACCAGTGAGTCACCCTGTGCACGTTAGCCCAGAGAATCCACACCTTGGATAACAGTCTGATTGTGTGTGTGCGTGTGTGGTGTGTGTGTTTGTACCTTGTGTATGTGTGTGTGCACTGTGTTTGTAGGTGTGTGTGTGTGTTTGTGTTTTTTGGGTGGAGTGTGTTTGTGTGTGTGTGCATGTGTGTGTGTGTGTGTGTTTGTATGTGGTGTGTGTGTCTGTACCTGTGTGCAAACACACATGTGTGTGTATGCGTGTAGACTTGGCTGCTTGGCCAAGCAGATGGACCAAGTGTACTGAAGGTCATCTGGATTAGGTGCTCCTGAAGCCTGGAGAAATGCTGACATCGATACCCAGGGAAAGACCCTGTAATGAGTTTTTAAGGCCTGTCCATCCATTAGCACGTTTGCCTCTGCCGGAGATTGACAGGCAACACATATCAATCAATGTGTTCTATAATGAATGGGTCAGGAATATCAGATGTGAAAGTGCCTTTGCAGTTCATTATCAATAGCCCTGTGAAACCAAAGAAAATCAATCACCCACTGCTTCCTGTAGTCTCCTTCTTTTGTTGCATTTCTGTTGCTTTACATTTGTATGTATGTGTGTGTCTCTATGTTTCTTTGTGTGTGTGTGTTCGTGTGTGTGTGTATGTGTGTGCTGTGACCAGTCCCCACCGCTTTGCGGGTGAACGGCCTAACAAACGGACTAGGCGCAGAAGGGAGGCCCGTGCAGCTCAGCCCCACCCAGCTGACCCCCCTGGGCATGCCCCCACAGGCCTACCGCCCCGTCGACACAGGGGACAGCCCAGGTGAACACACACTGACACCCCGACCCACTGACGTGAACACCAGTCTAATTTGTTTCTCATATTTTGTTTTGTATTGTAATGTTATTGTAATTGAAATGTAACATTTATATTACTACAACGTTGCAAGTCACTTTTCATTAAAGTGTTTGCTAAAATCACATAGCACAGATATCAACACGAATACACAGACACGGGCAAGTAGACAACACACAGCTCATTCTCCATAGACACAGAGGCTGTACTGACCACTGAAGTGTTTGTGTCTGTGTCTCTCGCCCTTAGTCTCATCCGCCATGACCTCTGGTCCCCCAAAGAAGCGCCACCGCAGCTGGCACCCGTCTTCAGTCGTGCCTGTGCCCTCCACCGCCGTCCCTGTCCCTGCCATCCGACCCATCACGTGTGGGCCAGGTAAGCAGAGACAGCTGTTACCTGAATGCTCTTTCATTCTTGTGCTATCAGAGGGAAAATTAGAGGGTTTTGAAGGTTGAAGTTTGGATTGTGCCTGTATCACTCTGAAAGGCAATTCTCCTATGTGGTCCTGTTGATGTCCGTCTTTATTGACAAGGCTCTCATGGATGGAAGCCTTAGAGGAAGAAAGGGAGAGATGGAGTGCAGGAGAAGCAAGCAGTGTGCATGTGTTTCCATGGAGCTCTGCATCTGGCCTTGCCTTGAATTTGAATGAGCCCACTGACCTCTGTCACAGGTGACATGGACAGAGGACTGACATTTTTCCTATCAGGAATAATGTATGCAGTGACAACAGGGCCAGAGGTTAGCCTGGCTGAGTGAATTGATTACATGAAATGTGTGGGCACAACCAATATAAAACCTACTGACTCCAATGCAGAAGAAATGGTTATAGAAAAGATCTTAGATTTCTCCAACACTCGTTATAGTAAAGGTTCATGGAACAGATAATCGACTAGCTAGTGTTTATGGATACCCGTTGCCCGTTTTGCCCGTTCTTTTCTTTGTATTAGTATTCCACCATGACTTCTTCACCTTACCCATGTAGGCTCTCTGTTGGCGTTGTCTGGCCCCCAGTCGCCATCGGTGTCTGGAGTTATACAACCACAGCCAGTCACGGCAGGAGAAACCGTCATCGTCCCCGACAACTTGCTAAACATCTCTGGAGTCCGGCCCGTCATCCTAATCGGTAGGGCGCGGGAATTCAGTTTCCATACACAGACGTAATGTACAATGCTTTCCTTTACCATTGCTGAAGATGACGGTGTTGTCTTCTGTGGTGGGTAGCTCTGGCTTTATGAACTGCGTTTCTACTGCCAGCCCAAATCTGATTTTATTCAGCATGTGTCTACCTTGGTTTATTGACAGTCTGAACAGCAGAAAACCATATGTTTTGCGATCTCCCCCCAAATCGGATTCAATACATATGCGGAGGTGGTTGGTAATGCTATTCCAATCAGTGTTTTTTTTTTTTATAAACTCCGTCTGAGTAGCCAAACAAGTAAAATGGTATTGAATTAGCGTGCTAACCTAGACGTTTGCGCATAGCCTACCCGTAGTCTCCTTTGGTTCTGACGCCGGTTTATTTATTGCAATATGCAATGTTGACTCAGAATGGGTAGAAATATGAAAATAAAATCTTGCTTGGGCTGCAGTCTGAACAGCCATAGGCATACAATGTAGTTGTTGTTTTTGTATACACAACACGAGTTCGCTAATTAGCTTATCTACCTGGCTACTCCCTGGCCGAGGCTTTGTTGTTGTTTTTTCTAATTGTAACAAGTGCGGCGAATGGCTGGGAGTAATGGGGTTCTCTCTTAAAAATCTCGCTGTCTGAAAGAATAAGAATGATCTGGCTCGACTGTAATGTAATGAGAAGTCGTTTATGTTCATTTAATCTGAAGCTAAACACCCCATTAAGATAAATTGTGTTATTTTCCTCACAGGCCAAGGCACCTTACCATATTTCTATGGAAATGTGGGAGACATCGTAGTGAGCCCCCTGCTGGTAAGCTGCTATAAGGGCAGCCAGCTGCCAGAGAAGACCCTAGAAAACCTGGGCATGACCAGCAGCCAAGTCCTCACCGTGGAAACCATGGCCCTGCTTACCTTACAGTACCTTGCCCGACTAGGTAAACAAGCAGTCACAAACAGGGCACACTGACTTACTGCCAAGTCTAACATGCAAGCTCTGCGAAGCCTCTGCCCTGCCCGGTCACCGCAGGAAAGTGTACCTGCGTAGGTGAATAACACCAGTCTCACTGACATGGTAGTATTATCAGTGGACCAGAGGTCTGTCCACGTATCTCACTTCCACTCACCTCACAGAGCTCAAGGCGACAGACTAAAGTCCAACAAACTACAACAGAAAAAAAAAAACCCTGATTGTTGAGACCATCATTATAGCTAACCAATTTTATTATCTATTATGTACTACTGTACTTTAGTAGTTCATAGAAATTCATATTTATGTAATGTCATATTAATATCAACTCTTTGTTCATCACAATGTTAATTCACAGTTCAGCCAATGACTTGTGACATTCTATTTAATCTCTGTGAAATATTTTTCTAAAATATTCACTGACCAATTTTTAGCAAATTGTACTTCTCCTGCAAGTGCATATTTTATACATCTCTGGAACATATAAAAGGGAACCGTAAAACTGCCTTGAGTTTGCTTTAGCTGTGAACTCAACACACAAAAATAAACCAGCTTGTATGCAAACATCAAACTATTTGTGGAGAGGTGCTGTTTTTTTGCCTCCAGGAACTCTCATTTAATTCTGATGAAGACCAAATATGGTGTTCTGGTGTATATTCCATTAATGACTTCACTCCCCCCTCCCTTCTCTCTATTTCTGTCTGTCTGTTTCTCCCTCTCTCTCTCTCTCTCTCTCTCTCTCTCTCTCTCTCTCTCTCTCTCTCTCTCTCTCTCTCTCTCTCTCTCTCTCTCTCCTTCCTTTCTGCTCTGACACAGGCCCGGAGCAGATCCCACTGCGGGAGGAGTTTGAGCAGATAGTGCTG
The DNA here is from genome assembly GCA_027475355.1 of Coilia nasus. Taxonomy (NCBI): domain Eukaryota; kingdom Metazoa; phylum Chordata; class Actinopteri; order Clupeiformes; family Engraulidae; genus Coilia; species Coilia nasus. The sequence continues at coordinate 30,527,711 of CM050221.1, forward strand.
AAGGCAATGTTGTGTGGGCCCCCGGGACCCCCCGTGTCTCCAGCACAGCTGCCCTGGCTGGCCCGAGTAGAGGCCAGCGTCTCCAGTGGCACGGTGCAGGTCCTGGTGACCCACAATTCCCTGGGCGAGGGCATCTCGGAGTCGTTGCGCTCCCTGAGCGAGGGGCCTCACCAGCAGTGCTTGCCAAACTATGTGCTGATCATCTGTGCCCCAAAGATGAGCGGGAATGAGTTCTGCGTGCTCGTGCTGGGTAAGGGCAGGACACTACTGGAGGGCATTACGTCAGTAATAGGACTTATTTCTCATGGGGCACCAGTAATAGATCTCACTTCTCATAGGACATGTAGATCAGTACAGTGTGTAATTAAAATGTGTTTTTTAAGAACAAATTATCTTTGAGCAACTGAAGGGATACATAATAGTTTAAAATAGAGTTGATTAAGGAATGCTGGAACAGGAGCACCTTCTTTCGATGTACGTTCTGTTCACTTGAGCTGTATCTGTTACAATAGTTTACTAATATCTTTATAGGATCAGTAGATTTAGTGTTTGATAACATTGACTAGAAATTCACAGAAACGTAATTTCCCAGCGTGGATCTGATTCTAAATGTTTTTGCGGTGGTACTGTTAAGATGTAGTTATACAAGTCATACACGAAGACATATACATCAGTTGAAAACTAAATACATTAGCCTACCACTAGTGCATCCGGAGTGTATCAAGCAGACTTTTGTGTTTTTGTTTTCTTCAGGAAAATACCAAGCCCGAGCTCTGGCTGAGGGGATGCTCACTACCAATGAGTTCCTGAAGGAAATCAGCTATGAACTCATTACAGGCAAAGTCAGTGGTCTGGCATCACATTTCCAAAGCACCTCTTTAGGTGAGTCAGTACATAGGTAGGCACTGTAAACAAAACCATTTTAAACCCCATTGATCATGCAAGGTTCTAAACATGTATAAAACTACATGGAAATGTATCTGCTGTAGGGGACAATCTGGAGAAGCAGCTGATCAAGTACCAGCGGCGGCGTAAGGAGCAGGTCATCCAGCCCTTCCAGGGAGACGTCACAGACTACATCCACTCTCAAGAGGCAGCAGGCATGGCCCCAGCCTTAGAGACAGGTCAGACATTGATCACTATGGCAGAGATCCTATGACTACATCCCAAGAGGGTCTTCAGAGTTACTGTAGGGGTTGCTCCAAAATTATTGCATAGCAACCCTACCCCACCACTTTAAGCAAAACGACTACTAAAAACATGTTATATAGATATATGAATTTGCCAGCAATTATGTTATTTACCCCGTTGTGCCTCTGTCAGGCAGGGGGGTCCTTGGCCTGAAAAAGGTTCTATTTTACCTGGTCCTGTAACCTCCCCAACTATATTTGTCATATAAACACATAACATTGTGGCCAAAGTGTGGCAAAGTTAAACAAAGTACATTAACAATATTCATTGTTCTAAACAGTGGCAGTATAAAATGTGTATGCTACCTTAGTTACAAATTTTAAAGAGGAAAAACTTAAAAGGACCTACCTAAATGTTTTAAAATGCATTTCTATCCCATGAGTCAACCTAGATGTTTGCACATTTGATTTGCAAACATATAATCACCATTCAGTCAGCAGCTGATGTCACCACTTTGTTTGGATACTGGGGATGGTGCAGCCTGTACCCTTGTGTGGTGGTAAAGTGACCGTGACCCTCTCTGGTGTTGGCAGACCTGCTGAATGAGGTGTTCCAGATCCACCCCCCTCAGCTGAGCGTGGCGCGGAGCCTCCTCTCCCAGGTGTGCTCCATCGCTGACTCCGGCAGCCAGAGCTTGGACCTGGGCCGCTTCTGCAAGGTGGACTTCCTCGTGCTGGTGCCGCCATCGCACGTGCTCGTGCACCAGACCGCCCAGCGCATCAGACAATCAGGTGAGACCAGACGTGACATTGCGCACGTCTCCAGGACTGCATCCAGGTGTCGTGTGAAGACTGATTTTCAGGTGTGAGAGAATGTCCGTGCTGTAGTAATGAACTGGTCTGTGTCTTTCAGGTGTTTTGGTGGACCTCGGTATGGAGGACGCTGCCTCTGCCCTTCAGAAGTCAGATAAATACGTGGTGCGTTTGGACACGGATGTTCACATCAAAATGGAGGCCTTCATGAGGAAAGTGAGACAGAACCCGTACACCTTATTCGTCCTCATCCATGACAACTCTCACGTCGACCTGACCAGGTAAGACACTTGCCACAGATATGTTTGGAGAGATGCCATCTCTCTGTTACACTCTTAAGAGAAGAGAGAGTTATGTAGCACACTAATAGAGTGGCATGTTTGTTTCTCACAATATTCCACTATGCCTATTTTCTATTTGACTTTCTAACCCACTGTGATGCTGATGGGTCTGGTTCCACAGCGCACTCTCCGGTTCCGTCTGCCATGGTGAGCTGCAGGGCCTGGCCGACCGGGTGATCAACTGCCAGGAGGTGCTAGAGGCAGTCAACCTGCTGGTGCTGCAGGTCAGCTGCTTCCCCTACACCCTGCAGACGCGCCAGTCCCGCATCAGCATCCACAACGAGGTGCACTGGCCCAGCCGCGACAGCTTGGTGAGTGGCACATCTGCAACCTGGTGCTACCCCAAGACCAGTTTAGTCATGTCTGCCCTGAGTGGCAAGGTGTCAGGTTGAGAGGGAGTGAGAGGCAGCTTGGATCAGTTGCGAAGGATGGCGAAGTAGATGGTGTTACCATTTAGCACAGCCTAGTGGTGGAAATTTATAATGACATTTGATCTTTTTTAAAGGGACACAAATGTCTAAGGGGATGACTGTATGTCACATAGTTACATCTGTATGGAATGTTTGCAAACTTTGCCAGTATAATTATATCAAAATTACAATAATAATTACATCATTACTGATGTATGGTGTTTTTTTCACTATTTCTTACATTTTGAGATTCTTGTAAAACCCCTGTGTACATTTAATTAACATGATGGGCTCTCCTTGCTGCGTTTAGGGTGATCTGTCTCCCAGAGACCTGATCTACTTTGGCCTGAGTGACTACAGTAGCTCCTTGCAATGGGGGGTGGCCAGCCCCATTCTCCGCTGTGACAACGCCTTTGAGAGAATGGTGAACACCTTACTGGAAAGGTAAGCCAGCGCAGGGGCAAAGATCACCATTCAAAGTTCTTTAATAACTCATGATGATCATTTAATAAGGAGTGTGTGTTTGTTGCATCGGCTAGACACCATAAAGATAACATGCTTCAGCAGCAGACAAAACTCATAAACAACCACCTGACCTCTCTTCCTGTTATTGATTTTATCTTTCCCAGGCACCCCCATCTTCACAGCATGGTGATCCGCAGCTACCTGCTGATCCAGCAGTACACGGAGGCCATGATGGCGCTGACGGTGGCACCCTCGCTGCGGGACCACGTCACACCCGAGACCCTGACCATGGTGGAGGACCTGATCAGCGGGCCTGGACGCGGCAGCACGGGGCGGGGCCACATGCTGCTGGTGCGCGTGCCCTCGCTGCAGCTGGCCATGCTGGCGCGTGAGCGGCTGGAGGACGCCCGTGACAAGCTCGGCCTGGAGTTCCGCTTCGCCGTGCTGCTGGGCAGCCCTGCTGCCGAGCTGAGTCTGCCCCGCCACTTCTGTAACCGCCTCAAGGTCAGTGAGAAGGTGTAGGAGGGGGGTGGAGGCTGGAGGGTTGGGGATATCAGAGAGGCAGACCCAGACAGTAATTTAGTAAGTAGAGCCCATCATGTCAGCTGGGTATCAAGTTACTTTAAAATTGATGAACCGAATGAGCTTTTAAAGCCGTTACTGATGTCGTTTGAAGCCATGAGCAACATTCAGACTCTCAAACTCCTCTTACGATTCTTAATCGACTTTACTTAGGAATTAGATCATGCTATTTGTAAGACATTTAAGTTTGCTAAATGTGCCTTGTGTTTGACAGGCCTGGCGGGGTTGTAAGAATGAGGACTGGGTGCCACAGACATACGAGGACCTGGAGGGCCTACCCTGCATTGTCATCCTCACAGGAAAGGACCCACTAGGAGAGACGTTTCCCAGGTGTTTTACTCTGTTCTCTTTAGAGTGTGGCATTCTGCAGCATTTCCTACCAAAGTGCTACACAGTGCCAGGGGCTTCAGGTGTCTGGTGCAGTGCATATGCTATGGTAGCATGTACAAGTTCTTTATTTACTACACCAGCATATGCAAATACATACCTCTCTAGACACACACATGCAATACATACGTACATACTTGCATACATACATAGATAAGCGGAACACATGTTGTTAGATTTTTTGTTTTCAGAATATGGCTCCTGTTGAAACATGATGCATCGTGCAATGTCTGAGGCCCAACACAGTGCTAATATAATGTGCTCTTCCTGCAGATCCCTGAAGTACTGTGACCTGCGTCTGATTGACTCCAGCTACCTGACCAGAACTGCTTTAGAGCAGGAGGTGGGCCTGGCCTGCACCTATGTGACCAAAGGAGTGGTGCCTGAGCCCAGAAGGAGGATCCCGGAGGAGCAGGAGGAGGAAAAGGTCCCCAGCCCTGCAGATGATGGACAGATGGATCTGGACAGACCCCACAGTAATGGCAGTGCTGTCACAAGGGCCTCTGGTAGGTTATTAAGAAATCTCAGGGTTGCTAACTCATTGTGATGAGCGTATGTGTGTCAATGCTAAGAGCTAGTGGACCATGGAAGAGTAGAACCCTTTATATATGTGATAAGCTGTGTTATGTATGGAAAAAACTGTATGCCTGTTACCTATGCTAGCTCGGTTCCTTAGAAAAAACAAACAGAATCGTGTTTTCTGAATTCCAGCACCAAGTTAATACCGAACTTCTGATGACACCCCTACTAGTAATAGATAGTGGCTAGATAATATGACATATAGAGACATTCAGGATTGGTAAATTAAACGCTTTTTCTGTTTTTCTACCTTTCTACCATCCATCTCTGTGTCTGTCTCCCAGGCTCTCTGAATGAGAATGGCGTGAGTTCTTCTGGAATGCCCGACACCTCCCAGAAGGCCCCTCTCTCCTCGCACTCGTCTTCCATCACAGAGACGGGCAGCAGTGGCACCGAGGAGGCCAGCTGCTCCCCCCGCCGGGTCAAGCAGGAGTGCGATTCCCACCAGGGCTCCTCCTCAGCCCTCCCAGGCCCCCTCTCGTTCTGCTCCTCCTCTTCCTCCTCCTCCTCTCCCTCGTCTTCCTCCACGGCGCAGCGGCCTAGCCAGTCCACGCAGGCCAAGCACAGCACTGGGCGGGGTCATCTCTACCCGCGCACAGCCGTCCTCTCTCGGGCGGCATACTCTCTGCTGGCGCCTGGGGCCCAGGACCAGGCCAGCTCCAAGGCCCTGCTGCCCCATGCTGACGCCGCCTGGAGCAGCCCTCTGCGGCCACCCCTCCCCCAGCAGCTGAGTGGGGTGGAGCAGTCGCTGTACTACAGGCAGTGGACCTGTGCTAGAAAGCACCATGCTGATGCAGAGGGCCCCGCTGTGCCCCACCCGAGACGGCTGCTCCTGAGTGGGCCACCACAGGTGAGAGTCACACACAGAGTGTCACTTTGTGCAGTGGGACAGCGCCCCCTGGTGTTGCTGATGTAGCTGTCTAACATGGCTAGCATTCATTCTCATTGCATTTTGTGGTAAAAAAGTTAAATAACATTAAAGTTTAAAGAATAACAAGTAAGAATATCAAGAAGAATTTTAGATTTTAATAAGTAAGTATTTTTAGTATTTAATAATGAGATTTGTTGTCTAAAACTCAGGAGCAATTTTCATTAAAACAGTGATTGCTGCTTTGCCTAGGCTCCTTTCCTGGATTTTATGTCCTGCAGCAGCTCCTGGCTGACCTACATTGGTTCTCTGATGGCTGACTCTCTCCGATACTTTTTTCCACTGTAGGTGGGGAAGACAGGTGCTTACCTGCAGTTTCTGAGAATCCTGTTTCGAATGCTGATCCGCCTGCTTGAGGTGGATGTGTACGACGAAGAGGACCTGGAGGAGGACCTGGCAGAGGGTTCGGGCGAGACCCCCACCACTGTCACCAGGTGGCCTGACGTGGAGGAAATTAGGAAGATGCCCTTTGATCCCTACCCCCGCGACCCCAAATTCAGAAATTCCAGTCCCTTGTATTCTGAGAAAATGCCTAACAAACCAAAAGGTAATAACAATTAAAAATCATACATCATAGCAAAATAAATCGATAAAATAAGTAGATAAGTGTCTGGCAAAGTCTCTTAGTCTGTAAGTAATACCCTGTCATTCCAGACCCCACCCCACCCAAGCCCGAACATCCAACATATTGACTTGATGGAATGACAAAAATATTGTATGTGTTTGTGTTTGCAGGGTTGAAAACTGAAGCTACGAATCAAACTTCTGCCAAAAGGGACACTGTGTCCATTAGGCTAAGCACATACGCAGCCCACAATGCCTTTCACCACTGTGAACATTGCCACCACTACTGTGAAGCTAGCCCTGCCACCCAGGTGAGTCCCTCTGTTACAGCTAAATTACTCCTGCTGGGAGGGCAAAACATTTTAGGGCCAGCAGGTTGTGTTGCAGTTGTTGTGTAAGCATAGTAATTAACAAATCTCTCTCTCTCTTTCGCTCTCTCTCTCTCGCTTTCTCTTTCTGTGTGTTTTGTGTGTGTGTGTGTGTGTGTGTGTGTCTGTGTGTGTGTGTGTGTGTGTGTGTGTGTGTGTGTGTGTGTGCACATTTGGCTGTCTGCCTTCAGCTCTCGGACTGCACCTTCCATGCCTTCACCTTCTGCTCCTCCATGCTGGGAGAGGAGGTGCAGCTGCACTTCATCATCCCCAAGGCCAAGGAGCGCTACTTCATCTTCAGCCAGGAGGGGAGTCACCTGGAGAGCATGCGCCTCCCCCTGCTCTCAGACAAGGTGAGCCGGCGCCCCAGGCCACAGCGGGCCGAAGGATGATTTATTGCCGTCCACATACTCCAGATTGGTGGTGATGTAGTGCTTATGTGTCAATACTGCTGCCATGTCATTTGAACATTTTTGTGTCAAGAGCAGTGATGGAAAACCTGGCTGGACCCACAATGTAATACCACTTATTCCAAATCAACTTATTTTACCTGGCCATTTAAGACAGGGGATTTCACTGATTACATTATGGGTTCTAAAGCCAGGTTGACCATCACTGGTCAATAGCTTATTTCAGGATAAATTAGTATTTTCTTTCTCGTCTGTAGAGCAATAGTAATATTTTCTTCTGAAGCTCTTTCTCATGGCTGTTCCATTGGATGCCTTCTTGTCATGCAGGACGGGGCCCTCAAGAGTCCAATCTTCACACCCACCACGGGTCGACAGGAGCACGGCCTCCTAAACATCTACCACGCAATGGAGGGAGCCGACCACCTGCACATACTGGTGGTCAAGCAGTATGAGATGCCCCTGTACAGGAAGTACTGGCCCAACCACATCCTCCTGGTGCTGCCCGCCATGTTTAACAGCTCCGGAGTGGGTAAGTGACCACCTCAGCCAGCTATCATAGCACTGTCTGTCAATATACAAAGAGCATTTGTTTAATTGCATTTTAACTGGCACATTAACCTATTTCTGTGAATGCACTGGAAAGTACTGTGATTGTATGCGGAGTCTGTAATCATTCGTAATGCTTTTACTCTTGGCTACGTCAGATTTTTGTTTTTATTTTAGTGGCACAAGTCTGGTTAAATAAAGGTTACAATGGCATGTTGTTGTTGTTGTTGTTGTTAAGGCACAAAGCACACGTATCACAGTCTGTCTGATTGTGTTGCTAACCGGTGTGTTGCTAACTGGTGTGTTGCTAACTGGTGCGTTGCTAACTGGTGTGTTGCTAACTGGTGTGTTGTGTTGTTCTGTGATGCAGGAGCGGCCCGCTTCATGATTAAGGAGCTCTCCTACCACAACCTGGAGCTGGAGCGTAACCGGCAGGAGGAGCAGGGGGTCCGCAGGCAGGACGTCTGGCCCTTCATCGTCATGATGGACGACTCCTGTGTGCTGTGGAATGCCCATTACTACGCACAGGACAGCAGTGGGTAAGGAGTGCTGTACAAACATTCCAATGCTCTGTCTTTCTCTCTCTGTGTATCTGTCTGTATGTCTCTCCTTCTCTTTCTCCTCTTCTTTCTCTTAAATTGCACTACTTTGTATACTGTAAATGTCCATTTTTCTTCAAATATATGTATTCACTTAACATATCAGTTTCACTGTATATGGGTGCGTTTGTAAACAGCCACTTCGAGCACTCTGAGCACACGCTGGTACTTTTAAAGCATTCGTAAATTCAGAGTGCTTATGGAACTTATGGAATCATTCGTTTATTCTAGTGTAACGTCACACTCACTGGTTGTATCACTGGTTCATCCAGCTGTAAGATGCTAACACATGCTAAAAGATTGATTTTATTAGACTCATAACAGTATAATGGTGTAGTTTCTGCAGTCAAATCTACATTATGTTCATTACTGACATTGAGCTCAAAAAATCAAACATAAAAACCTACTTTAGAACCTCTTCCTCATAAAAACCTCTTAATCTTAATCAAACATAAAAACCTACTTTAACCTTCAGGGCTATTTGAGTTTGGTCCAATAATATGTGTATTATGTAAACAAAACTGTTTGTTATTTCAAAGGGAGATGGATTGCTCAGGCTTTTCGAACTGCAGAGTGTAACTTCGTTTTCATAGTGGCTGATTGAAGCTACAAATGCCCCCTTTGTTGGACTGTGATTGATGTCAGTTTAGTCAATGTCAGTCAGTCTGTCTGTCAGCTTCCATCAGTCTATTCATGTGTGTGATGTTGCAAGCCAAGATTTGCATGTCAGTTTGCATCCACACAGTGTACCTGTGCGTCTCCTCAGCTCATTCCCGTCCTCTCTCGTGTCACCCGTTCCCCCTCTTAGCGCCCCTGAGGTCACCAGCGTCTCCCTAAAGGCGGTGCTGAGGCACATGGAGAGCGCGCCCAAGATCGCCATGTATGCCATGTGTGGCGTCCGCAAGTGGAGCAGCAGCCTTGCGTCACGCCCCACCGCCGCCCCCTTCTCCCGATGCCAACTGCATGACTTCATCATGCTCAATGTGGACCTGACACAGAACGTCCAGTATGACCTCAACCGGTGAGCGTGGCTCGTTTTAATAAGCACAGTAATGGATAGGAGGCCATGTTGGAATGATGTGGACCTGACGCAGAACGTCCAGTATGACCTTAACCTGTGAGCCTGGCTCATTTTCATAAGCACCGTAATGGATAGGAGGCCATGTTTAAATTATATGTTTCCCCACTGATGTGCTTTTGAATACCCAAATGTTTTTGTGGACAGAGCTTATTTCAACGGTTGTCTTAGATGCGTGAGTGCCACGTCAAATGTTTGCATGAGATGCATTGCCATTAACAGTAAAAAAATAAACAAAGGAATGGTTTGTTTGCTGATGAGTCTCAAGTGCGAGCTGGTAACTCTGATGTATGCATATGTGCAGGTGTGAGTGTGTGCTAGCACATTTGTCTGCATTTGCATGAGAGAAACGGCGAACAAATTTGCACTTTGTGTCAGAGACAGAAAGTATGTGCATGTGAACAGACTGGTGTGTGGGTGTGTGGGTGTGTGTGTGTGTGTGTTTGTGTGGGTGAGAGAGTTTAAGAGAGAGAGAGAGCAGGTGTATGCGTAAATGATTTACCTGTGTGTATCCTCCTCTGGTCTGACCCTGCTGCATTCTGCTGTGCCCCAGGTACACCTGTGAGGAGGTTGACTTCAACTTGAGGGCCAACAGCAGCGGCCTACTCGTCTGCCGCTTCAACCACTTCAGCTTCATGAAGAAGCACATCCCCCTGGGCGGCCATAAGGACTTCCTCATCAAGCCCAAACTCATGGTGAGCTCCCGCCCAGTCAGTCAGTCACTCAGTCAGTCACTCAATCCCTTGCTCACTCACTCACTCACTCACTCACTCACTCACTCACTCACTCACTCACTCACTCACTCACTCACTCACTCACTCACTCACTCACTCACTCATTCACTCACTCACTCACTCATTTTCCCACTCTCCTACTCGATCGCTCACTCTCTCACTCTCACTCACTCACTCACTCACTCACTCACTCACTCACTCACTCACTCACTCACTCACTCACTCACTCACTCACATACACCCAAACATGTATGCACCACACACACCAACACTGACTGTAGTTAATTGTATCCTACCTACCAGCTAACAGAATATTACCAGTTAATAGAATATTTCATATTTGATCTGATGGAGGTCATTTCTCCCATAATAACTTTGATGTCAGTAAAGTGAAATCCTCTTCCGCTGACCATGCCATGCCCTGCTGTCTGTTCCCCTCTTAGGGCCTGGAGAGCTCCACACCCATCAGCGCCTCTCAGTATGTGTGCGCCCCCGACAGTGAGCACACACTGCTGGCCGCCCCGGCCCAGTTCCTGCTGGAGAAGTTCCTGGGGAGCTGCAGCCACAGGCTCTTCCCCAAGGCCGTCTACAATGCCAACAACCCTGTGCTGTCCATCGACAGCTACCTCAACCTTGGCCCAGAGGTGAGGCCTGCTGATTCTGTTCTACCTCAACTTTAGAGAGTGAAACTCTGGCCCATGTATTTGCTGAAGTGAGCCGAGTGTTAATAGCACAATTCTCGAAACAGGTAGAAGAGATCATTTGTGAAATTTCCTGTTTACGGTGGGTAGGTAGAATCAATTCATGGCAGGACAGGAGAATTTGTTACCTCTGCTGATGGAGGTAGTCTAGTGCAGTGGTCCTTACACTTTTTGTCTGGCTCCCCCACAAAAAAACTGATGAGGTCTGGTGACCCCATGTTTGCCCTAAACCCATTCTAATTGTAGTGGGCTGGCCAGACCTGTCCAGTTTAAAAGCTGACTAATAGAACAAGAAATTTGGCTAGTAATGTTGTTTTTGTTTTGATTAACAAAGTGTGAAGAAGTTGAGTTGTGTGGGATCAGCAAGTTGCATTGTAGAAAGTGCCTATGAATACGAATACAGCAGATTTTAATTTCATTTGTATTTCTTAGTTTCACCAGGTGAAATAACATGCTGATTTCCGACAGAAAAAAAATAATTTGCCGACCCCACAAAAGATTTTGGCTTAAGAATCATTGGTCTAGTGGAGCCAGCCAAAGGCCTTCATCATTACATGTATTGCACAATGCCTCCTGGTGATGGGTCTTTAGTAAGTCTCTGGGGGGTGTTTCTGTACAGGTGTCAGTGTGCTATGTGAGCTCGCGGCCTCACTCTGTGAACCTGGACCATCAGGGCCTGGTCTTCAGCGGGCTGCTGCTCTACCTGTGTGACTCTTTTGTGGTGTCTGGGCTCCTGAAGAAGTTCCGTTTCTTGAAAGGTGAGGATGAAATAACATTCATATGCTGCTGTGAACATCAGATTGTACTCAGATCATCAGATCAATCATACTGAGGCCCGAAAACATAAATGTTAAGTGTAATATTATTGCTGATATAACAACAATTAATGTGTGTGCATGTTTGTACGTATGTATATTTGTATGCATGTATGTGTGTGTATGCATCTATGAAGGCGTATTTATATAATGGTACATTGTTAGTCACAGCTGTTGAGCAAGTAAACTTCACTCTTCAACATCTTGAGAGGGATATGCTAACAACTGACACAGCAGTTGCACCCTTTAGCCCACTTTCTAGTATCCCCCCAACCCACCTACTCCCGCCAGTCATGGTGGTGAGTTACATATGTAATGCAAAATGCTATATGATATGAGCCTATTTCAGTCCATCTCTCAGTTCACATTCTGGCCCTAACACTGCGTGTGCCTGTGACTGTGCAGGAGCCACCCTGTGTGTGATCTGCCAGGATCGCAGCTCCCTGAGGCAGACCATTGTGCGCCTGGAGCTCGAGGATGAGTGGCAGTTCCGCCTGCGTGACGAATTCCAGACGGCCAACTGCAGCGAAGACCGGCCCCTCTACTTCCTGACTGGACGCCACATCTGATCCCCCCCCCAATCACTGCTCCCCACCCCCACCCCTGCGGGAACACATGGAGAGACGACACACACACACACACACACACACACAGGACCCCACCCCACCCGCTCCACACGTCACAGAGACAGGTGGAGAAACAGCGGGGGCACAGGTGGTCCTTTTTTTGCCAGTGACTTGAGGCGAGCTAACAGGGGAGTGCAGCCTGACCAGTCGCTGATGGACGTGTCGACATTTGGGCAGCGGACTTGGCTGTGACCCTTGAGCCTTGCCCCTGGGACACCTCATCTTACACAGGGTGGGCCTTACAGAACAGACCAACATGAGGTCACCTCATGTCCTGCCCAAGCCTGGCCCATAGCCCTCCTTCACTACGTTACATTTCTACCAGAGCTGCTTTTTCATACGCTCATGGTGGATTGATTTTTTGCTATGAACTCCCCAAAGACTCTTGAAAGATTGTGAAAAACTGGACCTATCCCCAGGTTCTGGTATGTCTCTTCTGGGATATACATTTTTATCTCAGGGTTTTGCCTAGAAGGTTGTTACTACTGCTTTGCTTTACTCTGCTTATAGAGCTCAGTGTTTGCCTTTCCTAGCACATTGTCCAGGATACTTTTTTATTTTATTTTGACTCATCAAAGACTCTTTCTTTTAAAAAAAAAAAAAAAAAAAACGTTTTAAATCTTCCATCAGCCATTCATAAGCAAACAATTATGCAGTCTTATTTTTTATTCTGCTGTTCCTGCTTGGATGTGACTTTTGTCAATCAGTAATTTAATCACAGTGAATGTTGTGGACGACAAGCCGGCAGCAGCGACAATGAATGTCCCATTCACAAGCTTGGTAAACTAAGAGAATATGCTGAAACCCACCGTCAATCCAGAGCACCCCTTGCTTTTACACAAAAAGTGTCTAATTCAACGCTCAGGCTTTTGCATTGAAAAGAGAAACCATGTAGTGATTCTCTTTCGTTCAGATGGACATGAACTCATTTCTGGGTAGTGCCTAATAGTTCAGGGTTACTGCCAGTGTTTCATATAGGCAGTCATACAGGAGCCTGATGCTGTGGCTCCTGTTCTGTGTAAAAGTCAGTTCACTGTTACAGACCACACGTACCATTCTCTGACCGCTGTGCCTTCATAATGTGGCATATCCTGAAGTCTTCACATGACTCTGCTCAATCTCTCACAAACTTTCCATTTCGCTGTGATCGACAACAATCTCACTACCTACCACTGTAACCACTGACTTCTCAACCATCATAGGGTTATGAAAATGGTCAAACACTGACTGTTGCATACTGAAAGGGTACCAAAGTTCGATATTGGTCCATGTGTCTGATGCCTAGTCACCATTTGTGACTGCTGTCATTGTGTTTCTGATGTACTTTGTGCCTGTGCTTCAATCATCAAGTGTTGCCCCACTGTCACAGCTTGTGCCTGAACGTGTTGCCATACAGTTTCAGTGACAGCCTTGCAATCACGATGTCTAAACGGATCTGAATCAGTCTGGTACCACTTGTTTATACTCTTGGGGGAAAAAAAGGGGTCTGGCTTTTAACTGGGGGGAAGTAGGCCCACTAATCAGTTTTATGTAGGGAAAACATGGTTATGTTAGAAGGGAGCAAAATGTCCATTTTTGTTTTGTTTTGTAATGCGCAAAACTTGTTTACATGTGAAAGTTGTCTATTAATATATAGTAGTCTGACCTTTTTTCCCCAAATGTGGAGATTGACATTGTTACTGTTGAGTCACTTTGAACCGAACGTATTGATGCTTACACGTTTCAGCATTCTGTATTTTGCCTAGGCACAAAGAATCTACCTAAGATTTCTTTTTACCATTCTTTTGTAACCTGTTTTTACTGTTTGTTGGCTTTTATTTAATAATGAACAGCAGTCCCTTTTTGAGGGATTCTTATTTATTGTTCCGGCCAATTTGGACTGATAATCAGGATGTGAATGTTTAGTGTTGTCTGTGCACTAAGCTAAAAAAAAAAAAAAAAATCAGAGGGTACCAAAAAGATCTGTAGAAAAAGATTGCTCAAAGACTCTGAAAATTGTGAACTTGCACTATACAGACAAGAGGCCAAAATTATACAGATCTTAACACACAGTCTTGAGCTCGCCCAACAAAGCCAGAGAACACCTGCAAACAGTTGAGGAAATCACATGCCCGCTTGAAAACATTGTGACCCCTAGAATGTGTCTTGTATGTAGATAGTGTCGTGCACATAACTTATGCAATTTGCTTTTCACAATCTTCACAGAAGTATTTATCTGCTGTGCATACAAAGGTGACTCGCTGCAGGCCTTGCCATTAAAAAACTGTCTACCTCATTAACTACCATTATGGTTGTGAGTTAATCAACATTTGACTATGGAAATTATTCATTTTTTTGTTTAAATGTATGAATGTATTAAAGTGACATTGAACTGAACCTAGTACGTGTGTGTCATTTCAACCGAGTAGTAATATCCTACATTTCCATGGTGTACAGCCTGTTTTTTGGAAATTACATATTTTATCTGCATTAATTGTCTCCTTTCTGCCTCCTTTGTCATCTCCTTTTCTGCCATATTACCATCATATTAGCCGCCATTTTGTAACAGAGTAATTTTAAATGACACAGCAGCTGATTTCTCTGATACATCTCCCAGTATGCCAGTCAACTGCCCCCCTCCCCATCTTGCTGATCTACACACAGAAATATAGTTCAAGGTGTCTGCCTGTGTTGTGTGGAAAAATACTCAAGTCTGACCACACGTTTCTGCCTGTGTCAGACCTAGCCTGCGGAACAGTGGAGGTGTGCCTCAGATAAAGTGCCCTCCTATTGTTGAGCCTCTTCACACCTAAAATATGTTTAGCTGATGACTGGTGAAAAAAGTGCTGGGATCAGACATTTCCATATAAAACCTCTGCTTTTCCAAACTTAGAATGAGATGACTGCTGCACTCCGAAGGCCATGTGAATCTTTGGGGGGGAGGAGGGGAGCGGACTAGATTTTCCTCCTGTTATAAGTTCCGTAATGTTTATTCCTTTAAAAATATGTGAAAATGCGTCATCAAATTTAATTGCATTTTTTTAACATCCGGATGACGCATGTCTGAAGAAAACTAGCTCTTCCAACTGTATAGTATAGAGACATTGTGATTTTTTTGATAATGCATCCTTTGTCTCTGAGACAGCACCAGAAATATTGTTGCCTGAATTCCACTATGGTGCTATTTGGGATGCAGTCAAGTTGAGTAGTCAGACTCACACAGTCAGTATAGAGGCAGAGGCATCATAAGCACAACTGTGAGTGTTCTTTCATTCCTTTGTCTAGCCACCCTCCACATCTGCCAATTGCTCTCTGGTGCGTGGGAGAATGCCAGATCAGTCATCCACACTGCTCTGTAGTGACACCCTCAGACTGAGGCATGCCACTCTTGCTCACCTCACCCAGTGGTTACACGCCACTGGGTTCCGCTTCGTTAGCAATCTGTGCAAACACATCATCCATCATACAGAAAACGCTGCCATGTGTGAGGTCATATCCTATACAGGCACTGCACTCTGTTTAACCTTGAATTACACAAGCATATGGAACAAGCACAGAGTGTTGTTCTAGTGAAGGTGCATTTTTCATCATTTCTTTTTCATGGCTCAAACAGGATTTTTTAAGGTAATGCAAATCTACAGTACAATGAATGTACAGTAAAGCATGCATATATAACATCTCGCTCACCATCGCCATCTTAGGCCAGACCCACTCAGCCTGTGTCCTCTGAGACGTATCCGCCGGTTGTCTTGGTAACGCAAGGTAGCAGTGGGAACAAGTATTAACTCACGTTTATTTATTTATTAATTTATTTTGCTGATGCACTGTAGGTGCGGTTTAAAGTTGGGGATGCATTGGGAGCTCCAGCTCAGCTTTCTCGGCTGTGCCTGAGGAGGGGATTTTAGGACAGTTCTCCGCTGACCTCATGGCCCCCTGGCGAAGCCTCATCAAGTCTATTTTAAGGCGTGCAGCTGAAGATGAGCTGAATAAGAGTGCTCTGAAGTTAGCGCCTCCGTGCTGTCCCACTGGCCACGTGGGGAGGGATATGGGCATTGAGGGTGGCATCAAGAAGTATTCAGGTAATTTTTTTTAAGGGAAGCCGGGGTGATGTCCCTTAACAGTGCACTGGTGAAACGTTTGAATTGGATAAACCTTTGAATAGTACTATGGGGTGGGTATTTAGATACCTTACAATGGCCACTGGTTTGTTTTGGCTGTGTAAGGCCATAAGAATTAGATCACCTACACAATCCCTTACAGTTATTACTGTGATTTTACATTAATGCAACATCTTTTAACCTTTGACGCTGGGCATTTCATTTCACAGCTGGACTCAATTTTAAAATAATGGAACTAAACAATATGCATCAGGATTAAACCTGCATCTGATCTGCATGTATACTTCTTGTAAATGCTTTGGCAAACTACGCCTTTAGCAACAATTTTCAACAGTGGTATTATGTTTCATGCCATCCCAGAATCAAGTAGTAGGGCACATTGCCTGCAACTGTACTTTGTTCACAGTAACCTTTGCTGCTTTACATATATATTTGTCAACCTTGTATGACAGTGACTCTCATTTCCTGTTTCAAGATGGTGATTGGATCACTCCATGGGCCCTATTTTGCATTGGCAGAAAGGAACCAATGAGCACATGTGCAGAGGCAGTCTGACCTTTCCCCCAGTTACTGCACCTTGCCCATGAGTACTCCAACTACCACTTACTAAAATCAGTTTGCTCTCTTCACCCTGTCCCGCACCATAAACATTCCCCGGTGCACGCAACCATCTGTCTGAGAGCTCTCTGATGAGATTATATTTGAGGAGTGCACTGGGACACAGGACATGGGAACGTGGCCAATCCGGCCTCTGAACATGCAGTGCAGATGAGATGAGTGGGACAAAAAGCACACATAGCCTACAGACACACACACACATACACATACATTGATACACACACACACCTGCATACACACACACACACACACATACATTGATACACACACACATGCACACACACACACACACACACACATACACATACATTGATACACACACACACCTGCATACACACACACACACACACACACACACACACACACACCTGCATACACACACACACATACGCATACATTGATACACACACACACCTGCATACACACACACACACACACACACACACACATACATTGATACACACACACATGCACACACACACACACACACACACATACACATACATTCACTGTAAAAATGACAACTTGAAATTGTTCAGTTTACTAGGATTTTTGCGTCCACAAACAATACAAATACTAATTGCATCTTACACTGTCTCAAGTGAGTCATTTCAACTCACTTTTGTAAGCTTCTGATAAAAAGTTGATCTTAATTCAGATTTTGAGTTGACATGATTTACAAATTGTAGTTGACGCCTAGTTAGGAACAGGTCAACTAATCTGCGCATGCTCATTTGAAATCTGCCGTGGCAATCTGCTGCAACGGGGTCGCCTGCTGAGTTTCTCAGGGGTTTTCCTTCGTTTGAAAAAGAAGCCTCCGCCATCTTTTTCCTTCACAAGCGGCAGACTACAACGGTTGTCTAATCATAAAACTTTGTTATAAGCAGGTAATGTAAGCTATTTGAATATGTAAATTGTATTTGTATTTGTTTTGATCAAGTGGTAGAATTTGTATTAGGCATAAGCAGGCGTTTGTGTTAATATAAATGTATCGCTAGCTAACTGGCTAGCGTATGTTGAACAGGTGGAGTCAAATCAAGTGAACAGCCTAAATCAACGATATATGGTAGAGCTTAACAATACAGAGATTTGGGAATGATGATTTCATCTTATTCAATTTCGCATTGCATTTAAGTTAATATACTATGCACTTGTGGTGCATGGTGACAATGATATGTTGGTAATAGCCACGTTGTTAGCACCCACAGAACCAACCAGCTAGGTAGGCAGGTAAATAGCAAAGTTATTAGCAAAAAAATCGTAGTGAACTGTAGCACTAATCGTTTTTATCACGCGGAGCAAAAATGTTTCAATCAGTAGGCGTTGAGTTGGCAGATCTAGCATACATCTCGAGATTGCTTAAGTACAATGAACATAAACAGCTGCAAATCATATCCCTGTGTTCATTCGCTCTTCTCATTGTCTTTGCAGGTTTTCTATGAAGTGCTGCTTTTGCAGCTTTGCAAGTGCCAGTGTGCAACGTTTGCTGCGG
The DNA here is from genome assembly GCA_027475355.1 of Coilia nasus. Taxonomy (NCBI): domain Eukaryota; kingdom Metazoa; phylum Chordata; class Actinopteri; order Clupeiformes; family Engraulidae; genus Coilia; species Coilia nasus. Next base: position 30,545,994 of record CM050221.1, read on the forward strand.
CACCATCGTGCAAGACACGGTAGAGGAGCGTACTTGCCGTGTGTCTACAGTGATTGCGTATGTACTTTCAAAACACCTGGCGCCTTAAAGTCACACGTAACCAGATCACATTGCAAGACAGCTAAAATCCAGGAGAAGTGGACGTTTTTTTGTGATGTATGTGAATTCCGCGAACTCTGCACCCAGCGTGCTTTTTTCACTCATATTGGACACCATTTAAAAAAACAAGAGACTGTTTGTTGCCCTTTCTTGAGGTGTAGTTTTAAAACCAATAATCTTAAGACTTTCAGTTCACACAAAAGTAGGAAACACAAGCATGGAAGTGATATCAGATGCTGTGTAAGAGCACACAGTGAAAATGAACCTGTAGCAAATCAGATAATTGCCTTAGATCATCAAACATCACCTATCTGTTGTGAGGAAGAGACAGTACAATGTGGTTCTAGTCACAATTCAGATATCATTGAACAGGAGGAGTATATAGATGTAAAGACTCTTGAACACAGGGCTGCATCTTTATTTCTGTGTATGCAAACTGAATTGCACGTCAGTAGACGGGCTGTACAGAAAATAAGTGAAGAATTTAATGATCTTTTACATTTTTCAAAACCTCACTGTCTTCAAAGAATCAAAGACGTACTTGCAGAACATGACATTGAAGTCAACGATAGTGTTGCCCAGAAGATTAATGATGCTGTTTTTCAAACAAATCCATTAATTGTAAGTACTGAAGGAAAAGGTGCATTATCCACTGATCACAGGAGGAATCTTTACTTTAAGGAGAATTTTCCTTTAATTGAGCCTACTGAATATACATATAAAAGAACCCATAAAAAATCATTTGTTTACATTTCAATCATCCACGTTCTCGAAACATTGTTGAGACAGACAGATTTTGTAGAGAAGTTGGTATTTAGTCAGGAGGATAACCCAGGTCAGTTTGGCTCTTTTAGAGATGGCCAGTACTACAAAGACAATAACCTTCTGGGTCTGCAACATCCAAGTATATCTATAGGACTCTACATAGATGACTTGGAACTGTGTAATCCTTTGGGGTCCTCAAGAAAAATCCATAAAATTACTGCCGTTTATTGGATTTTGCTCAATTTACCAAGGAAGTTTCGCTCTAGCCTCCCTGTAATTCAATTGGCTTGTCTTGGAAAAACTGACGATGTCAGACAGTTTGGGTATGATGCCTTTCTTTATCCTTTGATTAGGGATCTTGGATTTATCGAAAAAGAAGGGGTGTATATTCAGGTTCTGGATTCATTTGTAAAGGGAACAGTCTTCTGTGTATGTGCTGATAACCTTGGTGCCCATAGCCTAGCAGGGTTTCAGGAAGCTTTTAATGTTGAACATTTCTGCAGATATTGTTGCATTAGCCGAGATAAAATTGCAAATGTTGAGCCAAGGAACTTTCCACTAAGAACTGTATCTCAGCATGATTCATTTGTGGAAGAGCTCAAATTGAGTGATAAGCTATGTGTAAATGGGGTTAAATCATCCTGTGCTTTGAGTAAGTTGTCTTTCTTCCACCCAGTAACTGGATTTCCCCCAGATATCCTACATGACTTGTTTGAGGGTGTTGTCCCAGTGGAGTTATGTTTGTGTTTGAAAGAATTGATTAGAAAAGGTTACATTACATTAAATGGACTTAATAACCGTATAAAACAATTTCCATACAAATTCTCTGATTTGGTCAACAGGCCACAGCCAGTTACGAAGACAAGCCTTGCATCTGGAAAAGTAAGAGGTAATGGACATGAAAATTGGGCCTTTTTACGTTTACTACCTCTCTTGATTGGGAACTACATACCAGAACAAGAGCCATCATGGGAAGTTTTGATGAACCTTAAAGAGATTGTTGAGATTGTGGTGTCTACTACATTATCAGAGGGAACATTATGTTACTTGGGGAATAAGTTATCTGACCATCGACAGTTGCTCATTGACACCTTTCCTGACTTTAAGTTACTGCCGAAGCATCACTTTATTGATCATTATGTACATCTCACACGCTGCTTTGGACCATTAGTGGACCTGTGGACTTTTAGGTTCGAATCTAAACACAGTTTTTTCAAACAAGCGATCAACGATGCTCACTGTTTCAAGAATGTACTACTTACCCTCTCCACTAAACATCAACAGTTCATCGCATACCTTCTTGACAAACAACAACTGTTTAAGCCACAATTACATATTGGTAGTATTGACAAAGTGAAAATATCCTCTTTAGATGAAAAATTGAGAACATTAATTAAAAAGAGGTACCCAAGTGAACATTATGTTTCTCTTGCCAAAGATGTACATTTGTATGGGACCCATTATGGGAAGGGCATGATAGTGTCTGCGGGTGAGTGCAGTGGACTGCCAGAGTTTTTTAGAATACTGCACATATTGGTGGACTTTCGTAACGTGTACTTTGTCACTACAAGGCTATCATCTTGGTACATTGAACATTACAGGTCTTACCAACTCATTGACCATTGTTACTCAGAGTTAGAGATTTTGGATCCAGAGACTTTAAATGATTACCATCCATTGGCTGCATACCAGGTTGCTGGAACATTGATGGTGACCCCAAGGGCTTGGCTGCTGTTGTAAATGAAATGGTATGTACGCTTCTGTGTTTGTATGAATGCTTACAATTCTTTGAGTTCTGACCACAGTTGAAAGGCTCATACAAGTTTCTTTTCTTCTTTTGTGTTCACAGGATCTGTTGCTTCTAGTCCACATAAACCCCAAACTCATCCGGAAGATTCGCCTGACCAAAGCTCCAGAAAGTTTAGACGAACTGTATAATGAACTGCGGCAAAAGCTTGAACTTGTGGGTGAGTTCTCTATACAGTATGAAGATCCAGATTTTGGCAGTGCTCTTTGCAACCTGGTCGACATAATGGACTTGCCGTCAGAAAAGGCTGTCTTGCATATTCTTTGGAGCAATGAGGACATATCATCGCCACTGCAGGCGTCCACACCGACCCGGCCATCCTCCATCTCTTCCCTCGACACAGCCAGCATTGGATCACCAGACTCATCCCACAGCTTGTCTTCTGTCATTCGGGCACATAGGAGGAGCATTTCACAGTGGCCCACTCCATTTCCAATACCCATGTTCTCATATGATGTTGAGCTGATACTCCGCAAGGGGAACGAGACTTTTGAAAAAATGGGGATGACTTTACCGGTAACCAGAGATGTGAAAATAGAAATTCTGGAGAAATTAGCACAAGAAATATTTGCTGTGAAAGCTTACCCTGAAAAACATGAGTATGAGTCTGTTGCTGCCGAACTTGTGAAAAAGCATCCATGCCTGAAAGAGCCTGGTGGTGGTACTGGATATGCAGGATGGACTACCAGCATAAAGTTCAAGATTGGGAACTACAGATCAAAACTACGTCAAGCTGGATGTAATGAGGTTAGTGTCAACCGGAGAACAAGAAGGGATGGGGAGGAAGATCATGGTGTCAATAGGAGAAGAAGGGATGATGATGATGGGATTGGTGGTTCAGAGGGAAAGTTTACTTTGAAAAAGCCAAAACGAGGTGAGGTCAACCATGTACCAGACCATCCTGAAAGCTACACTGAAGAGGACTTGGAGGACCTGAGGTCTCTCCTGGTGGAAGCCATGACAAAGAAAAATAAGGACATGGAGTTTATTAGAGACAAGATGGACATCACATTCTCTCTTAGGAGAAAGGAGGTCGTAGAGGTGGAGCCCATGGTCACAGAAGTGCTGGAGAGATGGCCAGGTCTATTTCTTGAAGAACAGGCAAGGCATATTTTTCATGGTGTTTAGTGCCTTTTGTTTACAATGTCTTTTTCAAACTATACTACTTAAAACAATTAAGGGAGCAAGCAGAATATATGTTGAGCCATTGTACACCGGTTTCGACCTTGGCCTGGTCTTCTGGGATATTCCCCAGTCTCCTGATGCACTGCTTCCTTAATTACCTTCTTGATCAGTGAAGTTACTCTACTCTAGTCAAAACTAAAGAAACAGTTCAGGTACACTTGAATTTATATGAACATTTTGACAAAATGGGGTTGCTCCCTTAATTGTTTTGAGCAGTGTAATTTTAAAGCAACATTTAAATATGCAAATGTACGTTATATATTACTAAACCTAATTTGTATTACTTTTTATATGTATGGGGAATTCATTGGTAACATTGGTGGTTCATTGCAATATGAAAATTGCATGATCATTTTGTTGTATTTGTATTGCAATTGTTTCATTCAGATTTGTAAAGAGTTCACACGTGTCACCACCAAGGACCTGTTGGGGACCTTCAGAGCTGCCCTTCACATGTTCACCCCTCGTCTGCTGAAACTGTACCGTGCCAGGAAGGGTGCCTTTAGTCGAGACATGGAAAAGCTTTTGGAAGAGCTTGATGAACAGGTTGTTGTGTTGACTACAAGGCCTTTTGTTTTGTTTGCCAACTTGGATTGAAAGACACAAAAGTAATACTCAAAGTAACAGAATTGACTTGTCACAGAACTAATCAAAGCTTTTTATTTATTTATTTATTTATTTATTTTACATTTTCCAAATCAGACATCTGATATCGCATTTCATCGCAGACAGGCAGCTTTGGAAGGACTGCCCATATTCTTGCGGGAGAATGCAGACAAGTTTTATCGAACATGCCTGGTGAGTAGAATTTACCTCTCTTCCCCTCTCTACCTAGCTAACTACTGAACCTACCTCTCTACTTGCCTACCTACCTCTCTTTTTTCTTTTCTCTCTGCCTCCCTCCCTAAATACCCTTGCTTCTTCTCTCTGTCCCCACCTACCTACCTCCATCTCTCTGTCCACCTACCCATCTACCTTTCCCTACCTATCTTCTGCTCTCTGTACCTCTCCCAACCTCCTTACGGTACCCTTCCCTTTCTCTATGCACCTATGTCTCTACCACTGTGTCTTACTCTGCGGTAGAATACAGACAAGCTTTTCCAGTCACTTCTGGTGAGTAAAACATACCTACCTGTTACTGTTTTATCAGGCAACTGATCCAGAGGACAGGTGGACCAAAGGCGTCCAGATGGGGGTCCTCACAGTCCTTGAAGATGACACACAGCACACGGTTATCGATAATGTCCTTGTGTTGGAGGAAATCGTCGTGCTGAGAGATGTTCCAGATTTCCCGACTGCACTTGCGTATGTTTTTGGCCTGCTATATGCTCTGAACATGGAGTTCCCTAAAGAACTCAAATACACCTTTGAAACGATCCAGCACATTTTCATGGAAATGTCCACTGACTGTTCACAGCGTGTCAGGAGTTTCAAGATGAAGCTGTTAAGCCAGTGAGTAAGTTTTTCTTGTTAAACACAGATTTTTGTTAGTGTGACCAGTGTTTATTGAGAAGCCTTTCTTTTATAACCTCTGTATTTTGTTTGGGTTTTTATGTTGGTCTTCTCATAGACCATGTGACAACAGACTGCCTTTTTAGTTTTTAATTTTCCATTTCCCACATGTACTTTTTGCACTGAATTTTTCATTTTATTTGTTTATTTTCACAAAAACCTGTATTTAGCTGTACATGTTGTGTTTGTCAGAAATATGGTTCAGCAGAGAAATGTCACAGTAATTCATTTATTTTAGTTGGAGGTACAGATTTGCTTTGTCAGCTGTGTATTAACACAAAGTGAAAATTAAAAAGAAAAAAATGTTCAGATGTTTGCCCATATTTCAGATGGCTGATGCTGAAGTCTATTTTTGCTTTTATATTTTTAATTGTATGCTTATTGTATGCTGAAAGACATTTTAATTTTTTTATATTTTTCCTTTGGGCATTAAATCACTTGTGCTGGCAAACATTTTGATGTTCAGTTATAAAGCTGTACCAGTGTGGTTGAAAGTAATAAATAAAAAAATAAATATTGAATGTGGGTGTAGTAATTTCAACTCAATATAGTACGTTTTCACAGAGAAAACTGAACTAAAAATAATGAGTTGTTAAAATAGAAACCTGAACTTAAAATGCTTAGTTGGCATAACTTTAAAACCTTAGTTGACCCAACTTAATAATAGCAGTACTTCACAACTTAAAAGTGTAAGTTGACACTTACAACTCAAAAACTCTGTGCAGTCGGTTGCCTTGAAAATTTGAGTTGAACTGACTTTTTCTTTTTTACAGTGTTGATACACACACACACCTGCATACACACACACACACACACACACACACACACACATACGCATACATTGATACACACACACACCTGCATACACACACACACACACACACACACACACACACACACACACACACACACATACACATACATTGATACACACACACAGACACACGTGCACACACAGACACACACACACACACACACACACACACACATACATTGATACACACACACACACACACATGCACACACACACACACACACACATACACATACATTGATACACACACACACACACACACACACACACACACACACACACACACACGTGCACACACACACACACACACACACACACACACACACACACACACACACACACACACACACACACTCACACAGACACACACACACACAGATGTAGGTCAAAGTGCTGCTGTGGCATACGGACGAGCCACCATTAGCATCTCTCTCTCTCTCCCCTGCACTCACAGGGGATCAGCTCTGCCCTGGCGACCCTGCTTTCTGAGGCCACCGCGGGCGAGTTGCTGATGGCCCTCACATAAAGCTGCTCCGGGTGACTCGCTTAGGAGGTCACCGTGTCACCACGACAGCTCACAGCTGGCTCAAGGCTAAAGCCCTTTTCTGCCTTGTTCCTCCTGCTGGGATGGATGTTCTCTTGGATGATTCCACACATTTTTGCTGATCTCTAACACCATGCTGGGTAGGCTAAAGAGTTCATCAAAACCATCCATCCATGCTTGAACAGGTGCAAACCACTTAAAAACAATTGCAATGCACTGCACATTTTCCACATTTTGCACAGACAAAAATGGACAACACTGACTGGTTCAAAGTCTTTTGTTGTTTATTTAAGACATGGGCATATACGTACATGTGGATGTACACATATTGTACCCAGGCTACATATACAGTACTCTCATATTAAAATGTTATTGCTGCACATGTTAAACACATCGTCCTTTTATGGATCTATAAAAGGAACGACATTTCTGATGGAACGTTATGACCTTTGTGCTACAGGTTTTTAGATATGTAATATTTGTAATATGGTTCTAGACAATGTGGGCACTGGTGAATCATGCTACTCGATAATCCAATAGCTAAGAAGCAAGATGAGATAGTACACATGTTCCACAAGGGGAAACGTCATGATCCCGCAAATGTTGACAGTCACATATGCATGACAAAGCGAATAACTTACTACTGCACAGCTCTTTTTTAAAATCTTTACTGCCTTATTTATAATCACAATCTGTTTAGCTTGGAAAAGAGCATTTATGTTGCTGTGATTTCAACCTAATCCAGCAATATGCCAAAGGAATAGCAGAGTAGCATCAAGCTGGCATAGGTTTAAGGCTTTGCCGACCTGTCAGCAAGGAGAAAAGTATCTACCCATGTCATATTTATCTGAGAATTTATAGTGACATTACATAGGCAAAGGTCAAGGTCTCTGCTTGGTAAGTTCGAGGTACTGGGGCCATAACTAAAAATAGTGCAATTCCACATTCTTTGTCAGTACTTATTTATAAGTATATTGAAGACATACTGTACACTCAAAAGCTACTTAATGTGCGCACAGCTTGAATGAGTGGGGCAAAGTGCATGCAGAGAACATAAATATCGTGGTCTATAAGAACAGATATGAATGTACATGAGTTAATAAATTAAATCCCTGAGGACTACGAAAGCTACTGTACAGACATGATATGAAAGGTGACGGTTAGTTTGAACCTCACAAGGCTGAGAGTGGCTCTATGTGCACTTCTAAAATTGTCAATCCACAGGATGATTCCTCTCTGGTTGTCTCTGGATTTCTCTATCTAGGTCCTGGTCCTTTCCCTGGTGTCTAAAGGTTCTTGTTCAATTTAGTTCAGTCTGATGTAACTGCCAATTCAGCTGGTTCTGATATCATCAGATAGTTAGTGCTTATCTGTTCTGAGAATCTCTGCCTGAACTATGAAAGGCATAAATGAGAACACTGAAAAGGCATGTGAATGGAAACATAAAGGAATATAACAAACATCTATGACTCTTAACACATTAACAAATGAAGACATGGATCAGAGTTGAAATGCCTAAATAAACAAAACAAACAAACATTTGACGAAACAGAAAAAAAATGAAAAACAGCATAAACTCTTTTTTGAACAGAATGTGCCCTTAGAAACACTTTCATTTGGAAATTTACATTTTTTGCTCATGGCAAAAGGGAAAGGGGAATGGGAAGGACGAGGCGCTGTTGCCAGGGCGATGTTAGAGGTCTCTCAGCTTGCCGCCTTGCTCCACCACAGCCTTGGCGAACTGTCTGAACACGCGATCCATGTAGGTGCTCTGGCGAGGCCACAGCCCCTCCAGGAAGCCAATATGGCCCCCGTGGCAGGTGATCAGCATGGCCAGGTTGGGGTTCTGCTTCACGGCCTCCACTGGAATGGCTGGAGAAGACAGAGCATTGGGTTTGTGTGTTTATTCATTTTATTTATTTCAAAAGGGACAGTGTACATGAATTGTCATGACATGCTGTATATACTTTCTGTGAAACTGCCAGGTTTAGCCAAAGTCTAGTTTCTTTTTATTTGTAGTCCCTGACACTACAGGTAAATTCTCTATTACAATACAACAAGCTGGCTCAAAAAATCTGAACAAGTTAACAATGGTGATTCATTAGATACAGTTAATAAAATGGGATGAAACGTTATGTTGTCATAAATCTCACATAAACCCACTATAGACAGTCTCCAACTGTTGGGACCCTTGCACCAACCTTTCCCACCATCACTTACAGTGGTTCATTATTTTCCTGGCGATATACACCGTAGCAGTCAATCATTTTAATACCACTAAGGACAGCCAAGTGACCTTGACGTGCTTGACGTCTTACCATGGTTTGGGGAGAAGACATCATCAGCTGCATTCAGACACAGCATTGGCACCTGCACTGACTTCAGCCTGTGGATGGGACTGGCATCTCGGTAGTAGTCATCATTGGTCGGGTAGCCAAACATTATTGAGGTGAACCGTTCATCAAACTGTCTGATGGTCTTGGCCTGGGAGTGACAACAGTAACGGAGAGAGGGAAGAAGGAAAGAGAGAGAGAGAGAAAGAGAGAGAGAGACAGAGACAGAGACAGAGAGAGAAAGAGAGTTTGAGTGACCCTGAAAGCAAAGTGAGGTCTAAAAATTAGAACCCCATGGGTCACAGGGTTCATGCCTTGCAAAAGTTTTTAAAGTGCTACACGGATCAAGGCCACTACTCACTACTCAGATCAAGGTAAAACAAGAATATATGCTTTGAAAAACCTTGCACACTGATTACAGCAAGCAAAAAAAGAAGTAGTCAGAAATAGTCAAAAGACCTAAGTATACTTAGCACATTCTCTTCCCACATCCCAACATGTTCCAGTGCTTTTCTCCAAATATGGGCATTGACGTCACAGTAAAAACTTATGAAGTCATCTATTTTTATATAGGTCTTTCTTCTTTCTATACTGACTGTGTGAAGGTGCTCTAAACTGTTTATTAAATGTAATTTATTTTGAAATAAATGTTGCAAAGTAAATGCAAAATATATGCAATAAATAAATGCAAAGTATGGTACACGGATGTGGGAGTATATTTTTTCATTAATTATACGGCACTATTAAATTAGTGCTTTGAAGATATTATTATATTATTATATTACACTTAGCTGACGCTCTTATCCAGAGCGACTTACAGATATTTACAGGGTTTCAGTTATAGTCCCTGGAGCAGTGTGGGGTTAGATGCCTTGCTCAAGGACATCTCAACCATGGGTAGGGTGGGATTCCAACCAGCAACCTTCCGATTGCAAGACCAACTCCCTAACCACTAGGCCACAGATGCCTCTATAACTTAATTTTTCAGTATTTCAGTATTCAGTAAATATAAACTTAGAGTATACAAAATGTGTCTAATGTAATGTGACATCCTTCATTAACCACTCCCATTTCCAATTGTGTACTTGGATACAAATATGAAGAATGATCATATTGTTGGCTCAATAGGTTCAGATATACAGAACAACATTCCCATACAATGCAAATGATAGCCCCATAATGTGGTGTTTAACACATTTGCAGGCGGGTGTTATTAACTCCTGTGGACATGACAATTCCTTACCTTCATCACATGATCAATGTCATAAAGCTTCTCAAAGACAGGTCGGTGGCTAAAACAAAGAAAAAGAGCAACACAACCATCAGCACTTCATGAGTCTCCACGAGTACAGACACACAAATCACAGATTGAGCAATCTATGGCTCAAGGCCAGGTCACAGCAAGCTTGACCAGAGTGCACACTAAGCCATGGCTTCGAGTGTGACACCCTGCCATGCTGCCTTATGTAAAAGTGCAAGACCTTACATACATACTGGCACACACACACACACATACACACACACACACGTGTTGTCACACTAATACTAACCGATCCACAGAAGCCTGCAGGCAACTGGTGAGGTAGGAGTTGAAGAGGAACCGGTCTAGAGGCTTTTCTAATGAAGCGGTGCACTCAAACACGTCCCAGCCAGCTGAAAAGACTACAACTCCCCGCAAACAGGTCTCTCTCCCCTTACGACCCAAGTAGTTCGCCAACATCATCCTAAGCCAATGCAGAGAGTGTTGTAGAATCTAAGATCTTTGGCCAATGACAAGTGACATTTTTTAAGCACAGTGGGTTTGAGAATTTCCTCACTGCTCCAGTTGTACAATGTTGTACACATTGCTGATCCTATTAGTTGCTAAACTTCCAGTAATGTGGGTCAACTTCAAAAAATAATCATCATAAGATCCCATGAACTGTTAATCTCTTGAATTGTTCAGCAATACCGTCTGACAAACATGTAAGTTTAGCACCAATTGCTTTTAGCAGCTGATGACTACATGGTAGTAATAACTGAAAGATAAGATGCTGTGCTAAGACAGTGGCTCTTACCCTCCCATTGACACCCCGGCGGCCATGATGGGGGCATTTTCATGCAGTCTGTGAATGTGATCGATCACCATCTCCAGGTCCTCAGTATTGGCGGCACAGTATGTTCTTGGGGTCTGAGGGAAGATAGCATTAACAAATCAAACAGCATAAACAAATCAAATCATTTCAAAAACTATTTTTTAAAAACTATGAATTGCTCTAAAAATACCAGTAGTAGTAGTACTACTAGTAGTAGTAGTAGTCACAAAGTCAGAAACACCCCAAAATTGTGAAAGAATACCAAATCACAAAATATCTAAATGTCCTTGCAGGAGGCCCAATTAAACTTAGTTGCCTACTTGTGATACATTTAAATGAATGATCAGTTTCCCTAAATTAATTATTACACATTTGCTGCAAGTCTCAGGTCATTACTCTGAGAAATTAAGATCAAGGGCATTAAGATCAAGATCAAAGGGATTCTTTCTTTAATTTTGGAAGTAAACGGTGGTTGTAAGTGAATTGTGGAAGTACATTTTGGAACTTTGGGTAGCAGGTAGCTAAACTGTGGACACACGCTAAAGGATTGATCACCTTTAGTGGGGCCGCCTTAGGGGAGGGTGTACAGTGAATAAAGGCCCGAAACACCCGCTGATCCTGAGGTACACTGCTGAGGATGTGTCCCACATAGTGTATGGATAATTGTAATGGCTGTAGTTAGGAAAGCCTGAAGTGTGGTACAATGGGTGCTCTCCCCACATGTGCAAGTGTCTTGTATTTTTATTTATTTATTTATTTATTTTTTATTGTAATTGTTAAGGAAATGATGGAGGAAACTGCAAAGGCTTGCCAGTGGTCCTGGATGAGATGCATGTTGTTGGCATGGTGAAAGCCATGGGGAAAGCGATAGGTAGGTGCTGCTGAGTGGATCATGTAAACGGCCCCAGCAGCCCCAGTCACTGTAACGGTTGCCGGCTGGTTCAGGTTAACCCTTGTTGAGCATCTGTCTGTACGACTCCAGTTGGCCATCCCCGTCCTGTACAGCTCACATGAGGTTGCGTGAATAGCTGTAGTCAGCGGCCAGTTGTGCGTGTTACTCCTGGGAGTAGGGACTAACAGCCTGAACTATTTACTTGGTTATAGATAGTGTAGGGGTAGGTGTAATAGCTATAGTTTCTCCCTAAGGTGCTCTTCCTACATGCAAAAGTACTTTGTGTTCTTTGTAAAATCTAGTGTCTACTTCTTTATCCTCGAAATGTAACTCATGTTTTTGCTATGCATAACAGGGAGTAATATGACTGATTTATTTTTAATATAAAATGATTATTCTAGAAAACCACTTATTTAACGACTTCTTTTATTTGTAATTGTATCAATTCATATATATTCATAATATTTTTCTTCATATAATTCATAATATATTGAATTCCGGAGGGTGGGACAATGATTTGCCATAGCAATAAGGTTTGGCATTATCACCCATCTTCTTCAGCTTTGTTGTACAACTTTGGTACTGGCTTGTCCTAGTTTCGCCTTGTTGCAAGAGGCCCCACATACATATTCATACAACACACTCTCCCAGCACGCGGGGAGTTACACCAATGACTCGTAGACCTTTGCTGTACCTCAGCGATGTCTGTCCACATACTGTATGTCTGAGGAGGCACCGCATGTCCCCGAGGCCAAATACCAACAACATCTTTTACACGCACCCCCATTTTAGCACCGGCTTCATCACAGATTAGCCCCTGTACACAATGTGCACTGTCCAAAGTGCCTGGCCTAGTTTGGAGGCACACACAGGCCTACTGAACTGTTGATTATGGGTGAAGTATTTGGAGCTTGACTGCATGCTGGCAAGGGCTCAGAAGTAATCGAGGGACAACAAAGGAGGTCTGATGCAACAGTTTAAAAGGTTGTGGCCTCGGAAAAACTGGTGAATGAACGTTCGCATTAGCAACCAGGTCATTAGGCATCTAGCGCTCCTGCCACCTCCCTTTCTGAGAGATGCCAGAGCTGCCATAACTGCCTGCATGAACAAGAAAATACATTGCCTGGTGGCCCACCTATAGGCTTTGGAACTGCCACCAAATTTATCCCACATAGGGACCCCCTGCTGAAAAGAAATGTCAATAACGATTTAGCACAGGAGGCATTTCAGCCGCTGTTCCAAAATCATGTCCAGATTTCTGGAATGAGGCTAGCAACCCACTGCCCTATATTAACAATAGGGCGCATTCACAGTGCCTGGTCACAGAAAGACCAGTCACAACAGCTTGTGAATGCTAACTTGTGTAGAACAGCACTTAAACAGAGGGCTGCTGGGTGACCAGATTTTTTTTTTGCTGTTACAAATCTACCAACATCCACTCCACAGGAAACTGAAAAAAAAATGTTATCCAGTTTTTGCAGCTTTACTCTGCTCTCAAGTGCATTTAAAATGACCTGTATTGCTGTGCTCAGCTCTTTAAAACCAGTTTTTAAAGTAATACTACACCATAACAGCTCCTGCAATAATTTGGCTTAGTGAACCATTTGTCCTCTGGGAAGACCTTGTAGGACACTGCCCTTAGCCGTGACCATATACTCTAACAATGCCACTGTCCCAAGTACGCTGCAGCTGTCTTAATGTAAACCATTATCCATTTTTGGGGTGGTGTGAGGGTCAACGCATGAACAAGCCTGCTGTGCAAGCCTTGTAAGAACTGGGAGCTTAAACCACCCCGCTGTTCTCATTTTAACTTTAAAACCGAATACTTTCCAAGAGCCGGATGGAATGTTGATCTACTACCACAATTTTAAAACTGCAACACACATCTACACAGCAAAAAAAAAAAAAAAACATGAATACATACTATACCTTTGGAAGCCTGTTAATGGAAGCACTGTACTAAAGAATGCTTTTAGTGAGTGCATTTAGCTCTTACAGAAAGCCTAGTAATATGGACAGAGCAGCACACAGGAAATCAATAGTTTATTACTATGCTAACACCAGAAACTGGGCATACAGCACTGCAGATGTTCAGTTACTTGGTCTAAATGTTGATGCCTGTCCTCTTCTTTCCCATGAATGCATCTCTCTCCTACTTACCACCCACTGACGGGTCCATTTAGTTTCTGTAATGCATTGCCAGCAATGCGTTTCTGCGCTGGCCATACCAACGCATATGGCCTCTGTGTGGATCCCATCCGCTTGTTAAAACCATTTACGGTGCATTTACAGGACACACCAAAGGCAAGCACTACCCCTGTAAGGCAACGTCAACCTGAGATATATTGCTTATGCTATTTTCAACACTATCTGCTCGCCTCCAACATCACTGGGACAGGCCAATAATATCTTAAAGAAAAAAAAGATCTGTAGGATAAATAAATTTGCTGTTTTAGTCTTTTAAATCTTATCTGCCAACAAGGTCCATCTTGATATTTTGCACTTGTACAGTATGTCTATAATAATGTAATGACTAGTGTATTTTCTTTGCAGAATTACAAAAATTGCCATTGATATAGCATTACAGTAACAACGCCGACACAGCTACATATCATGTTTCCTTTCAGCTTCAGGTGTCATTGTGTATGCACCAAAAAACACCTGAAGTTTGAAATTATTATAGAATAGATGCTTCACTGCAGTGCTTAAGGTCAGCTAGACCCTCTTAGCCAGTCACAAAGAAAGAAAGAGACCCCTAATATAAACACAACCTCGTTTACCCATAACATCATTATCTTACCAAGAGCTTCTCCCCAGACACTCCTCTGTTGTTGAACACCACACATCTGAAACGTGAGCCACAGAAGAACATGATGAGCCACAGAACACATGAACAAGACACATGACACACATGTCCAATATCACATCACCTACATATTACAGTGATAAAAGGAGTCGACTAGCAAGGCCAGGAATTATCAGTGCATGTATCATGAACATGTATCTTTGGCACATTTGTCTGCACACAGTGAGGACTGGGTGGTTACAGGACAGCAGTACATGGCAGTGGTTATCAGCGAATGGCAGTCTTCGTTTATCAGTGTTATCACGGGGACTAAGCAGAGGGGCTGCTTCCCCTGCAGTGTGGGGAGGCTTCTCGTAGTAAGCTGCAAAGCTGGTTTTAAGCATAAGCTGTAATGCATTAAGCCCAGAGAGGGAAAAGGAGAGGGTGCTGAGCAAGCCTCTCTGCTCCCCTCTCTCTTCCACTCTCTCTTCCACTCTCTCTCTCTCTCTCTCTCTCTCTCATTTTCTCTGTTTTTCTCTGACTCTGCTTCTCTCCCTCTCACCCTTTCTCTCTCTCTCTCTCTCTCTGACTCTTTGTTTCTGCCTCTCCTTCTCCTCCCCCTCTCTATCCTCCTCACTCTGTCTCTCCATCTCTCCCGTCTTTGCATCACTGCTCTCCACGCCATTTGAAGAAGAATGATTGAGGTCCCTCTTATCCAGGGAGGAAAAGTGCATCTCTCTGCAGCCCTGCTGCTCTGTGCCAGGCTCAGCTCTTTAGCCCAGCCATAAAAGCTGCTCTGCTGTTCCTGAAGTGCACCTGTACGCCAGCCAGACTATGACACAGCCCCCTCCCTTCCCCTCCCCCCAAGTGTAACACTGCAATGATAAATGCAGAACATATGTGCAGGAGTCTACTCAGTGGAAATACCACAGTAAGGTTATTAATTCTCTGTCTGGATTAGTAAATCTCCCTGCATACTAAGCAGCCATGAACTCACCTCAGGGTATTATGTTACAATGCTTTCATAAAGGTAAGTAAGTGCATACATTTTTAATAACCTGCATTGTAAAAAGTGATGAATGTGGTAAAAGCTTTAAATTACATTCACTGATGAAAAGACCCCTACCTATAGCCCAAATCGCGGCTCTGCTGGACCATGTGCAAGATGTAGGACTCTCGGCTGGTGCCCGTGAGGCCGGGAAGCAGCAGGACAGTGGGCCGTGTGGACGTGTCAGGGTAAGAGGGGCTCTCGTCATTGTCAACCCAGTCCAAAGAAATCTGGCCTCCATCTGGAGCCCTAAGAAGCTCACTGCAGACATCCAGGACACACAGATATAAGCCTTGCACAGCACTGCAATGACCCTGCTGCATGATTGTTAAGTATGGCTATGGCTAGCTTGGCTATGGCGGGTGTTTGGAATGCTTTTGGAGAAGGTGCTCTGGAGGAGTTGAGAAAATAAGCAATGAGCAATTAGGATTGTGCATTACTATTGTAAATTCCAATAATGCACTGCATCATTTCATGAGCTCTCTTTGTATGAAATCAATGTATATACAAACAATAGTTTGCACAGCACATATATTTTTTATGCAGGTAGTAAATAAAGGAATGCTACAAAAGCTCCAGCTTTCTCAGGTTTTACCCTACAGTTACTCACAAGTCAGCAAGGTACTTGAAGCTATAGAAATGCCTGCATGTCCTCACAGTCACCCTAGCCTCTATTCCACTGTGTTAAAGGTAATGCAATCAGACAAGAGGCTAAATCCCAGTTACTCCTTGCACAGTTGGCCGGATTATTTCCCCAGTGCCTGTCTCTACCGTCTTCCTCGTAGAGCTAACACGGTGAGCCTGCAAATGCATGTGGCTACGCTGTTCTCTACAGGAGTCTGGTTAGAGCTGAGGGAGCAGCATGAAATTTCAGAGGCTCCATTAAATATGTAGCTGGGGTCAGCCTGCACAGCGGCCACTAGGCTCTCGTCCCACCAGCAACGCCTTGCTCGAGCAGCCACAGCAGGAACTTTTAATAGACATGTTAAGTCCCCAATTTCAAAGGGGCGAGCGAGATCAGAACATAGTTCAGATGTTTCCCACAGAAACACACACACATGCACACACATTCACACACACTCTCACAGACACATAGACACACACACACACACAAAAACACACATACACAAACACACACACACACACATTTGCGCTCGGTTCACAGTCCCTGCACAGCAAAGTGCAGTGATAACTCATAAGTTTCAGTGTCAAGGCTGTGAATTTACAGAGTTCAGGGAGTCACCAGCGTGTCACAATATCACCTTGTGTGTGTATTGCTCATGTGTAAATATGTAATGTGGGCGGTTTCAACTGATGATTCACTCATAAAATACATATACTCACACATACAGGACTGAATATGTAGGTCATTAAACCGGATGACTGAGCAACATTGTCATCTATCCGTAGCACCTCAAGAAAATGGTGGGTAGATGTTTAAGGGTCAATTCTGGTTAAGACAGTTCGACTAAACTGTGAGCCAATGTTGCATTGTCATCACCTGTGGACACATGAGATGACATACTGAACTGTCCAGTCTGTGACAACACACCCATATCCACTTCCTCCTCACTTCGTCAGTAAGCGATAGACTGGCATAATTAATTCACCCCAAATGCATTCATTAATGTTTGACCGCACACTAAGTAATCTTCACAGGAATTTTCTGCAGAAACTCAGAACACCCTGATCCATACACCTAAACACAATAGGCTCTTTTCATCTCTAAGCTAAGCCGTGGCTGTTGAGGAACAACAGCATTGAACAACCAGAAATACTGTGCTTGAGAGGGTGATTAACGCATCTGTAACTCTGTGCCTTGACCTTGCTTTCACCATAGAACAAAGCTCAGGCTAAGGGTTGTTGCAGCATTATCAGAAGTAGTGTTATCCAGGCAGGTGACAATATAACAGAGGAAGAGTAGCACATGCATGTTTATCTTCCCCGGGGGGTTATATTTCACATGTTTGCTATTTACAGCGTATTAACCTGTGGCCTGGTGTTCCTGGAGTGTCAGGTGTGACAATAGTCAAAGCGCTGTGACAAAGCTGAGTGTACTTTCATTCTGGTAAGTTTGCCTTGCAAGTTGCCTTGTCTTGGTAACCATTCACTGACTATAAAACTCAACGGCAACTTACAACATAGGTTCCTGGGCATGTGCTACAAACAACTCTTTCTACAAACATCATTAGGAATAGTTGTCTTACTGCTATAACAGCCTTAACTACATTATGTCTGTAAGTACAATGATGACACACTTTTCACTGAGAGAAAAGTTTAGCATGCTGTCTTACTTCCGATAGGTGACACCAGGTTTTGCTGTTACAAAGGGTCTAAGCAGCGTCTGAACCCGGCTCTCCCAGCACCAGAAGGTGGGATAGTATGTCTCCGACACCACGGGACATTGCTCCTTCAGGAACCTGTAGAACTTTTCTCCACCAACGACCAGCTTTGGCTTCTGTAAAAACAAAATATAATTTCCATGGTGACTTAGGAGCAGAGACAGCCATGGGACAAGACAGAGAACCAAACAAAATTAGTTTCAGTGCAGATGTTTCCTTCTAGGCCATTAACAGCATTTGGGGGAAACATTTTAACTGTCACTACAACAAAACTGTGACATAATTGCATTTTAAATCTACATTTTCACTACAGAACAATTTTCACTGTGAATATAAACTAAAGATACACTAGGCTGATTCATATCGCAACTAATATGGCTTACAGCCCATTCCAATAAATAGCCATAAGACATCACAGGCTATAGCCTACTGCCGAGGAGCAATGGAAAGCGCATTGCCATCATACAAAAATTAAAACACCGACACATATAATCAAGATGTTAGACAGTAATACATTACTCAAAATCAAAACTAACGGTCTCATTAACATTAGGAATTCAGGACCAAGGGCAGCAAACGTGTCCTGATGTCAGATGGATATCCGCGATGCCGGTGCATGCAGCAAATCCACGCAGAGCAATCACATTTCAACATGCAGCTTTATGTCTACTTTTCACGTATTTCCTTCTACTGAAATGATTAGGTTTGCTGTACCGGTATATTGCCTCAGTGGCCAAAAAATGCATCTCGCTGCCACCCTACCTTTGCTACTGAGATCAAGTAGTAGCAGGCATACGCTGCGCTGAAGCCGAGCACCAGTGACAATCCCACTCCAGAACCGAAAAGGCCAACTTTTACTTGATTTTCCAGATAATGTGACAGGTCTCTTGTCAAAACATTGAAATTCAGCTCCAGTGAGATCATTGCCAGGTCCCTGTTACCTCGCGCTTTTGGTAGCTGCGGAGACAATCAGACGCCTCTGTGCCGGATTCGTGTCCAATTGAGCAGAGGAGAGTCAAGGGGAACGCTGCTATATAACCTGCATCTTACCAATGTGTGGCGCTCTTTCACCATCACCGTTTTACGCAGTCATCAAGAGTCAGACACATGCCATGCACTTTTGTTTTACAATATTTTATGTTGTGTAAAATTTTGATAAGTTCAGTAGTCACTTCTGGTGATAGAATTTCCGCTTGATCATAAAACCAAGATAACAAATTATCATGTAAGTAATACCCATATTTGCTTTAGGCTTACGAAATTCACTTTCATCTTAATTATAATTTCCTACAGTATTGCACCATTACATCAAAACACAAGGTATTCAACAAAACAACATCCAATACATGCAGACACAGCCACAAAAGACATTTATTATTATATTGCAGTATTGAGGGGCCTAACCGCGGTCGCCCTCAGCCCTCAGGTCCTCCTTTCTCTTGACTGTAGTGTCTATTACTGCCCTCTATTGAACAATTTTAGTTATTGCAGTATTGTGGGTATAGCTTTGGTCACAGTGTCAAGTTCTTTGTATTCCAAAAGCCCTAAGGTTTGCTAAATTCAAATTAATTCGAAATTATGTAAGAAATTTTCAAACAAAATACAAGGAAGATGTAAAGTCGTCTATGCATTTGGATACGAGGCTACAATACAATTACATTATTGCATTATTATTGTTTTATCCAAAGTTATTTATGGACAAATGTCTGTAAAGGGCCCCAGGAAGAGTCATCTTCCATTGTAAAGTTGTATTGGCTAGCATTTACTCTACTTGCTTGTTTCATCTTTGCATGTGTTGAATCTAGTACCTAGTACATAGTTTAAAAGTTCTCCAGATCTGCCTGAATGAGAAGCCTAGTTAATTTCCATTATTGTAGAAAAGCTCTTAAAATTATATTGTACAGATTCATGTTTTTTACTCACTGCTGAACCTGGAGTATGATTAATAAACACTATCTTACATGCATCAAGTTTTCATCCGAATCACACTGTCAAGAACATTCCCTATGGACAGCTTGTAAGATTAAGAAGAATGTGTAGCAATGGCAATGATTTTGTAGTCAAAGCAAATGAAATGTCCCAACGCTTTAAACAAAGGGGGTATAATGAAACATTAATCAACGAAGCTGTTGAAAAGTCTCGGGACAGGGACAGAATGGCATTATTATACCCCACACCCAAAACCACAAACAGCAGAATTACCTTTGTGTCAGAATACTCCACTGCATCAAAACAGGTTACACACATAATTAAAAAAACATTGGAAAGTTTTACAGTGTGACTCCAGTTTACATCACTTGACATCATCACCACCTAGATTTTGTTTTAAAAGGGGTAAGAACATAAGAGACATGGTGGTGAGTTCTACATATATGGAACCCCGCAGGACAACTTGGCTGACCAGGGGTCTACATGGCAATTACAGATGCGGAAAATGTGCATACTGCTCTCACACTCTCGATACTAAAACTTTCACTCATCCACACTCGGGCAAAAAATACAACATAAAACAGTTTATCAATTGTCAATCAACGCACGTAGTATACATGTTGAAATGTCCTTGTGGATTATTATACATTGGTCAAACTAAACGGAATTTAAAACTAAGATTTGCAGAACATAAAGGTGCGATAAGAAATGGCAAGATGGATTATGCTATTGCTAGGCATTATAAAGTTATGAACCACGGATCTGCCACCTAAAATTCATTGGTCTAGAGGAGGTATAACCTAACCCACGAGGGGGCAATCTAATTAAACAGCTCCTACAGAGAGAGGCCTACTGGATAAATGAGCTGAACACTGTGGAACCCCATGGCCTAAATGAGTTACAGGACTTAAGTGTATTTTTGTAAAGTTTAACATCATATTGCACATTTTTATGTATTTTATGTATATTTACTGAACTGCTCTGTGTTACATTGATGATTGAACTTATTTTGACAATTTACCTTACATCTGATTTCATGGGGTGATTGACTAATAACTGGATGGACTTGTGGTGATCAACTATGAATTCGATGGAGTGACTAATGAATGTATATGGATCTTGTGGAGACTTATTATTATTGTTATTGTTCATGGACTGCTTTTTGTAAATATTTACGTATTCCAACTTTGCACATTGGAATTTGCACAATGCCCATTTGCACAGGGGGTTATACGCCTAATGCTGGCTCTTCGATGATGGCTTAAAGCCTACCTGAAAAGGGAAAATTGGAGTATGGGCCATCGAGAATATATGGACTGATGTATACGTGTTTTACTTTTATGTATCATGTTAATTATGGATCCCAATTATGTACTATGTTAATTATGGATCCAATGGTATATGACCATATGTATATATGTAATGTGAGGTCATGTGACCTCACCTGGTAATCACCTATTTCACCTGTGGGAGGGACACGAGTTTCAAAGTGAACCTGAAGAAGCAACAGGCGAAACGCGTTGTTCACAAAAATAAAACAGCAAAAACTAAGTCCTATCAGTGTGCAGTGATTGATTTTCTGTATGATTAATGTACTTTGTCCCTGCACTGTAGTAGGATAAGAAAATGTTGCTGTGTCAACCATGAGTACACACCTGCGTAATGTCTATATACCTTTGGCCCAGAAAGAAAATAGGTGTGAGAAAACTGGAGGGAAGTAGGAGTCCTAACATACTTTGTGACTTGCTTATTGGGAGACTGGCATATGGTTTATTGGGAGACTGGCATATCCAAAGAGTGATGGCTACAGATACTGTTGAATATAAAGATTGATTTGGAACATTCACAACTACTTCTCAATGTGTTTGTCAACGTCATCTTGCAATAAATGGACATTCACCAGTTGATCCCCACAAGTCTTTGCTGATTTTCAATCCTCCACCAGCTAAGTTGAATGAAACTAAACAGAACATTCTCAATGGACACTTTTAATGTTTTAAAGCTGAAGTAGACAAAATAACTTGACTGAAAAAACTTGACTGACAAAAGCCATATACTATCATCTACTAGAAGTTACACCATGAATTGGCAAGTCATAACTGATGTTGGACAGAAAAAAAGTCTTCTTAATGTGGATAGAGTTCCCCAACTGTAGAGAAATTCCAGGTCAAACTGACCTGTAGCTGATTACAGCAAGTCAAGGACATGTAACATGGTAAGTGTCTGATCATAAACATACAGAAGTGTGTGTGTGTGTGTGTATGTGTGTGTGTGTGTGTGTGCATTTTACATGATCACATTTTCACAATTTCTTAATTTCTTTACTTAATAAAGGCATTGAAGATACCAAAAAGTGTGATGAAATTGCTATACGATGTTTCACATTTGGCGTAAAGTCCTTTATTTTTCAAAACCTACTGGATCCATTTGAGCATAGTCAAAAGATGCCTGCAGGTATCCACTCTCACTTGTTCAATCTAATCCTGCTAGACTGCTTCCTAAAAATAATGTCCAGTAGATGGTTTTTGACAGTTCCTGCTTTCTTTATTGGTGAACAGAAGTTTTTTAATTGGGATGTCCCATGGCTCAATACAAGTGCTATGGCCAGTATGTCCTAGAAGTAGTTGCTCCATTGAAATTAAGCCACTATGGTTTTCCCTTTTGATTTTGAAGCGATTCACTGAATTTACAGTTCATCCTGGCTTCCTAATGTGGACAGCAGCTCTCCTGTAGGATATGCCCCCCTTCATATTTACAAATTGGTGTAATAACAACTCTCAAGGCTTTGTGGCTATCTTTGGCCTTCAAGTGGGCAAACCAACATGTTTAATGTCCTCTTCAGAATGCACCACCAATGATGAAGAATCCACTGAAGGTGATGGTTTATATTCCTTCTTGTATTATAAACATTGCAGAATGTTTGGTTCTTACAGTAGAAAGACGATTAATGTCAGATGACTGTACTAAAGTAATGTGTATTGTTGTGAGTGTGGCACCAAATCTGTATGTGTGTATGTGTGTGTGTGCGTGTGCGCGTGTTTATGTGTGTGCTTTCTTCTTTGTTTTTATATGACAGTGATTTGAAAGGTCTGTCTCTGGGTAACTTTCTTCCACCACCGTCATTTTAATGGAAAGTTATTTTCGACTAGACACTCAACAAATGTAAAAAAATGTTCAGCAGATTTCAGTAAACTTTATTTAATTTGCTCTTACTGTTTTTTTTCCATTTCAGTATCATTCCCTTTTTAATCTGCCAGGAGGTCAACGCTAAAGTTGTTGCTTGTCAGATTTAATGTTGCATTTTCTCCATAAATCACATTGTTGTTGACCAAGAAGACAAGAAATGTTATTGTTTTCAACATTGAACACTACAAATTTAATAAAATATGTTATTAATTGTTACATACAATACACAATGCAAACATAGAGTATACATTTAAAAGTTGCCCTTGAAAGGGTTAATCAACACTATTGTTTAAAATAAATGTGACTTTTTTCAGACATTGTTTATACTCTGTTCCTATTAGATGCAGACAACCAAATCAGCTTTGTCTTGGTCCTTCCATGTATGAGGCGTGTCTTTTTTTCTAGGCATACTGTGTATGACCTTGGTCCTTCCATGTATGAGGCGTGTCTTTTTTCTGGGCATACTGTGTATGACCTTGTGTCTTCAGAGATAAGAGGGTACAATCTGCAAGGACTGGATGTACACATACGCATCATTTAGAAAACTGCTCTATATTAGATAACCCCGATGGTAAACCAGATGTTCAGCCTGGCCATGTCAGCTTGGCCAAGTGATCAATTTCAATCGAGCACAGTGAATACATTTGCACATTCTTTATTCCTCACTTTATTCCTTAGTTGTGTATATTTTATTACTACCATCCTGCAGTGAAGGTGAGTCACAGGGCAAATTTTTCAGTTTTTTTTCCCCCAATACCATTTTTTTTACCTTTGGCTTATAGTCAGGGACTGGTAAATCTGTATGTGAAGCCATGCCTTCTCTCCCCTGATGCACACCATGGTATGAACCTTTTTGACTCTCATATAATGTGCATCAATCCTTTAGTGATTTCTTGCAACTGCTGAGTCTTCACTTCTTTGTAGCATCACAATTATTATTCACTCCTTGTGTGTATTTAAACATTTTTGGAAATCTACCCTATTTTAAATAATACTGTTGTGCAAGGTTGTTAAAATGGGCCATTAGTTGTTTTGTTTATTAACCACACTGTAAAAAACATTCTTTAGGTTTCTATAAAGTTAAGATTAAGTGTATACAAATTGTATTATCAGCATTTATATGTCACACCAGTCAATCCTTACTAGACAAAATAATTGTAACCATGTTGAAAAACACAGCATAAGGTTTAGAGAATGCCCCCTCCACTACAAATAATAAAGCTACTCAAGGGTCTGGGGGCCTGGTTGAAAGAAAAAAACAGAAACAGTAAGTGAGTTACCGATCTTGGGACAGGCAGTCCCCTGTATAGACCATGGTGTGTAGACACTCACTGGTCCCTGGGCATGTCATTAGGAGAAAGCACAGTGCAGCCGCCACCTCACCTGGCCCTGAACCAAGTCCGTCACTGCATCCAGGTAGCAGTGTTGTTATCTTGTAGACCTGGGTTCAATGCCAGGTAGCATTCACTTCTGTGACAGCACTTTTTCACACCTGAAAGGGACTGTAACTACCCTGTGTCAACTTGAAAGTGTAAAAACTGTATTTTGTAGATATACAGGGTGTTCACAAAGCCTCTTGATGTTAAAAAAAATATTACAAAGGCACCTGATAAGATTAGCTACACGGATTTGTTGTATTTATTCAGTTGTGATATGATCATATTCAATGTTTATAAAATACATGGTCATATTACAGTTAAATACCACAAATACCCTCTACTGGGCTACTGTACAGGGCCTACAGTTGGACATATACATGCATAGACCCTGCTTTAAACCAGGGTTGTTCTGTTGTCTATGACAAGCCTGATTTAGCATGGTAAACCAGCCCCCACTCGTACTTCATTTCATTTTGTACAGAGGGCCTGGCAGTGCTTCCATTGACATTGCTGTCTTTGGCAGGATTTTGCCTATCCAATCAGCGAACAGAGCGATGATGTCAACTTTGTGTGCTACATTTGAGTTGTAGTGCGTAGGCAAGCTAATTACATATGTCACGACCAGATGTTAGCATTTGGGTAAAGGCAGAGCCACTTGTTTTAAACTTCAGCAGAGTCCATACCTCTACAGCACTGCCAGACCATCTGTACACTAGAAAATGAAGCACGAGGGGCTGGTTTACCAGGCTAGACCTGATAGTCCAAATTCTGAAAACAAAATCAGCATTGAACTGTCCGGGTTCTAAATTAATGTAATATGTATTACATTAAAAAAAAAAAAACAATTAAATGTTATGGCTGTCACCGTATTAAAACACCTCTAATAGCACCCAGTAAACAATAAATCTGATAATATACACAGTATGTGGAATCACTGTTTGTAGCACAAGTAGTAGCATCAGCTGTCTAGCACTGCCTGTGCAAAGAATATGTTAGCAAGACAGGTGGTGTGATTTGATGTTCTGGTGTCATTCTTTTAAAGGGAAGGAATTGGCTGGTGTCCTTGATGTCTCTCCACATGCAGAGCATGGAAAAGACATCATGAAGCCATATTGGTTTGATGTCAACTGATGATGATGGCAGCTGTCTTTACAGTCCTTTGGAATAATCTGCAGTTCTAAGCAGTGAGGTTGCCAAACCACACAGTCATGGAGCCCGTTAGCATACTCTCTAAGCTGCTGCAGGAAACATTGCCACTCACGCTAAACGCTAATGCTTTACAATGTTTAGTCTCTGCCTAGCTTTCTGGAGAATGCCATTGTTGTTGAGTGAACATATCTGTAGAGTGTAAATCAATTAATCTAAAAAACATATAAGCTTCACTATATAAATCAGAAAACTACAGAAATCAGAGGTGCATTCCCTTATGAGTAGGCTACACAAAGAACACATGGCAGAGTGGTTTGAACCACTCATGAGCTCAATTAGGGTGACCAAACGTTCTGTTTCCCCAGGACATGTCCTGTTTTCATGTCCTGTTCTGGCTGTACTGGTTGTCATTAATAAAGTGATGAAAATGTCCTGGTTTTCATTGTTTTCTGTTTATTTGGTGTTATGCATGTATCCTGAAACAACATAATTATTAAGGGGAAGCTGGTCCTGTTTTTTGTCCTGGTGTTCAGTAATTAAAATATGGTCACCCGAAGTTCAGTCATTTCTCAATTCTCTGGGCCTGCAGCATCGGAGCAGTGCCAGATGACACGAGGACTAGAGTGAGTCAGTGAGTGAGACATTGTACAACGTAAAGAAAGATGTCCATTTATCAATAACTTGCCGATATGCAATATGAATATGCAATCAGCAGGTTTACTGCAGGTCCTACTCTACCCAGTATGTCTACGCATGTGACAATAAATATCCTTGTATAATTGTATCCTTGTATGCCAATATGTTGAGCCACCAGTGCCACCAGAACCTTGCAAGCATTTCTCCATTACTGCTTACCACCACCAGGGGGAACTTGTGACACCCGGTTATTTTTGGCTAAGAGAGGGTTAAAGTAGTCATTGCGTCATCTGACGCCACGGGAACTGCACGATACCAAACAATTCCTTCCTCCGCCTGCTGCTTGAGTTCTGATTGACAGTAATGGCGACCTCAGTTTTACTCTAACGAATCATTCCACCAAAACAACACTTTCGAATGGCGCTTCTGGTTCACCAACACTAAATCTGAAAATAAGGAGATCATATGTATCTCTAAAGTAAGTAATTTTCCAAAAGGCCTGAAATGCTAAAGTTGGTTGTAGCTAACGTTATAATATTTTGGAAAGCATGAACAAAGGTCTCCTTTTTCGTGGCGATGTGGCTACTCGGTGGCAAGCCGTAATGGTATTTTTCATATATTTTGGGATCTAAACAAAACCATCTGCAGTGCTGAGACAATTTGGCTTGAATGCATATATAAGCGTGTGTCAGTTGTTCCCGCAACTTAAAGCAAGATATGGTAATCGGGAGCTAGCCAGTCCAAGTCGCATAGTTTGTTAGCTAGCTTGTAGCCTTAACACCCCCATCTTGAAATCGACCCCCCATTGTTGTAGGCGTTCTCATGGAATACACACCGATGAAGCTGGAAAACGCGTCACAAGAAGTTGGATCCATCTGTTGAGTCTTCATCGTATGTTTCATCAAAGTTCATCCCTGCAGTAGATTCAGAAACCCATCGCATCCAGTTCTTTTTTGTCAGCTCCGGTGCATTGGCAGAAGGGCACATTTTGATCTTGCAAATGCCAGACGTTTGATGTGAAAACCATCAAGACTGGTTAGCTTGCGAAGTTAACCTGCTAACGTTAGCTAGCTTTGTCACCTGGCTGGTCAGAAAATGTTTGTTAGCAGGCTACTTCGTTGTTGAATTTAGACAGGTAATTTTAAATGTAGGCGATCATAACACGATACCTTGATTTTCATTAATATTTTGCCACCACGGTCGTAACTTCAGCATAACTTTCTTCTATGACAAGCGCTTGTCGAGTTCACCTTATTTACGTTACTCTGGCACAGTTAATTACAACATTAGAGACTTTATCTTGTACATAAAGTAATCTATCCGTTAACGTTGTCACTTTGTAACAAATCATGACTTTATCTTAGTTTGTCGATGGCCTTTAAGGTCGGTCGAAGAGAAACAATAATAGCTAGCCGTAAGCTAAATAGTTTTGTTGTCAGCGTTAAAACTAGTTGTCTCATGCTTCTTAATGAAAATCCAACACTGTTAGCCATTCTCTCGGAAATTGGCAGTTCTTTAGGGTAAGCAATCATCGGTTACATATTAGTCACCGTAGTTGTGCTCCTCAGTGTTAGTGTTATTGAAGCTTTATTTAGCCTGTCAGGAGCTAGCCGAGTTCTGTTGGTTAAGCTACAGACTGAATGATAAACTATCTCTTGCAATCATAACGTCTTGTTGCAAGTTGTGATAATCAATGCAATCCATTTCTTGGACCTGGTTGTCATTGTAGCTATTGATAAAGGTTTTACGGCACAGTGTAGTTCGCAACATTGTTGCTTTGCTGTAGCTGCGTAAGTGGTGAGTTTGTCAGAGCTGTGGAGGCTTTGCCTGTCTGCTGCTGAACGAATGCGATAGGGTTGCCTTCAGTCCAGTATTGATTCAATCGAGCACGCTTGTAAGTTGGTGGTATCTTTGTTACTGCGACATTTGTAGCTAAATGACCACCGGCAGGAATAACCGCATCATGATGGAAGGAGTGGGCGCAAGAGTTGTCCGTGGACCGGACTGGAAATGGGGAAAACAGGACGGTGGAGAAGGACATGTTGGAACAGTGAGGAGTTTTGAAAGTCCTGAGGAAGTGGTGGTAGTTTGGGACAACGGGACCGCTGCCAATTATCGCTGCTCTGGTGCCTACGACGTGAGGATATTGGACAGCGCGCCGACAGGTAATCAGACTTCTTGCAGTGGATTAGTGCTCAGTCCTTTCTTCGAGACACTGGTGATTCTGTGGACATCCTGCCAGTCCAGTCAGGATGATCATTAACTTGACAGTTTCATGGGAAAGGACAGTCTCGTTCTGTTGACTTAAGTAAATTAAGTAAGCTTTACATTCCCAAACTATTTTTTACATCCACCTTTCCGCTTATTTTTATGCACAACGAATTTGGATTGTTTGTCGTACATAACCTAAAACACTTGTCTTTTTTGTGCACTAGCTTGATCAGCTTGTTCATTTTATTACCAGAAGAAAGTTACACACATGTTGGGTTCATATATTCTGTCTGGGGTGAGATTATGAATTCAGGTGCCCCAGGACAGAAAAGTCTCCTGCACCCATTGCCTCCCACAGTTTAGAAGGCTAAACTGTTTCCCCACACAATTTCAGGAAGCTTTGGTTTGCTTTGGAACTGAATGCATTTAGCAATAGTGTGCTCAATCTGGAATATTTTATCCTCTGAGCTACTTGGTTGTACTTTTAGGGACCCTGCCCTGGCTGATCATGCCCCCTGGGCCTCTGCCCAGACTAGTTGGCTCGTCTGCTAATTCAGCCATGGTCCTGTCCATTTTTTAGTTATGAGTATAACAGATGTTTCTCTTGTTTTCCAGGTATAAAACATGATGGCACCATGTGTGACACCTGCCGCCAGCAGCCAATCATTGGCATCCGATGGAAGTGTGCTGAGTGCACCAACTATGACCTCTGCACCACGTGTTACCATGGTGACAAGCACCACCTGCGACACAGGTTCTACAGAATCACCACACCGGGCAGTGAGAGGTAGGAATACTCCCCTTTTCCCTGAAGAAACTTCTATGCCCACAGCACTCCTATCCCGATGATCATTTGCAGCCTCAAGAGTCTTGTGTGGCATATGCTAGACATAACTCATTTTTCCCACTGCCTGTAAGAGGGCAAGACATGAGCCTAACTCAGCATGCAGACTGAGCACATGTCCTCAGCCCTAGCAGCGGTTGCCAGGCGACAAGCCTTTCCTCCTCTGTCAGCAGTACAACAGTGCCTTGGCTGAAAAGAATGCAGACCAGCTATTGTGGCTACCATGTAGAACTACTGATAAGACCAGATCAAGACACAGCTAGTTCATGTTTGGTAAATAACACTAACATTCCTTTATTCACTAAATTAGCAGAAAATGAATGGACGGCGTTTCTGTTTGCGGACAGTCAATTGTCGGATGATTTCAGATGCAGCGTGACTTCAGCTCAAACGATGAGTGCCATATCTGTCTGGCTGTTAAAATTGTGTTTCGAGCACACACCATTGATCCGCTCTCAGACACTGACTTATTCTGTGAGAAATAGAACAGAGGTGTGAACCTCAGCAGGCCATCTTGCCACCACGTGGCAGTATGTGTCCAGCTGGGACTGCTGGTCTCAGTCCTCATGCTGATTGCATCATGGGCTTCAGATTTGGGTGCATTTCGTTTTATTGGGAGTTGTCTGAAAGTATACTGTGCTTTGGAAATTATATGATTTAAGACTTCATTTTATCGCCGGAGAATGTTGAGTATGTCTGCAGTTTTAGACAATAAAAGGGCCAAAAAACCCTAGGAGTTTTTTTAAGAGAAGTAATAGCATCCAGCAATTCAAGTTAAGCATTTCAACAGGGCACAGAGACAATGCCATCATGGAATGAGCCAAAAAACTTGCTGCAGAGTAAAAAAAAAATGTCACCATAAAGTCTGCTGTGGTTTTAAACTATTTTTATGTGTCAAACTGGCTCCCCTTTCAATGGGGTTCACTGCTTTTACTAGTTGGGCACTGTGCAGAGGAGCTGTATTTTTCCATGACCGTTGTCTGGTTCTGTGTTACTGAAGAACCGACGAATGTTCAGATTTACAGGTTGTTTTGTTTATAGAAGCTTGCTCATTCAAGACATATCACATCTAAGCAGGACACCTTTTACTCAGAGTGTAATAGGTTGTTAGAAGGTTTTTGGGAATACGAGAACACAGCTCGTGTGTCTCAAAAAGCTTTGGTGCACAGTTCGGGCCAGCCACTTAACACTGTCTGGCTGTGAAAGAGTAGAGTGTTCTACTGTCTTCAAGTCAGCTACCTGTTTTTCAGAATTTAGAGAGCCTGCGTTAAGCACGATCTACAGTTTCCAGATTCTAGGTAATGAACCTTTTTTTTCCCAGAAACCGGAATGTCTCCCTATCAAAAACCAACCCAAGGCCTCAGCTGCATGTAGCTGGAACTAGGTCCTGTATTGCATCTTCAGGTTGACAGACAGGACAGACTCCACTTCAGTTAATTTGGTCTGATTGGTCTGATGAAGGTGGCTGGCTAATCAAATATCATATTGCGTAATGGAACAGTACAGTCAGTATGGTCCTTGATGCAGAGCAGACTAATAGAGGAAATGGGGAGCAATTAAATTCATGTTTGCTTGCTATGAGTGCTCCAAGAAATAAAGTTTGTAATTGAGTTGGAGATAGCCTTCCAAAGCCAGATGCAGCAAGGAGTCCTTAGGCTCAATGGGCTCAACTTGGGCTCAATGAGACAGTAGGCTATTGCCATGTATGTCATGAGTGTTATCACTATGACACGTGTGTTGATAAACTTGATACCCAGTACTTTGAAGTGCATCCATGGCCACAGAATTAGGGGTTAGAACATCGCAGAAGGTATGTAGGAGTGTCTTCTTTTGCACTGAGTTTACAGCACTATCAGTTTTGTTTAAAAGAGGATATGCCGTGCATGGCTTTGGTTTGTTTTTGTAACAGAGCGGCACATGCCATTTGTGTGAACTCCACCCTTCATCTTCTCTGCACTCCCCTCTCTGTTCAATTTTATATGTGTGCCTGATGGTGAGGCTCGTCCAGTAGATTATAGTTCTCGCTAGGGCTGGGCGATATGGCTGAAATCTGTATCACGATATAAGTGTTTCATATCGGTCGATATCGATAATTATTGAAACATTGTGTGACCTATTTAAAAGTAACAGGAGGGAAAAATCTATTCATTTTTATTTTTTTAACTTAACCTTCCTCTGACAGGCAATAAGCATTCAGGCAAAATGACTGTCAAAACACGTTCAATGTTACGATCACAATGAAAACTGAGTGATCCGAGAAAGCTCCGGCTGTCTGAACAGTGTGAACACATTAGGATAAGTGGTTTTGATAAAGTGGTATTGTATCATTGAAAATATATCGATATGGCGATATAGTGTCAAATACATATCGATATAAATATTACGATACGATATTACGATAATATCGATATATCGCCCAGCCCTAGTTCTCGCACACCAGGGTAAAACACAAACAGTGCTCTCTCTCTGCCTCTGGCCTTTTATTTGTGCTCCGTTGCTGGTCATACTACTGCCCATGCCCATCTTTCTTTATCAGTGTGTAATGAATGGTTTCATAAGAGTTTTTTCCCCCCAAAAAGAGCGGTGTGGGATACACCTCATTGAGTGCAGATAAAAGGAGACGCAAGTAGAAATGGAGGTGTTGGCATTGCCATTAGCAGCCTCTGCCTAATGTTGATGACAGGCAGTATCCAAATGATGTATATCCACTTCCTCTGGAGCGGACCCCTCAACTGCCTTCCATAAAATGGGACACAATAGGGTGGCTCAACAGCTGGTAGTCTTTCAACCACGTGCGACTTCATCTCCCTCGAGACAGCCTCATTGCATTTCAGCAAACAGGCCTGGCGGGGTGTCCGCGTTTGGCCGTGACAAAAATTGAGAGGTGTTTCCTCTCATGCAGCTGCCAAGCGACTCCTGCCCTTTTCTGCTCTGCTCTGTCTGGACTGCAGGCCCTGTAGAGCTGGCAATGTGCACGAGATGAGAGATGGCCTATGACCAGCCAGCTGCTGTGCTGTTTGCTGCTTGCTGCTTGCTGCATGGCCAGAGAAGCCCCTGCGTTTAACATTTAGAGTAACGCTTGGCTTGGCCAGCCTTGGCCATCATGAAATACAATACAAATCCAACCCCCGCCACCCCCAGCCCTTGAGACACCACTTCACCACACAGTGGAATTCCCATATTGTTGGACATAATTGAAACCCATTTGTCATTTCCCTGTATAAACTCGTTTCTGCGAATAGGGCCTAATTTATGGGCCTTTCTGCTAAAAAATGAATGCGCCTTCAGATACTCTTATCATGAATCAAAAGCGCAGCCTGCTCAAAATGCGGCCTTCATCGTCGCTCACGTATAAACACCACTCAATCAGTTAGAGCATAGCAAGAGAACTTAATTGAATCACACACACACACTGGAACCCCTTTGAGAGCCATTATCTATCAGCCAGTGTCTCACGAGTCGTGTACCTCTTCTCATGCTCGTAAACTAACCCACGCGGGCAAACCAGACTTTATCTGGCAGAGCGTATCTGCTTATAATGTAGAGCGTGAGTAATTACAAGTGAGTTATCCATCTGTCTTATTAAGTACAGTGCCGTTGATAAAGGATTTCACGTTTGCAGAAATTGATCTCTTGGCTATATGTTACCTTCGCTCTTATATTTACAGTGAGGGGGCTGCACAACTACTTAGTCTAAGCTATAGTCGATGCACAGACACACATTAGGCTATGGAAAAACATTGACTATCATTTTGCACATTTATAAGATTATTCCGTCTCCCTCCCAACTCTTTCCTTATTTATTTTCTGTGTATTTATTTACTTATGTGTACTTGTGTGGTTATTAATCTGCAGGGGACTGCAGGCAGATAGTTTAATTGTCAGAAAGTGTTCTTTCAACCTTCCCTCAAACATTTTTAAAGGTTTAGTTTTGTTCTGCGCTTCGCCTGCCCCTTAAAACAGAGCACACCCCTTTTTTCGGCCTGTCCTCACACACATCCGCAGGATTTGTCTGTAAGGTGAAGAAGCAGAGGCCCCTTGTCAGTGCCCCTCTTCTGTCCAAAACATGCAGAGCACATCCTGTGAGGAGGGCCCGGTGCTGGGCCGACCGTCTCGTGCTTTTACACGCCCCCGCAGCCGGGTCTGCACACGTGAGCCACCCCACCCGTGCAGCACCTACCGTTGCGTGTCCAAACATGAGCTGCGCTTGATAAGACTGGGTGCTTGTCTGCTCGGATTGACGTGGCCTCGGAGTTAGAGAGAGTTACTGGCTGGGGGTGGGGCTCTATGTGGGTGGGGGGTTGAATAGGGGTTTAAAAAATGAATGTACATGCCTGTAAAGCTCCGAGGATCAGAGATGGCCATCTGGACACCCTGCTCCCTCACTGTTGTGGTAATGCATGGGTCAGCTTCCAGATGGCAAGCTAAGCATTTCTGGGCAGTGCTGTAATTTATTTATTTAATTTTCCCTCTTTTTTTTTCACCCAGGCAATTTTACATGGTGGCTGGATTGGATAGCCTAGTTGTTTTGCTAATGCTGGGAATACATACCCACCTGTTGATTTAAATAGATGAATACAAATGAACAGCACAGTTTAAAATGTTGGACAGTGTTGGAAGGCATGCTATTGCTGATGCCCTGTAACATGTAATTATCAAAGGCAGAAAACGATGCATGATTCCTGCCACACCTGCAGGCATGGAATTATGCTATTGTTTATCTAAATTGTGCAAAGCCAGCAGTCAACCGAAACGTGTATCGATTTGTGAGCCCTCTAACTAGTTTAGGTTTTATCCCATGAGGTCATGCTTGTCTCAGCCTCCCTTAAGGGCTCAAATTTATTTTGCTAAGAGGACATTCAGGCAATATGTCTGTAACCTCTTATAGTACAAGATGTGCTGCTTTCCATCTAACAGTTAATGTAATGTTGGTCACCTATAATGGCAGATCATGCATTAAATACATTATACATTACATTACACTTAGCTTACAGTTATTTACATGGTTTTAGTAACAGTCCCTGGAGCAGTGTGGGGTTAGATTCCTTGGGCATTTCAGCCATGGGTAGGGCGGTATTCGAACCTGCCACTCTCCAATCCCAGCAACACAGTTGCCCACACATTGACACCGGTTACCCATGTAACTTTTTTAGTTACCCCAAAGTACCCCAAAGCCTTCGCCGGTGCGTGTGGCAGGGTGGCAGAAGCAGTAGCAGTAGCACTGCTTGACCAGCTCAGCTACTGGTAAGGAGGTGGCAGACTTCTGTTACAGTGCTGTTGGTCCAGCTGAAGCTGTGGTGATGATGACTGGTCGGCTTGAGCACCAATTCCTTCCAGCAGCTCTCACCAGGTTTCATCAGGCACCAGCCTGCTCTCTGCACGAAAAGTATACTCTGAAAGGACGCTGGCATAGATGATGAAGCAAGGCAGGTTTCCAGCTGTTGAATCATTAACACCATTCTTTAAGAGCGACATTCAGATTGCCTTTTAGTGTTAAATACACTGGTGTATTAATGGTAGTGTAGAGCCCACCACAAGCACATTGAACCCCTTTTTTGGACTATAAAGCACAGTACTGTTTTTTTTTAGCCACAGACTTAAGTCGGAAATTATTTGGGGCGAGTAATGGATCGAAGGCAGGGCACTTAACTTACCCCCCAGGATGTCTCCCCTCACCGGTTCCCTCTGATTCCCCTCCAGAGTCCTGCTCGAGTCCCGGCGCAAGTCCAAGAAGATCACAGCCAGGGGCATCTTCACAGGAGGCCGTGTGGTGCGTGGCGTGGACTGGCAGTGGGAAGACCAGGATGGTGGAAATGGACGAAGGGGAAAGGTACTGTAATGCATTGCTTGTGATTTAGGCTCACTTAGTTGTCAGTCAATGAGGCTGCACACTTTCAGGCTGGGTGTGATGGCTGGAAATTCATGTTTTGATATAACCTGAAGCACAGACAGTAGCTGTATATATAGCAATATATTCATGGGCGTGTAAATTTCAGTGTAACTATTTATTAACTGCTAATGACACTGGTAATGAAATAAAACATTACTACTTTCCGGGTGTCCTTTTTGAGGTAGGTTGATGGCTGCAGTTGGACGCAATGCAGTGGGCAGCTGTGGCCTAGTGGTTAGGGAGTTGGTCTTGCAATTGGAAGGTTGATGGTTCAAATCCTGCCCTACCCATGGTTGAGATGCCCTTGAGCAAGGCATCTAACCCCACACTGCTCCAGGGACTGTAACTGAAACCCTGTAAATGTCTGTAAGTCGCTCTGGATAAGAGCGTCAGCTAAGTGTAATGTAATGGACGCTATAATCAAAATCTCTATGGCTGGCCATTTTTTATATAGAGGTTTATCTTCCACCGTTTACTCCTCCCACCCTTATGGACAATCAATCAGGCACTTTTGAGCCTACATCACAATTTGAACTGCTGTAATTTGCTGAACCCAAAGGCTGCAATTTATCGTGCCGCTCGCTCTAATGGCCAGTCTTGTTACATATGGGATTTTTATATTTATGTCATTCTGCCTGTGTGACAGGCAGTGACAGTCACCCATTAGTTGTGCTCTGCTCATGCTCTAGGGATGCTCCCTAAGCCTGATGGACCAGACTTCTTCACCTCATGCAAGTCTGGACACTCAATAGGCATATGTTTACCCTGCAGTGGTTGGGCACTTTGTTTAATCTTTAAACCTTAGCCTATCCATTCTGCCTCCAGTATCTGTTTACGGGTTGGTTACTTAAAAAAGGATTCAACGGAATCCAGAGTATTAAAAGAGCTGACAGTTTATCAAACTTGGAATTGTAGGAGAGGCTGTTTCTGCCTTTCCTATGAGAAAGCATTTAACTGTTTACTATATGACGCACAAGTATTTTCTCAGATGATGATTTAATTTCCCAAAGCATATGTTTATTTGTCTAACTTTAGCCTACCAATCCTGCTATCCTAACATCATTCATAACATCTACTCTTATGAAAAAATAGACATAAATGAGCTAATACCGCTGTAAACTTACAGTAAATAGAAACACTAACCACAAACCTTTAGGATTCATCCAGTTTAATCCACAAATCAACTCATATGCAAGCCTGCAACCAGTTCACTGCTCTGAGACACAGAGTTTTCCTTTGCTTATATGGGGTGCAACGAATATTCTGTTTTGTAGTGGAGACACGTTGGGTGAGAGGAC
Source organism: Coilia nasus (assembly GCA_027475355.1). Classification (NCBI taxonomy): domain Eukaryota; kingdom Metazoa; phylum Chordata; class Actinopteri; order Clupeiformes; family Engraulidae; genus Coilia; species Coilia nasus. The sequence goes on from CM050221.1 coordinate 30,582,717, forward strand.
CACGCCAATGACTTTCCCTGTAACCTTCCCCCTTCCTGAATCACTGTCGGAGCTTCCCCTAATTGAAACAGACCTGATGACCGATGAATGCGATTGGCACGGCTGGTGAAGTTTAGCTCAATGAGGCAGAATATGTTGCCAGAGTTACACAGCCATCTGTTTATTGAGGATCGCAGACAAATATGTTGTTGTAGATACTTGTTTGGGTTTACAGTGTCATAAAAACGGGCTCACTGCTTCTGTCTGCACAGCTAATAGAGCAAGGTGTTAACGATATGAACTTAATTCCCAGTGCTTACATCAATGAAAAGCCTCACCTGCACCATAAACCCCAGTGAATGGAAGTGGATTTAAGTGTCTGTTGAATGAATGAACAAATGCCATAAATCTTGAATAATCTTTAAAATGTTCAGACCTTAGGAATTGTGCTGCATGTGGTGTCATCTGTCTATGTTCAACAGGGTGACAAACGGGATGAACAGTCCTTCTGTGCGAAAGTGTCTCTCCACATCCATTCTCCTTTCCGTCTCTCTCCCCACCCCTCACGGTCTGCACCCATCCCCTGCCAACCACCCTCATCACTCTGTTGCTCTCTCCTCCTGATCCTTCTCTCGCTCTTCCTCCTGTCTGCCAGGTTACAGAGATCCAGGACTGGAGTGCAGCCAGCCCTCACAGTGCGGCCTATGTCCTGTGGGACAATGGAGCCAAGAATCTCTACAGAGTTGGGTTTGAGGGCATGGTGAGTAACCCACAACCAGCAGCAAAAAGGGAGGGCGGCGGGGGGTGGAAGGCTGTCCTTTGTGTCTGCCCGCGAAAGAGGGAAGAAAAAGGCAAGGCCCTCTCCTCAGTGGCGTGTGTGTGTGTGTGTGTGTGTGTGCGCAGTGGTCGGGGCCCTTTGTGAAGGCCACGCAGCCAGCATGTGCAGGCCTATTGTGTGAGCAGCTGGAGGGGGGATATCTGCATGATAAAAAGAAATCTGTTCCCTCTCCCCCTTTATGAGGAGGCAATAGGGAGAACATGGAGGTCACTGCCTGCACACTTGCGCCTCCCTCCCTCCTCCTCTCCCTCCCCGGTGCTCAGTTGAGTTCAGATGACCAGCCTCCTGTTACTCCATTGGTTGATCGCTGTCATGCATCATCTGAATTCGGCCAGTGGCTGAGCTGTCTGCCCAACAGCTTTTCTTTTGTTATTAAAATGCACTTCCATGAGGTTTTTGGGCACATCTGCTGGGGAATTCATCCAAGTTGTGCTGCATGCTTTTGTGCTACTGGTAGGAAAGTGAGGTAGCATAATAGCTGTGGTCCTCCCTCTGTTTGAGAAATGTGCCACTTGGTTCATTGTTTGAACAGTAAGTTCCCCAAAGCAATGAAGTGGCATATTTGAAATATTCATTAAATCTGTGGTACTATTCATGGATCGATTGTTTTCAAGTGGAACATTACAAAGTCAGTGTTTCAGGATTCCTCAGCTCTGAAGTTTTGTTCAGTTCCCTCTTTTCCCTCAGTTTGTGTTGAATTAATTTAGTTAGTATAGCAGGACTACTGTCAGCCTATCTAAAAACTCGCTGTTACAAAACAGGAGGATTGTGCAGACTAGAATATTATTTTCATTATAGAAAGTTACCTATAAGGATTGCCACTGTGTGTCTTTTAAAACAACAGTAAATGGCAGTGGGGCTACTGCACCTCCAAGGTGTGTTTATTCCAGTTTTTAATACATTTGTCATAATGCCATTGCTGGAATAGTATGTTAAAGTTAGCTTAAATACATAAAGGAATGGAAATTGTTGCTTTGGCGAGGATCTCTTTGTATGCCATTTTACATGTATTTTGATGCAATATGGGCATACAAGGGACAGAAAACACCCTTCATATGTAGTCCTGTGTGTGAGTTGAATGTTTAGTTGGATAGCTCGCTAGATTTTGACCAAAATTTCTGGACACTTTATCAATATGACCAATTCCTTAAGAAGTGTAAGCTTTCATTTGTGAAGCAAGGCAATATAATGGCCTGGTAAAAACAGTGCATATACAAAGATATCTTTCACAGTGCATGTTTGGATGTAATGGATGTTTGGCTGTTTCTTTCTTTTTTTTTTCAGTCGGATTTGAAGTGTGTCCAAGATGCCAAAGGGGGGACTTTTTACAGAGACCACTGTCCAGTATTAGGTATGTCATGATGGAGCAATGTGGGGGCTGGGAGTAGTGGCACAGCAGCTTTGCATGGTGGTACTTTGTGGAGAAATAAATACATGCACCCATGGTAGTCTTGTAAAGGACTCTGATGCCATTAAAAAAAGTATCACAGGTGAAAAACTATGAGCAGCTGTTAAAAACAGGGCAAGGTGATCCTGATGGTCATATTGCACTGCATGTCCCCTAGATGGCACCATACAGCAAAAGATGGTCCTAGGTCTGTACTGTAGCAAAGGAATGACAAGAAATGCCCGTGCAAATATTACAGGCAATACGTCTTTTTTACAGGTAAATTAGTTTGAGCGATATCTGTGTGGTTTAGTTTCCCTCAGATAGATACCTGAAAGAATGCCCATTTGGTTGACTTCTCCCAGCTTGTGTGGACACATTTGTATGAACACAAGGGTTACGTCAGCACTGCTAGACTGTGTGTGTCAGCACATACCTCATTCCCCAGCAGAGTTTGCTTAAATGCTGGTGTAATTAAAATTGGGGTGAAGAGGAAAAAAAAACACATTTTAATATCTATCCGTTTTTTTGTGCTTTGCTTGGGTGCGCTGGCTTTAATGTGCTACTTTGTGGGTCAACTCCAGGTGAACAGAATGGCAGTCGGAATCCTGGGGGTTTGCAAATTGGTGACCTGGTTAACATTGACCTGGACCTGGAGATAGTGCAGTCCCTACAGCATGGTCACGGAGGCTGGACCGACGGCATGTTCGAGACTCTCACCACTACTGGTACCGTCTGTGGCATTGACGAAGACCATGACATCGTGGTCCAGTACCCCAGTGGAAATAGGTGAGTCACCACCACTCTAATCAACATTATTTAGACTTTTGTGTGTGTGTGTGTGTGTGCGTGTGTGTGTGTGTACACATTTTGGTTTGAAACATGTTATGCCCCACTCTTGGCTGGCCTTACTGTGGCTAACAACAAACCACCACTGACCCAAATGATAAACAAAACACTTTTAAAAGTAACCCAACCAGTGGGATTTATTACATGTAGACAAAAGACAGACATCAAAATAATTCTACAAACAAAATCTAAATCATAATGACAAATCTCAGGCTGAGAGACAGCAACACAGCCAGCAGTCCCCACACCAGAAGCCTCTCTCTTGGCAGCAGAAACCAGGTGGTTTTAAGGAGGCTTGATTGCATGGCCAGGTGCTTCCAATCAAGCAATCATTTGGCCATCTGAGCAGATGGACAGATTGGAGAGGAAAAGGGACACGTATATAGCCGTAACATAACATAAGCAGTGCAGTGCCCAGAAAATGTTCATACACCAATACCAATAATTCTTCTTAAGTTGGTGAATTAAGGTGTTCTGAACAACGTTGATGTGTGTGTGTGTGTGTGTGCGCGTGTTGTTCAGGTGGACGTTCAACCCAGCGGTGCTGACGAAGGCCAATGTCGTGCGTAGTGGAGAGGTGCCAGCGGGTGCGGAGGGCGGCAGCTCCCAGTTCATGGTGGGCGACCTGGTGCAGATCTGCTACGACATCGACCGCATCAAGCTGCTGCAGAGGGGACATGGCGAGTGGGCTGAGGCCATGCTGCCGGTGAGCCCTCGTGCTAATCCCTCACTGACCCCCTCGCTTTTATCTGTGTGCGTGTGTTTGTGTGTGTGTGCGTGCATGTGTGTGTGTGTGTGTGTGTGTGTGCCTAAGTACAGCCTATATACCTTCACCATCTCACCATGTGAGGTGGAGGGTGTCAGGTTGACACTTGAAGGTTGACAGTTGAAAACTTGCCAGGCCTTTAGATCCATGCCCTGTGTCGGTTTTGCACTGAAGACCTTCTCCTTACATCTGTAAACTTTCACATCAAAACAATAAGCTGACTACAGCTAACCCCTGACCTCCATATCAGACAGCTGTGGACATGCAATTAAGCACTGTCAGAAGACAGGCTGGTACACATGTAGCACTCAAACAGAGCACCTGCCATTGTGCAGTGTAATGTCCATAGTGGAAACACACATCTTGGATATGTAGCGTATTGGTATTACTGACTGATAGCCCTGGGTGTGAGCAGGGCACTGCAGGGATCATTCAGATGAGCAGATCGGCACTCCTCCCAGTCCTAGGCCACAGTGCTGTGTTCTGTCTTGTCTGTCCACACTGCAGTTGGCCTTGTGTGTTGGCCATCCATCTCCAGGCTTAAACTCCTGAATCAGTTCATTCTTTCACCTATTGAACTGAGCTAAGAAGCCAAATCTGTGTACTCAGGAGCATTATTGGTTCAATAAGGAGATTTAGTGCCGAGCCAGAGTGAAAGCCCAAGGACGCCACATCCTTTACCGGCAGCACGGGACACATGAAGGATCTTGACCAGAGCATGGGCTTTTGGTTTTGAATTCGCCTTTCAGCCATTTTAATGAGGGGAAGTTGAAATGTAACTGGAGCTCTGCGCTGCATTTCATTTGCCCTGAGGGATGGGCCTTCCTATTGATTTGGGTTTCAATTGTTTTTTTTTTTGTTTTTTTGGAGGGACAACTGAGAGCATCCAGCACATTCCAAACACATCCCCAAATGACCAGCTAATTCCCATCATGCAATCTGTCTCTCTTCATTCTGTGTGGTTTTCATTTTTTAATTAATAGGCCAGAGGAATGCCAAAATGCTATAAAGCCAGGCTTTTCCCCCCTCAACAAAACATTTAGCATGCAGACATCTACCATGCATGATCATGTGTAGTACAGTTTCAGAGATGAAACTTACACCACGACATGGTGGTGTTTGGTGACTGATTTTGTGTTAAAAGTTATATAACTCACAGTAGAGAGCTTTAAGAGCTCGATGCTCAGTGCACTTTTACCTGAAGTCCTGAACACAAGAGATTTATCTCTTGAGTTTATGTCCTCATGGAGCATCATAACTCAAAGTGTTGGGGAAATAAAAGTAGTGAGATAGAAATAAAGTGTTAGAGGGGACCATAGTGTAGCACGTGGTCAAAAGCACATGTCCTGACTTCAGGCACATGGACCCACCAATATGTGTATGTGTGCTGTGTGAACTATGCATTATGGCTAGCAGCCAGTGCATGACTATAGTTTCTTATGTGGGTTAGTGAACAGACGGACTGATGATGATGAGGTGAAGCATCAGATTGTAGTCAGTGACGTCAATTTAATACTGATTGCCACCACAAATTGCAGACTCATTAATAGGTTTGGAGGTGCATTCCCTCCAGGATGCAGGCTACATCTGGCCTCAAATTATCTGGGGAAAATGTTATATTTTGCAGGTGATACCCTTGGTCTCTGGCTGTAAGTAGAACACACTGATAAAGCTTTTGGTAGCTCTAGCAGTGTCTGTGGGGATGCTGCTCACTCTATGAGTCCATTGTGTCAAACCTGGCCAGCCACTGGCTCATCTCGACCAAGCATGCAAGGATATTTTGTCGTCACATGCACAGACATAGATTATCTCGAAGATAGACTGTGATCACTCCATGGACTAACTTCAGATGTCATTTTGAGTGTGCCGTCATCTTGAAGTGGCACGGCACAGCTGCTTGGCTCTCAAGCATTCTTGGCTCCCATAATCTGATATTAGCCCCGCTGTCTGAAGGGCCCCAGTGTGCATTGGAAACTGCTGTTTTTCTGACCCAGCGGTGTGTTTTATCTGCTCCCCCCTAACCGCCACCCCCACCCCCTCCACATAAACCAGCCGTAAAAACCGAACTGTGATACGGCTTGAGCTCAGCCGCGCGCCGCAGACAGCCCCACTCCAAATAACTTCCAGGAGCTGATGAGCTTTAAAACGTGGCTACGGGCTATTACTGCCGTGGCCCTGCCTTGCGTTTACGCTGCTTCCCGGACGATTTCTCTGGCTCCCAGAGCAAGAGAATAGGGATGTAGGCAGATGCAATAGCTACCTGCTAACTGCCCTTGGTCTGTGTGGCGTTTGGTTTATATTTCTCCAGCAAGCCCCCCACCCGCCCATATACCCCGACACCCCCCCCCCCCCCCCCCCCCCCCATACACCACACACACCACTCGGTTTGTTGTCCTCTGTGGACAAGGCTTAACAGAATTCCAATAGATCCAGTTATGAGCAATAGAAATGAGAAATGGGCCTACAAGCCCAGAGGCCTCTGGGTATTCTCATTTTAAATAAGCCAATCTCATTTTTAAAAGGAAAACTGTAGAGTTATTGATTCGCTTCCCCCTCCGTGTTTTAAGAAGGCTTTGGGCAGTGTCCTTTGAGATGGTTGAGCTCGCAAGCATGTAAACACAAACATGTGTGCACACACATTCACACATACATAATTACACACACACAATCTCTCTCTCGCTCACACACACATACACACACACACACAGCCTTACAATCACCCAGTCTTACAATCACACAGTGACACCTACAGTCACACAAACACACTCACTCAGTCTCATTCGTGTGTTTGTGTGCCGACTGCAGACCCTGGGCAAGGTGGGCCGTGTGCAGCAGATCTACTCGGACAGCGACCTGAAGGTGGAGGTGTGCGGCACCTCGTGGACGTACAACCCCGCCGCCGTCACCAAAGTGGCGCCTGCCGGCTCAGCTGTCACCAACGCCTCCGGAGGTGGGAGGAAATTGCACCTGCGCTCATGCTAAATGCAAAGCACATACGTTTATATTATGCCCTTGCGTGTTAAATAATGTTTACCAGCCCCGTTCTCATTCTTGGTTTCTTAAATCAACGCATTTCAAAACATGTACCTCAATCTGAGTTTTTTACGTTGCTGTGACAGTTCAATATTGTTTTTTTGTTAAATACAGAAAAGGTGTTTACAGATGCTCAGGATTTAGAGAAAATTACAGTGTGCCGCTGTTGTCATCACAGCCTCCGGTTTAGGTGAGTGTATCCTGACTGATGGAATCTGTGATTGTGTTTCATCAGAGCGTCTTTCTCAGCTGCTGAAGAAGCTTTTTGAGACCCAAGAGTCAGGCGACATCAATGAGGAGCTGGTGAAAGCAGCGGCCAACGGTGACCTGGCCAAAGTGGAGGACATCATGAAGAGACCCGATGTGGACGTGAGTGCTTTTGGATAGTAAATCTGACCCAGTCCTGCAGGTCCTCAGTCTGTCTCTCAGACATGGCAAAGACTCGTGACCTATCCAATTGTCACAGGGTTTGCCAAATGACTAATGGGGTGGTGGTTGTAGACACATCTTTATGGTGAGTATCTATGGTGGGTAAAGCACCAATCAAGAGATGCCAGGAGAGTGATATGTGTGTGTGGCCACAGTTTTATAAGCTGTAGCAGCAGACCAGTGCCATCACTGAGTGGGATTGCTGTGATTAACCCAGATGCACTGCAGTCATCCTGGTCTGCTTCCCAGATCAGCTCCGTCTCTCCATCCCTCACTTGCCTCTCCTATTATTCGCTATTACTCTGTCTCTCTCTTTCACTCATGCCATATTCTCTCTCTCCCTCTTTTCATAATGTCTCTCTCTTTCCCTTTCCATCTCTCTCACCCTCTTGTTCGATCTCTCTTTCCCTTTCCCTTCCTTCCCCTATATCTCTCTCTCTCCTTCCCTTTCTCCCTCCCTCCCTCCCTCCCTCCCTCTCTCTTTCTCTCTCCCCCTCTCTCCCTCTCTCTCTCTCTCCCACTTCCTCTCTCTCTTCCCCTTCCTCTCTCTCTCTTTCTGCTTCTGTCTCACTGGCTATTCTCTCTCTCTCTCTCTCCCTTCCTCTCTCTCTCTCACTCTCTCTCTTTTCATCTCTCTTTCTATCTCTCCTTCTCTCTCTTTCCCTCTCTCTATCCTTCTCTCTCTCTTTCTCCATCCTCTCCTCCTCTCTCTCCCCGCCCTCTCTCTCTCTCTCTCCGATGGCCCTCTCCCCTGCTCCCTCTGCTGCAGGCTCATTACAGGCTGAGGCATTAGGCATTAACTGGGTGCCGTGTGCGGTGCCAGCACACTGACGGCTGGCGTGGTGCCCCCGCTGCCTCTCACAGGAGTAATGGCTGAGAGCAGGCGGAGGGAGGGAGGGATGGAGGGAGGGGGGAAAGGCAGGGAGAGAGGGAGGGAGGGAGCACGCAGGGTTGACTGGCCAAGCGATCCGCCCGCCAGGACACAAGACGTGTCCTGCAAATACCCGAGAGGCCCGCATCAATATTCATGCCCCCCCCTTCAGTCCCCCCGCATCAACTCAACCCCACCCCACCCCACCCCACCCCCATCACCATCACCATCACCACCCGCCTGCTGTTATACCTTACCGCAGTGCTGCTTTGGGCTGTCTGAAGTATTGAGATATACACACAAACACGCACACATGCACATGCACACACACACACACACACATATACACACACAACACAAGTGTCCTTACAGTCGTGTCTGTCTACTTTTCCCAGGTGAACGGGCAGTGTGCAGGCCACACAGCGATGCAGGCAGCCAGTCAGAATGGCCATGTGGACGTCCTCAAGCTGCTGCTCAAATACAATGTCGACCTGGAGGCTGAGGTGTGTATGTGTGTGTGTGTGTGTGTGTGTGTGTGTGTGTGTGTGTGTGTGTGTGTGTGTGTGTGTTTACCCTTGCATGTATGCGTGTGTACGTTCATGTCACCTATACGCACAGTCTCTGTGACTCCACTGTGTGGTTCTCGCTCCTCTCTGTCCTGTCCATCGTTCGCCATTCGTCCCTCTAGTTAGCTCAGACCTGTGTCACGGGTGCAGATCACCCACCCCACCCAACATGACACTTAATTCTCATACCCTACTACAGCCTTCAAACAAATTAATTTTTTTTCCCCCCGTCTGTCGTCCCCTTTTGTCTTTTTTGTCCCCTTCCGTATCCCTTACTTCCATCTGTCATCTAACATGTCTGCTCCATCAGCACAGACTGCAGACACACATGTGATTCTCTCTCTGTAATGAGTTAAGAGTGTCAGTAGCCCTTCCTCAGGCTTCATCCGATTTCGGCACTTCCACACTCCAGCCGACAGGCAGTGAAGTTGCTGCTGTTTACTTTTAAATGGATGAAGAGGAGGAGGTGGTGGGGGTGGTTGTGTGTGTGTGTGTGGGTGGGTGGTTGTGTGTGTGTGGGTGGGGGGGGTGTGGAGGGTGGCAAGCTGGTGAGGCGGCCATTGTTATTCCTCCCGCGTGAAGGCTCCTCCGCCAGCAATCAAGAGGGAATATTTATGGTCTCATGTCTATTGTTATTTCAGGAGCGTGAAGGTGCTTGATGCTGTGGAGTGCATCACAGCCATGCTTTATGCCAGACAGACGCTACCGGTGTGCCTGGGTCTAGTCTTTGATTTTTTGTTTTAACCTGTCACATGTTGTATTTTGAAAAACATTTTGAGATCGATGTAATAAAAGTTTTTTAAGGTTTAAGTAATCGCTCGGGGGGTATAAACTGCGGCTATGTGTAATAGCCTTACGTGAGCAATCTGGAGCTATTATTGGTACGCAGACCTAAAGGAGTGAGCACTTTGCAGCGTCTGCAGTAGCCCTCTGCGTGCGTCCTGGTAACTCTGTCTGTTACTCACTGGGGACCCCTGAATGTCTGATAGCCTCAACCCAGAAAGGTCCAGACAGCACGGCACATTTACACAGCCTCGCTTGGCCCTGGCGTCTGGTCTGTGAGCGGTTGCCAGGGCCCCTGTTGGCTGGCTGGGCTCCTAGGCGTCACTCACACTGACCTCCTTTTTTTTTTCGCCCCCTCCCCTCCCCTACGGCAGGACAAGGACGGGGACCGGGCCGTGCACCACGCAGCGTTTGGGGACGAGGGCTCGGTCATCGAGGTGCTGCAGCGGGGCGGGGCCGACCTCAATGCCAGGAACAAGCGCCGGCAGACGCCACTGCACATCGCCGTCAACAAGGGACACCTGCAGGTGGTGAAGACGCTGCTGGACCTGGGATGCCACCCCAGCCTCCAGGTACGTGAGCTCACGGTGCTTGCCTCGCCTCGCCTCGTCTCGCCTCGCCTCGCCTAGGCCCTGCCCGCCCACGTCACCCAATCACAGGGAGCTGGGCTACCTGCCGGAGGGCAGATGAACCCCATTTTGAATGTAACCATCTCGTAGATGGGTAAAGAGAGTAAGTGTGTTATGGTGGTTTGGTCTTATGTTGTGTCCAAGTCCATGTGCCAAGGCTTGGAAAAGTACATTAAAAGATTTTAAGCATAGGAGGACCAGTAATAGTGATTTGTCAGTCATGTTTGTGTAAAGCCTTTACATCATAATTTTGCATAGCACTAATTACTCTGCAGAGGTCATAACTGAAGGTGAGGGTTTTGCAAGTGTGTGTGTGTGTGTGTGTGTGTGTGTGTCTTTATCTGACTGCTTACATCAGGGCCAGAGTGCTTTTCTCTTGTGGTGTCTTCTTTAGCAGTTTTTTTCAAACAACTGCCATTGGACTAAACTCCTGGGCCATTGTGTTCCATCACAGTGTTAACAGAGTATGGTTTGGTTTGTCTCACCCTGTGTTGAAGTGTAATTAGTGACCTCTCCCAGTAGGCGTACCTGATCCACGCTCTCAAAAAAGAATGATTTGTATGCGTGGAACAGCTGTTCCTTGCTGCTTAATGATCTTCAAGTTTACTGACCTTTGAGGGAGAGAGGGGAGTTCAGGGAGAGGGGGAGCTTGGTGCCTCTAATGGAGGACTGAAAATACAACCAATATTAATGTTGTATTCTGTCTAAGTAGTTTTGTGTTGGAAGTTTGTGACCAGAGGATGTATAGCTCACAGTGCTAGTACACTTGAAATGCATCAGGGCCCTCTTCAAGCCCCTTGTCTCACTGCGTAATGCATACATTAAGCCTTACAGTATATGTTCTCCCATGTTTTGAAGAGAAGAGACTGGAAATTTGGACTAAGTCATTTTGCTGAAAGAGCATTTTTGTGAAACACTAGCTTTTCTTGTCTAGGTTTACTCAAAAAAAAAAGGAAAGGAAAGAAAAATCGATTGTAGACAAAGCTATGAAGGTATTTGGACCAGATAATGATGCTTTGAAATTTATGGGCCTAGTTTGCACCAACACTCACGTGTTTTGTAGCAGGGTTTGCAACATGTGTTTTTGTGAAACAAAAACAGGTGACTGAAATGTTACAATGTTAAAGAGCAGAAGCCCTGTTCCATAGTGGAGTTTGCCATGGTTGTGTAATTAATTATGAAAAATGTCATTTGCAAAAGCATTTTCATTGGGTAGAAGTCTGGCTTGTGGAAATAATGTTTTCCTTCTAGAAAACTATTTATTGCCAGTATGTAATCGGATAATTCAGATCCTAGATCATATTGAAAATCTGTTGACGAATGTGGTTTGAGGAAAAGGTTTTATATACAAAACGGATACCATCTCAAGGGGGGCATAAATTTATATCAGTAACACGGGGCATTTCAAGATGTGTATTTCTTGTTTTGTTTTACTGTTTATTTTCATGTAGGCCTTAAATATTCCTACAAGGTGATAAATATTCTACCCTGCAGTGAAATTTTCCACTTCATTCAGCTGAGAACAACCCAGAATGGGTTTGCTATGAATCAGCACCCTTTATCTGGCTGCTGTCCTGGAACTGAATAATCACTCGTGTATTTACTGCTGCAGCACATAGATTATGTATACATTTGCTTTAACAACGCCTTTTCATTTTGGATCGTCCAGACAAGTGTGATATCTGCTATAGATGCAGCTACGCTTGTTTTGTGTTATATAGAATTCCCTGCATCTTAGCCTCTTTTTTTCATTTTGTGTAATGCATATTACATTTGTGAAGGTAAATGGGCTGTCTGTAATTCCCACAGACTTACACTGGCCATATGTGATCTCACGCAAGCTCTTTTTTTGGTTCTTGCTTACTGCAGATAAAAGTGTATAATTTTTTTTACTGCAAGGCTATGCCTTCATTGTATGTGGCTGGCTGGCTGCTTGCGCTTGCTCACTCTGCTGCCCCCTGCAGGACTCTGAGGGCGACACACCCCTGCACGACGCCATCAGCAAGAAGCGGGACGATATGCTGTCCGTGCTGCTAGAGGCCGGTGCCGACGTCACCATCACCAACAACAACGGTTTCAATGCCTTGCACCATGCTGCACTGCGTGGGAACCCCAGGTACACGCACATATATATACATTCACACACACACACACACACACACACACACATACACACATACACACACACACATACACACACACACACACACACACACACACACACACACACACACACACACACACACACACATATACACATATACACATATACACACAGACACGATACACACACACACACACACACACACACACACACACACACACACACACACACACACCATACTGACAACTGCCTGGTCTGTCTTGTGCTATTTTGCTGTGTCTGAGACGGAGCAGTGCCTTGTGGAGAAGAGAGAGTGTATCTGTGTGTCTGTGTGTGATGGGGGCAGGTCACGTTTGTCGTTATCTGATGTGCTGCTGGCTGTCTCGAGTCACTCTGCTGGAGAGCTACTCTTGATATCACACTGGATGTGTGTGTGTTCACCACCTCCTCAAAGTCAACCGCCGCCACTTTCACTTCCCCCTCCTTCCAAACTCACTCCCTCCCTCCCCCCTCTGCCAGACCTCTCTGGTGAGTGATGGCTTTACCTGCGGTCAACCCGACAAACCACACTTATCAGTGTGATGGGCGTCTGCAAGAAGAGGCCATAATTGCCAGGGAATGACTTCATGTGAGGGCCATTAGGAACCCCAGTGGTTGGCCTGTGTGTGTGTATGTGTGTGTGTGTGTTTGTGTCAGCCTGACATGTCTTTATGGTGACACACATTGCTCACACATTGGGAATTGGGGTCACAGTGGCTGAAGTGCACCTGTTTTGTAGGCCCAAAGCCCCCCAGCCACCCACCCCAGCCCCACTCGCTGATAAATGGCAAGTTCCCGCCATAATCGGGAGAGCAATCAGCCTGTGCTTGACATTTCTATTATGAGCTAGTGCAGGAAGATGCATTGCAACTCATTTTTCATATTCTTCAGTAGAATCATTGCCGAGCAGGTAGTGTCATATTAGTGAAACAAATTCACCTTTCCCTCTGCCTTTTGAGGTGAGTGTGTAAGTGTGTGTATGTGTGTCCGTGTCTGTCCATTCGCCTCGGCCAAGCAGTGAGAAAAGTCTGCAGTACAACTGTATGAGGCACTGAGGGGCTTCAGCTTTACCCCTGATTTTTTTTTTTTTTTTTTTTTTTTTTGCAATCTCTACCTCCTTTGCTTGTGGGCAACAAGGGAATCCTTTTTATTGACTGTGCCGATGAGAAAGCACCACCGCCAGTATTTATGGCACACTCGTACAGCGGGGGCCCTCTCTTTGGTGCGCCCCCTCGTCCCTTCGCCATCAGAAAATCTCTCAGATATACGGCTCACCGCCATCTCGACCATTTACCGTTATTTCTCGCTTGGGCTCCCACCGCTGCATCTTTTTTTCATATTTCTACTTTTTTTTTCTTTTTATCTGGAGTTAGCCCTCTGGCCTGCTACGCACACCCCCACAACACCTTCCACATCCCCACTAGATTTCTCTGTCGCCTCAAGAGCTGGCCGACTCTGCTGTATGACGGGGTGCGAGCTAGTCTTGATCACACACTGAATGTGTGAGTGTTCACCACCCCACTGCGTGCGTGTGTGTGCCTGCGTGCGTGTGTATGTCTGCGTGCATGAATGTGTGTATGAATGTGTGTTTGTGTGTGTGCATGTGTGTGCGTATTTGAGTGTGTATGTGCACGTGGTGGAGGGGTTTATGCAGAGAGCGGTGGTGACGGCTCTGAGCAGAAGTGTCTCCATTCCACTCTGGCGCGGCGCGGTGTGGCGCGAGGAGCAGGAGGCTCTAATCTGAGGGAATTCCACTCAGATGAGCCAATCATCCCAGCGAATCCTCGCAGATCCCCGCTAACCTGACAGCGCCGTGCTGCTCTGCAGTGCTGAGGCTCCCTCCTCACGGCAGCGTACAGGCTTTTCATTCCACACACAGTTCTCAGCAAGATGAAAAGAAGCCTCGCTGGAGGTGTTTGCACCTCACTGAAATTTAAGAACAGAACGCCGTTTCTGTTAAGGCGTGATGATGTAGTGTGTTTTCGTGTAAGTCGGTTTTTCTAAAATGGAGACCACGTTGTGTAGTGGTTGGTATAGAAATGCGCTCTGTAAGGAATATGCTCTATGCGGTGCTTTGGTGGCTATAGGTCTGTAGAGGGAGACAGATATAGACTTTTTCTGGGTGTGTCTTGAGCTGATGAGAAAAAAGGGGACTGTAGTCTCAGTATGCTGCAAGTGTCCACGAGTGTGAGGCTGGTGGAAGACAGGGGCTTACCAGGCTTATTTGCATGGTTACCACGCTGTCTGTGTTAAGAATGAAATCACCCTCAAGCAGTGCTTTGGATGTGCAGTGTTTTCCTCTTTTATCTGTTGCACTGAAATAATAAGAATTGCTTCCAGTTGTCACAAAGATGCTGAACTCAGACAGCTTTGTTTTGTCTCACATTGTGAACTATGCAAGACATTGATCGCACATACATACATATTCTGAAGCTGCAGTGATTAGCTTTGTATAATCCTGGGTTTTTTTTGGTCAGCCAAAGCAGCTTTAAGTGCATACAGTATGTTAAGGAATGGCGTTTGAGGAATTGCACAGCAGTATTCTAATCATGAAAAAAACTACCCTCTATATTTCCAGTTTACCCACCAACAGCGCTGATACATTTTAGTGGTGCTCCTTTCATTTATTTACTTTTTTTCCCTTCCCCTTAAACATGTGTAGACTGTTTTTTCTGCAACCAAAGCAGATACCAGTTCTTTTCTTTTTTTAAGAGATCGATAGACTGACGGCTGGCAGACAAGTGGCCTCTGTAGAGTCTCCTGGGGCAGTGTGGAGGCTCGAGAGAGCGTACGAAACAGTGGAAACATCAGAGAGTGGAAGAGGCCCTGGTTTTCTATCTGATCACTTGTAACCATAAACAGCAAGGGCAGGGGCACAGGGAAATCAAAGAACCAAAAGCTCGATAAAAGATGGATGCATTATTCCCCTCCTTTCCTTGGTACTCAGCGCACATTTGTGTGTGTGTGTGTGTGTCTGTGTCTGTGTGTGGTGGAAAACATTTAGCCTCTTGGACTGTATACATGTCTGTGTAGGTTTGTGCGTGTGTGTTTCAGGTTAAAGGCATTGTGCCTCTGTTTGGGATGTTTCTCGGTGTGGAGGAAACTGTGAGTATGTGTGTGTGTGTGTGTATTGTGGAGAGGAGTGTTTACTGCAGCAGTCCCTAGGCTTTTCAGGAGGGGGACTGGATACTCTCAGTGGCTCTCTGGCAGAGCACTGTGAGGCACTGCCGTTACAGCACTGTAAACAGTACGATTAATAGCCCATGACTCACAACAGTGCTGCAAACACACACACAAACACACACACACACTTATTCAGACAAAGATGGGCCCCACGGTAGCAGGCAGACGCCACCACGCATGCACGTTTACAAGCCTCTCACCCGTTTTTACTCCCTCCGACAAATGGGCCGACTTGTTTGTTAATTACCACACCAAGCGGCTTCCTGCCACTGCGTGGGAGCGCACTGCGATTCAGGAAAAAAGGGGGAGAATTAAAAAACTAAAACAATTAAGAGTCCCCCCCTCCCCTCCACCTTAATGGCTTACTCTGGCAGAACCAATAGAGGTGGCCGCCCCCACCACTGCCACTCCCGCCAGCCGTTAAGGGGAGGGTAATTGCTCACAGCTCGGTGTGTTTTGTGGCCCTCTGGAGGTGCTGCTTTATGGGGATGGAGTGGGGCCCCCAGGGGCCAGGCACAGAGCAGACAGTACACAGCGCAGGTACCTAACCGAGCTCAGAGCAGAGTCACACACACACACACACACACACACACACACATCGCACCGCCCCCTAGCCACCCACAACTAACACCACCACCACTGTCCGAGCCTTTGCTACATGTGCCTGGAAACATGGCCCAGCTGTTTGCGCCCGATCGCTGGTGGAGTTTGGCATGGCCGTGGCCCTGGAGTGTGCCAATTGCCCTGTCCCAGATGTTTTTCAATATCCTGACTAATGTGAAAGGCACTAGCACTTGTGTTGCTGTTGCTAGTGTTGTGTAACGCCGTTGCCTGGGTCAGGGTCAGGGTGCTATTCGGTCCCTAGGTTGGATAAATGGGAGCTTTCTGTGTTGTTTTTACCCCCTTTCCTTATTTCCTTAGCTGGATGTTGTGCTGGGCTGTGCTGTGTTGTTTTGTAGCTGCCTTCCTGTCAGAGTCTGTTGCAGGCGTGTTTGTTCGCCCTCTCATGTGTGTTCTGCAGGGGTCAGGATAGTATGGGATGGGCTTAAGTGGAACTGGAGTGGGAGTGAGTGAGTGTGTGATCTAGTGTTGTAAGAGCTCATCTGCAAAAGCTCTTACAGACATAGGAGAAAGTCTATGCGTGTGCGTATGTGTGTATGCGTGTGCTGCGACATTCGGCAACGGACAGCCAGTCAAGGGTGTGTTGTGGTGATGTGTGTGTCCAGTGCTCCCAACCCCCCCCCCGAAGTATTCGGCGGCATCTGGATTTCATCCCCAGTCTTCACCGGCTGTCGGGAGCTGGGCTGGGCCGAGCCGAGCGAGCAACGGTAAGCAGTGGCTGCTCCGCCCAAACGTGTTGCAGTGACATCACGTTCAAGCTCATTTTCGCTCTTGTCTCTCACTCCCTCTTTTTTTCTCTCCCCCTCTCTCTATCTGCCTTACATATACTCACAAAGACCCATAGAGACATGCACACACTCAAAAACACACACACACACAAATACACACTCATTGTGCTCGATGTCTGTAAAAGGCTCTCTCATGTCTCTTACCGTGCTGTATGGAACTATCTACCCACCCCACCCTAAGCCTCCACATTGCTCTGAGCTGCGAACACTGCCAGCATTCCCCATTCAGCTCCTGCAGTCCAGCCCTGCATTCTCAAAGAGGCATGCGAAACCCGCTAGAGCTTATGTGTCCACTCGTATCTCCACCTGCTATACATAGGCTGCATAATTTGGAACAACTGCCTAGAAGGACAGCTTAGTTCGACAAGGAATAAAAACATGGTAGCGTTTTTTTTTTTAATGTTTGTTGATTTTTATTTAGTGAAAAAAATATTTATATAGAACGTCTGCACTTTTTAGTCATCCCTAACTAGTAAAAAACATATATATTACACTGCCAGCAGTGGATATTAAATGCACATAAAAAAGTAGCAAGAAGGGTGCTAAAGTAGATGTTAGGTTAAGACACACCAGTCAGTATTTCCACCCTCTTTACATAAAACCATAAAACCAATTAAAAACATTAAATCATTACAAGGTGATCAAGTGAAAAAAACAGAGGAAAAAAAAACATTGGCATACATGGAATAAATGCATTCACAAAACAACTTGATTTTAGACTGTGAATAAGGTCACCTATTAGTTGGCAGCACAAATAGTTCATATTCATATTATGCTAAATAAAGTGCTGTCTAACAAACATGAAGTCAAACACTGACCCCTGAGCCATATTAGCACACAGAGAAAGAGATAGTGATTGCAGAAAACACAAGCATAACACGGCTGCTGTTCCTGGTGTCATCAAAGCATAGCTACAGCTGGTTGAAGGGGACCAAATCCATTGAACAGGTGATTTGGTTCCATTTTACCAGCTTTAGCAAAGCATTGGGTTCGCACTGTCGGTTGGGAGACTTGATCTGATAACGAGTTCTGCATCATTATGCTGGTGGCACTCAAGCCGACAAGCCTGGATTGCCAAAGCGACAGTGAAAACTCCTTTGAAAAACCCGCCTCAGTGAATCCTCGCCGCCCTGTAGTACTTTATTTTTGAAAACCAGCGAGGGGTGCCCTTTTCCTTGAGTGCTCTTCCACTGCTCTTTTTGTGCCAGGGATGTATTATTCACCTTATGCCCAGCTCCATGCGCCCTCCTCTCCCTTCCTTTCCTTTCCCTTCCCTTCCCTTTCTTTCCACTGCTCCTTTAGCCGGTGTGCTAACTCCCTTTGCCTGCATGAGTCCCTTCGCCCTCCCTGCCTCCCTCCCTCCCTATCCAGTGGTCGCGGGCCCCCCTTCTGCAGAGAAAGAAAAATTGTACCCAGAGAAAAGGATAATAATAATCCGTCGTGGTGCACTTGAGTCAAATGTCCGGGAGTCATGTAGCAATTACAGCAGCTGATGGATGAAGCCTGGTGTGGGCACAGTGCCGCTCAGGCCACCGAGAAGGGGCCGCTTTCCCTCTCTATGGCAGACACACACACACACACACACACACACACACACACACACAGACTCACACACAGTCACACACTGCCTTTTCCAGGCTACATGCAGCGACGACAGCATGGTAATTCTTCTGGCTTAATTCAGCCGGCGAGGAAAAGAGGAAACTGTACTCTGCCACTGCCTCTGTTCTGAGCCCTACCCCATAGCAACTGTAAATGAACAAAGTACTGTGTGTATGTGTGTGTGCCCGTGTGTGTGTCTGTCTCCCTTAGGCATCTGATTTGTCAGCTGATATCAAACGAAACCTACTTTCAGTACTGCATGTATAAAATACAATTACCTCGCCAGAGCTGTATTTCTGAATGGTCACTTCTTGTTGCTGAATGAAAACAAACAAATGTCAACTGTGTGTTTACAAAGGGATGCTGAAGCTTGAGCCTTTCGGTAAACTGCTCCTTTAAAGTGCTATTTTCAACACTGGGTTGCCCTCCCCTTTTAAAACACTTGCATGCTATGCTCGGATCAGGTGGTTGGAGCTACCTCTCCTACCAAATGCATCGCCCATAACAGGGCAAAAGCAAGGACAGACGACTGCTGAACATTTGATAATGTCAGCATCTGTTGTGTGTGTCACTCACGCAAGGGAAGGGGACAGCAGAACGAGAGGGGGAGGGAGAGGGGGTGAGTGAGAGTGCAAGCGTTACCATGCTTGCAGGATTTAACCTGCCCCTATGCGGAATGCATGAGTGTCAGGAGACAGCAGGCAAGAAAGACCCCCTGACCTCAGGGAAGCATTCACACCGTGAGGCCATTTCACCTTGCGTTGTCAAAAGACGCGTCTTTCATTTCGGCTTCTGTGGAGGCTCCTATAAGCCAGGCCCTTTAGTGGACACTGCACAGTGCCGTGGTGGTTGGAGATTAATATCGCCGGCAATTCAAGGCATTGAAATGGCAACGGTTAATCCTAGACTCTGTCTCTCTCCTCTTCATAAATCAAATATGACCTCAGTTCGGAAGATATGTGGAGCACATTCAGATGTGAAAAGTAGGTTACAAATTGCAGCCCTTCTTCTGTGTTAGCAAACTGGGCTGAGCTTTTAAAGGTTGCCTTTTTGTCTTTTTTCTCTGTAATTAGCAACATTTCGCGGTGTGCGATGACAACTTCATAGTTGCAGTGCAAGTAATGTGCCGCCTCTGGTGGGTTCCCACACACCCACCTGCTAGGAGAAAAAAAAATGACAAAGGAATAAAACTGACTGTGTTTAAAGAGGATTGCGGCATTGCACGATGTATAGATAAATTATTCCGTGTTGGTGGTTGACAGAACACACAGTTTAAACACCGTTTAAAAAGGGGGATGGAGAGGTGAGTGAAAAGTGTAAGTTCTGGAAAGGGCGCTGGCTTGTGGGGTGGAATTGGGCGAAGGGCATGTCTGCAGCTGCTGACCGCCACGCAACCCCCACCACCACGCCACCCCCCCACACCTCCCGCCCGCCGCCTCCCACATTTGTGTGAGGCGGGCGACAATTAGAATCAGCTGACAGGCAGACCCCACTCTGATCCTGCATTGTCATTTGCTCCTGCTCTAATCTGGCTGCCGTGCGGCCCAGCAAAGCATTTGGCAAGCCTAGCAAACCTGAACAATGGAGCCAGGAATCAGAGCTGGAGGGGTCGAGGGGTGTACTGGGGCACTGAGAGGGGTTAAAACAGGCTGCCATATGGTGCAGTATTGAGGCTGCTGGTTACCTTAAAAAAAAAAAAGAAAGAAATGAGAGCTTTGCATCTTTCTGGAACTGTTTCCTCAGCAACTCCCTACCACTTGTCCCTCACCTACAGCAGGGTAAAATAAAGCCTTAGTCCAAAACGGTGCTCCTTCGCCTACATTTTATTCTAAGGCTGAAGGTGTGAAGGACCTTTGGAAAAGATTATGGTATTAATTATTTGGACCTGCCGTGGCATGCCACTATGACTGCGGAAGCAAGGGCTAAGTTGCGGCTGGCCAAGATTCAAGGCCTGTAATGCAGTAGTCTCGCCATTTATGAAAGGAACCCCTGTTCCTATGGCGATGTCGCGGCCCAATCATTGGTCTTTTTGCGCTGGGGCAAGGTTACTTATTTTGGCAACTAGATTAGTACGACATGGTTCAGACCACCCTACTCAACAACAAACACTTGGTGCACGCAATAACTCCCTTAATGATATGTTAAGGCAATAAATAAATCAATAGAGGGGATGTAAACACTTAAAAAGATCTGATACTTGCAAATGACTCACTGCACTGCTCTTTAAACAAATCCAGTCTTTCCAACCAGTGATCTATACATTTTGTAGTTTCCAGGTTTTAAAGCACTGCAAGCTAAGTCATTTAAAACTGATGCGTAGCAGTAACTTTCTTGCCTTGTCCCTACTGCAGTCAGCAAACAGCATATCCCCCCCAATTGTGTAAATGCATTCTACACCACACTCTCTTCGCAGCATCCCACATATTTCCACATGACGGACAAAGGGGAGACGCCAGTTACCAATTTTCATGTCCTATTTGGACGATCAGCACCTGACCAAGAATACATACTTCTTTACATTCCATAGCTGTCATATGTTCATATGGGCACATAAAGAAGTATGTACACCAAGTAGGCAGCCTCTAGCACAGCTTGTGTCCTTACCTTATCCGGGGTGTCGGCGCTATCTTTTCTCAAGCCATTTATGTACAAACAAAACCCCTGCATTCACTTACTGTGGACTGTCAGCTCAGCCATTTTTTGTGTTCTTTTTCCACACAATTAGAAATGCAGCAGCATAGCGAAGACCTAAAGGTGACTTTCGGCAGTAGTCCAAGAGGGAAAAAAAGAAAACAGTCAGGGCTTTTTTCTAAGTGACTCTCCTTTACAGCACGTTTACAGCATGTGTGTGCTGGTCGACACTGGTGTCTGTGTCCTAGTGACCCCAGCTGTCCTCGAGCAAGCCAGGGATATCCATAGGGAACAGGGAAAAGAACAGCGCCTGGGATTTCTGCAGCAAAAAGAAGGTTGTCCTTGCCTTTTTTCTGGGGAAAAATGGAGAGGAGGAGGTTGGGCTGAGGCTGTAAGGGAAGGGGGAGACTGTTCCCCTCTGTGCAACGTCCTTGCGACTTGGCTCCTGTACTCCTCGTCGTCCATGAAAGTTGATTGTACTGTCCCGGGAATAGGTGCGTTTCAAGCCAAATGGCCTCTTCAACATTGCACACATTTTCGCTACCCTCCTCTTTTCACCACCCTCCTCCCTCCCTTCGCCCCCTCCCCACCACGCTCCTTAACTCACTCTCTTTTTACTTCACCCATCTGTCTCTCTCCATCTCTCTGCAGTTGCCTCTCGTTTTAACCTCGTCCCAGGGGGATACATCAGACTGGTTGCTGATGTTTGAAAACGAGGGTGATCCAAGTAGAACAGGAAGCTATTGTGAGCAGGATTTGGGCTTTAGGCACACAGTCCAGGGCAGAGGTCACATGCTAACGCTAATGCCCACTCAGCACTTGTGGATCGGATTGCACTGGGTGTTGAACATTTTTTCTCCCCTCTGCTTTACACCCCATACTTTTCCTCCTCCCTGCATTTTCTCATTTAGAGTCACCCCCCCAGCCACCCACTCACCATCCGCTGCCAGCTCACCTGCCTGTGTTTGCTTTTCTTTGTGATCAACAGCTCAAGTTGTGGCACTTGAGGTGCGAGAGATCAATAACAGTTTACATGGCGGCGTGAAATGTTCAGTCATTCTCTAATGAATCTTTACCCCAGCCCCATACATTCCACAAGTCAACACTGGCCACCCTCCCCCGTGCAGGCACCTCTGGGCCTTTTTGGCTTGATATCAGGCCACCCGGTTGGAGCACGCACTGATGGAACAAAAAGGAGTGGAAGGACACTCAGACGTGCTATTCTGGGCACTAGCGAATCTCCTGCCCCAGAGCTCAAGGTTGGATGAGTTAAGATATGTTGGCGAGGATGGTCTGGAGCAGCAGGAGGGTGGGGGTGGGGGTGGGGGCTGGGGGTGGTGGAGGATGAATGGTGGAGGCTGAGATGACGCGGCGGTGTTGCTAAGTTCTGGAATGCAAAGGGGCTCTTTGGTGCGGGTCTGAGGTATGACGTCCTGTTTAGGAAATGTCACAGCGGCCCGAGAGGCCCAGGGCGGGTTTGGAGTGAGAGAGGAGCGGAGGGAGGGAGGGAGGGTGGCAAGCAGGCAGGCAGGCATGCATGGGATGGGATGGGATGGGATGGGATGGGATGGGATGGGGATGGGTGGTAGTTGATTCCACTTGCGCATGGAGTCTGGAGAAATGGAGGAGAAGGGCGGCGGGCAGTCGTCGGGCTCGCCGAATGTACAGTCGTGGAGACGGCACTGCAGCACTCCGGCGCTGCCCCTGCCTGGAGACTACAGAGCGCAGGGTGCAACGAGTGCAGGATGGGAGAGGGAGACAGGAAGCGAGCGAGCAACAGAAAGTGGGTTACTACCCTTAGTGTCGTGGGTTCAGTCAGTGACACACATACCCTACATAACCCCCGCCATCCAATGCCTGCCTACCCGCCCGCCCGCCCACCCACCCGCCCGCCACAACTGCTATCACAGTTAATACACCACCACAGCTGTTTGCCGTCAATCCCCTTTTCTATCCCTCTCAGCGCACACGCACATACACACCGCCCTCCCTTTTAGAACTCATATCCCACCTCAATACCAATATTTCTCCACCGGCCGTCATCCAGTTTATCGTTCCTTCCCATCCTTTTTTCTTTGGAATAAAGTGGAAGTCCTGTAACTCCAACCTTCTGGAAATCAGAGAGGACCACAAGAAGCAGAGGGCAGGAGGGGGAAAAAACATTAGAGGTGGGGCCAAAAAAAAAAAAAAAAGGCATCCGAGAGAGAGAAGCAAATGTCCCAGCAGAGAATCACAGTGAATCCGATCACAAGTGGCTGAAAGTAATCTGGTCCAGGCCAAGAAAGAAAGGCCTTATTAATTATTTCCTGTAATTTATCTTTTTCCTCTTTTTTTGTTCAGAGAAAAAAATAATATAAAAAGAAACAGAAAAGGCTGTTGTGTCCCCAGCCCAGCAGTTGTGAGTTAACGAGTCCGTCATTAGATAGCAGCAGCGCTGCAGCCGTGAGAGTCTAATGAGCCAGAGAACACTCTGCTGCAGCAGCCTGCTGCCCGGCCAGCACAGCTAACGCAAGAGAGAGAGAGAGGGAGAGGGAGGAGGAAAGAGAGAGAGGAAGGGAGAGAGGGAGAGGGAGGGATAGAGACTGCTGGAGAGAGTGTGAGAAGGGAGGGAGAGAGAATGAGCAAGCAAGGCAAATCCATGTGGACGATAGCAGCCCTCCCTACCCACCCACTAAATCTCCTCATTCACCTGCTCTTCCTCTACAACCCCGTACTTCCTCGTTCTTCCACAGCCTTCCTCTTCCTCTGTCCCCCCGCCCCCCCTCCCCCCCCCCCCACCTTGATGAGGTTGAAGGAAATCAAGAAAAGCATCACGGCCATCTCCAAGGTGTCTCTCTCTTGTGTCTGTCCTGGTGAGTAGTTCGTCTTGTGGTGCCGCTGCAGAACAGTAAATTCCACTCCCCCATACCGACCACGCTGTACACAGGCAAGGCGATACATGCAGTTAATAACCCAGAGTGGAGGAGAGGGAGAACGAGCGAGCGAGCAGAGTGAGAGACAGAGGGAGCCCGAGTGAGCCGAGCTGAGCTGAGCAGAGCGCAGTGCTAGAGAACGAGGAAGACGTCAGTGCAGAGCAGAGCAGAGCAGAGCAGGCCGGCTGGGGGGTAAACTCTGGTCCGGGGGGAGGCAGGCACAGGCAGCATATATTACCTGTCAGCTCAGTTTCCCCCCCGCGCACTCTGCTCCTCCCTCTCGCTTCCATCCAGTGTGTGAAGAGCCATAATGACCTCCAGAGCGCTCCAGCTGCTGCAGCTATCGCATGCTCGACTCGCTGAATCAGCGCCTCTGATAGGGGTTGGGGTGTGTGTGGGTGGGGGGGTGGAGGGGTGCGGTGGGGTGGGGGGATGGCTGTGCAAGGGAGGGGGTTGAACATGGTGAACGGGGGAGAGACAGTGAAGGGGAGAGAGAGAGAGAAAGAGACAGAAAGAGTGAGTGAGTGACTGACTGACTGCAAGGGGAGGGGGTAAAAGAGGTGGAGAGAGAGAGAGAGAGCTGCAGGAAGAAAGCATACTCACGCCTTACCTTTTAGGAGGGGAGCGACATCATGCTGACACGAGGAGCTGCCGTTGCTGCTCTAAAAATGAGGCAGAGAGAGAGGAGGAGGGGGGAAAAAAAGAACTGCAGCACCCCCACCCCCTAGCTCCTCCATGTGTATTCTCTGGGCTTTCTGTGAGCATGTCCGGGACTGCAGGAGTGCACTGTAGGGGCACTCTTCCCTGTTCATATTTCTTCCTGTCTTCCCTCTGTCAATAGACGGATAATTAGCCACTTGCCATGTCAAATATGATTTCGAAACTCTTTGGACTTCAAGGCTTTACTGAGGCGAAATACAGTACATTTGAGGAATACATGAACAAATGAACAAATAAACCAGGGACATCACTCCACGAGGGCTTCGAATACATTTTATCCCAGTTTTTTTCCACGCCTGTGCAGTCCTGTTGAGTATTCTGCTTGTTGCCTCAGCAGTTTCACAAGTGCTAATTTTGCTTCAATAAAATGTGAGACTCTTGGTGGTAGCCTGCTATGTCTAACCTTGGCTTGGTGTGAGTCTGAGGCTTCCACCCCCAGTGGGGGCTCTCCAGGCGCTGGTCTCCCCTTAGGGGAAAAAAGGTCAAAGAGCTGGGTCAGTGGAAGGGTTTGGGGAGGAGGGGGAGGTGTTTGACGTTGACGAGGGTCAGCAGAGGAAGAGGCTAACTGTCGTAGCTCCTGTGTTTGTACTTCAGAGGAGAAAAGCTAAACCGTATTGAGCTTTACAGGCAGGCAGGCATTCAAAACATGTGCTGGCCAGTCGCCTGTCTCCTCTCCGGTGTCTCTCTCACCTCCCTGTGACCATATTTAGTCAACCAGTGCAAAAAATAACCCCCCCTTCACCCCACCCTCGTCCTCGACCTCCCTCCTCCTCCTCCTCCTCTTCCACCACCACCGCTAGCCCCAGCACCAGTAGTGTGTCCTCTTGCAGCTGTTCCCCCTTCCGCCTGCTCCGGGAAGCCTCCATCCTGCGCTCCGCCTATCGATTGCACGTCCTGCACAACAAGGAACTAGCCCGTGTTAGCGCAGCCGTGGCTGCCATTTGCTACACTATTTTTAGTACTGCCAAATAAAGTGGTCTCTTCTCTTTTTCCCCTCCCTCTCTTTGCATCTTCTTTTCATCTCTCTCTCTCTCCACACTCGCTTCCTGCAGCTTCATGTCTGCTTCCCTGGCTCGTTCTCTCTTTGTCTTTCCATCTCTCCATCTTTGTCATTTTCAACACTACTTTCCTCTCTTCTCTTTTTAAGTAGCTCTGTAACATGCTGGATATGGTAGATATTGCCCCTGCTCCACTCTATACTTAGAAACAGGCACAGTTGGGTGTCTGAGGAGCGAGGAGGAGGAGGTGGAGGAGGAGGTGGGTTGGTGGGGGGGTAGCTGAAGCGATAGTGCCAGTATTTGTGTGAAATCTATTAGGCACCGGAGAACAGTGTGCACTACATCACACCTGTAACCAAGCTTACGCCAACACTGCTCCTCAAGATGATCCCTAGCTTCAGCACAGCCTGATGCCCTTCAGCTGTCTCATAGGCACATGGTCTTGTGTGCCGTGATTTATCTCACTTATTGGTTGTGCATGTGATTTTCAGTCTGGCTCCTTTCCTCACCCCCCCCCCCCCCCCCATCCCTCTCTCTCCTGCTGCTTTGGAGTTTTTGTTCATTTTCAAGTGCCACTTTTTCCTCACTTCCTTAGGCAGAGTTGCCAAAATATCTGTTTAATTAGGAAGTCAGATTGTCGGATGGCTGAGCTGGAGCTGTCCTCTGTGCCCTCTCCAGGGCAGCGTCAAGCCTGCCCGATTGCCCGGCAGTGCCACGCCACGCCACGCCACGCCACGCCACGCCACGCCACGCCACGCCACACCAGCTACAGTGACAGCCCCGGCCTGTGTGGCCCAGCTCTCCCCAGCATCCTAATTGCTCTGCTGGAGGCATCAGCTAATCTCTCAGCGTAATGTTTCCTCTCCGTTTAATGCACTGTCCCCTTTTTAAATAGTAATGGGCTTTGAGGAAACTGTGGATTGACCTTGGATTCTCTGAATCCTTCTTGGGCACTTTGTCATGTCTGTGTCCTGCCCTTGAGGGAACACCCCCCCCTGCCCCCCCAAAAAATAGCTCACCCTGCCTCAGCCCGCCAGAGAGGAATTGGCTGGCCTTAGACCTGGGACATCCAAATATGCACCTGCTGTCAAAAGTCCTGATTTAATGAGAGGCCTGGGTCCCATGCTGGTCACCGTGTGAAGTGGCGAGTTGCTCATCTTTCTGTTTGGGACGCATCCAGAGTGGACTTAATGTCGTCTTCTTTTATCTGGCGGCTGTTTCGTGCTCTCTTAATAGCGGGTGCTAAAACGGCACTGTGCGGCCAATCACTCCTCTGTCAAAGTGGCTCACTAGTAGCCTAATTCTTTCTCATGAATCTTTGGCTTGGACTTCAAAGCGCAATTCAATTAATGCATTGCTGCTGTAATTTATTGCCACTGGGTTACATTGTATTTATGACTATTACAAGAATTGACTGGTTGCCAGGTGTGAGCCTGTCTAATGCATCCACTTTCAGAGCATTGCTTTCTGTCTTACGAGGCCAGTGAAAATACTGAATGACTGCTGCTCCACCAGCGTTTGCCGAATAGGTTGCATGCCAGCAGGCTTCGTCCAGGATGATTCCTCAGTGCTATGCTCCGGCATACCAGTGTTCCTATTAGGGCAGCGTGATTATGGCGAAATACATTACAACATTTAATTTGGTCACCATTGACGTTATTAAATATGATTAGTGTCTCAATTTTTACCTCTCTTTAATTTATGGGTTTGCCTGTGGAAATGACACCATGATGCTGTTCCCTCTGGCTTTCATTTAATACATTTTTAAATCTTATTGGTTTTAATATTGGTATCACAGCATATTATGGTTAAATATTACAATGTACTGAATATAATTATGTCTTCACGGATAGTAAATGGAAGAATATCTGTTATTCATTTATTTGTGTACAGCACTGACAATAATAGTATTATAAAATGCTATAAGCTACCAGGGATTTTGAGATAATGATTAAATGTGCATCCAGTTAGGTTGGGACTGTTCTATCTAAGTAACTGTATGGGTAAAATAGACCGCTGGGAAAGTTTAGCATAAACCCATAGCAGCTAAGCATAGCAGACCTGCTAAATGCCTGGCCAACAATGTGAAAGCGACAGTTGTATTAAATAACTCTCTTGCAACTTCTGTTCCCACCCACCCACTGAAAACATTCTGGTGCTGTAGTAGGCACCAATAACGAATACCATCCGGTTAGCATCCAAAGCTGATCTCCAGCTGGTCTTGCTTTCCTCAACATCACACCAGTTTATCTATCTCCCCTACTCTGCTTGAAAAGCCGTTTCACTTGCCTAGTTTCCTCTTCTTGTTAGCAAACAAGGGTGGTTACCATCTGCCTCTGCTCAACCAACGTAGCTTCACCCTATGTATTCCAACTGTCACCCATCCCTAGCCCCTGCTCTTTCTCTCTTGGGCCTGCCCAGTCATATCCATGTGCTCAGGTGTACTTTGTGCAGGTTGAACCGCTTTTCATGGATTTCACTGTACCTGTTTCCTCGTTGTGGGGGTTGTTTTATTGACTGTTGCATCGTTGGACTATGACTGTCATCTCCAGGCTTGTGGTGGCACAATTGGACACCAAGCTGCTCATTGGCGACTTCAAATTTCCCATGTATATACTGCCCCACTACTTGGACTGTGTGGCGCCACAAGTCCTTTCCTGTCTAATTCATGATTCTCAAATTTCTGCAACTGAAATTGCAACTTGCTGTTCAGTCAATGGTTATTTTATTCAGGGAAAAAAAATCCTGACTGCCTGCACAAAGCAAAAGGATTTCACCAGCAGCATAGATGTGCTCAACAATAAATTCTTTAGGCGTCACAGCTAGTCCTCAGTCACTTCGCATGGAATTGTACACCCTGCCTAAGCTCTTCAGTAGTTTCTGTACAGAAAAAGGAATCACCTCTCCATCCGTATAAAGGCTTCCTTCCACTAGTTTTTCCTCACTGATAGATACACTTCTACATTTACCAGCCTTCGCTTCACAAGTACACCATCAATCATGTCAGCACTTGTCTGCCTCGGCTGAAAGAGGCAAATGTTTATGATTGGTGAACGTTTGAAACAAGCCTTTTAATTGCCTCAGGCCCTTGGGCACAGGGAGACAAATGACTTTCTTAATGTTATTGGTTTCGGCTTCATTTTGGCAGTGGATTGCAGTCCCACTCCAGTGAGATTTTATTCTCTCAGCAGTGCGGAGATGTAAGGAGCAAGATTTACTTTCTTATGAGACGTTGTTATAGGGCGAATAAAACACATGCGATAAAAGACATTTAAATCACAACATTGTTTCAGCAAATAAATTTCTTATATCTGTTTGCAAGCACAGTGGTATTGAGGGAGCCAACCATAAATCCTTAGTTTTGTTTGTGCTGAAATAGATTTTCACGTGTCCGATGTAAGAAGGATTAGAATGCTGCAGCACTGTGCTGTAGACAGACCTTGAAAAGCACCCAGTTGGGTAATTTACTGAAATATCTTTAGCTAAAATTAAATTCCTCAGTAAACTGGAAATTGCTCTTTCAAAGACATTTCTCTGACTTTCACTTATGTGGGAAGGACAATATTGGTATTCAGTACCCCAGTCAATCAAGGTATGAGTTACGTATATTTTGTGTTGTGGTATTATTATGTTATGGTACTGTTGCTGTGCTTATAAGTAAACTAGTCCTTGTAAACCTACTCCACAGTCCAGACTTACCTGACTTGGAAGTGAATAGAGCTTTTGATCACTCTGAGAAGTCTTCATGTTCTGGTCTGATAGAGATATATCAGTCATCTGATTAAGGAGCCCCATTCCAGACCATAGTGTGGGGAAGGTCTTTAATTTGATTCTGAGTTAGCAGACATTGGTCTTAGCAGGCTCTTTGCTATCAGAGATTGCCTGTAGCCCCCCTGTATTACTCTACAATGCCTGCTGCATTCTCTACCATGCTCTCTCCATCTTGATGCCTTTAAGTGCTCCATCATTGAGCAGGTCAGGCCGGCGAGCAGCAAGTGGCGTAAAAGTGATTTATTGTGGTACAGCCTGGCTGCTGTTGGGGGAAGCCTGTGGCAGCAGCCTCTCAGCCAGTGACCCCTTAGCAACACACACACACACACACACACACACACACACACACACACACACACACACACACACACACACACACACACACACACACACACACACACACACACACCTTTTACTTGGTTCACCAGATTTTTGCTTATGAATTCAAATAAAGACATGGCAGTATGGTCATGGCATTTCCTGCATAGCCTGCAGCTTGCTGCCTGATCTCCAGATGTAATTATGAAAATTTTGAAACAGTTGTAACACACATTGCACTAGCTGTTTGGACCTGCACTTGGCCATCCGTCTGTCTGATGTAGCACTGTCTTAATTGTAGTCATAAAGAAATGTTTCATGTTTTACATGACTAGTGCATTTCTGGAGCATTTCTCAAATTACATAATCTTTGCCCTTCATGAAGACATTGGAGAGCAATGATTTTAAACAGTGGAGAACAGTGATTTTCAACAGTGTTGCAGTAACCTTTGTTTTTTTTCGCTTGGAAGATATAAAAATGACCTTTCACCAATCGGCTGCCTGTAGTGGGTGGGTCTGTATGACAGAGGGACTTTGGGAAAGGGACTGGGAGAACCGACTCATCCAGAAGGAGGTCTCTGTGCCCTGATACATATTTAAATCCCTGCCAAAAAAACTGGGGGCAACTCCAGTGCAGCCATGTCATGTCATAGAGGGGGAGAGGGTTGAAGGAGCAGAGAGAGAGAGAGAGAGAGAGGGTACTCTCTGCTCAAGGACACACTTAGCCTCAGAGCACATGATTAATAATCCTTGCACTGCACGTGCTCAAAAACATTATTGCTTTTCCAGAAAGAAAAAAAAATCAAAATTTGTTAACCATCAATCTTGCTCCCCCCCCCCTCACCCCCCAAACCCTGATGCTAACCCCTCCCCTAACACACACACTTTGTAAATAATTAAAACATCCTCTCAGAACTGTATTAATGCAGTTCACCTCTCTTTTGACAAGGGTACATGTATATCGTCTAACCTTATTTGAGAATTCATCATATACATATTCATTTAATATCAGGGGGTGTCTGTCATTATTTATTTATTACTCATTCACCTCGTGGCAGCTCAATGTCAGTGAACTTTCGCTTAAATTGTGATCCCAAAGCCAGTTGTATATAAAGTACACGGGCGTGGCATTGGCGCTCACTTTCCCCTCCCTTTTTTTTTTGCTACCTCTTTTTTGATGCACATGGGTGCATTGTCCGAGTATGCTACACATCCCGGCATGTCCCGCACAAGGTTATCGTGTTCTGTAGTGCAGACGCGAATCGTGCTCAGGGCCGGACAGGCATTAGTGAAGATCCGTGCTGCATGCTCTACCTTGTGTTCATGTCTGACCTATGCTCCGGCGTTGAATTATTAATCATGCCATGACCATGGAAGTTTGCTTGCTTGCCTAAGAGATGGTTGCCTAAGAGATGCACCTCTTCTAAAGTCTTGCAGTGCAGCCTGACGGGCGGTAAAAGGAGTCAACCCTCTGCTGGGCAACTATTTTCTCCTTGAAAGACTTTTCACATAAAAACTACAATGTAAACCTGTAAATAGACACGTATTTGGCTTCCAGAATAAAAAAAAAAACACAGAGACAGCACTCACTGTCTTTAATATGTATTTTAGTTACCATTTTAGAAATGTGTAAGCCTTTACAATGTTTTTGTTACACTCTCACCTGTCTATTACTTTTGTAGTAGGTGGATGGCAGGAATGAGCCCTAAAAAAATTGTGAAATAACTTTTTTGGATAAACAAGACACAAACCTGACCACTTCAGCATGTCCAATTTCTTGTTTATTTGCTACTGACAGCAGCAGTCATTCATGAGATGTTCTCTGGCAATTCATTAGCAGACTTTTTTTCCTCCATTTGGAAGGCGGAGGACAAGAAAATTGAGAGAAACAGTGAAGTGGTTTGTCGGAGAAACAAGCTCGCTGAGAAACCCCTGCAGCTCCGGCAGACTCACCGAGCTTCGGCACCTCTGGTAAACAGTTTGGAGTCGAGGTGATTTAGAGCGCGAGATTTATGAGCCCGCCGTACATCAGCAATGCTTCTGTCGTGCCTGCATCCCCTCGCACTTACCCCGCTGCCACAGCGCCCCGCGGCCCCCCACCTGCTGATGTTGACAGAGCCGAGGCGGGCGGCCGATCGAAGACCTCTACTCCCAGAGACTGAATTCTCCACTGCTCCGTGAAGGAAGTAATTCTCCAGTTTACCTCGCTGTCAAATGCCATATGCTCTCTAAGTGAGGGGTGGGGTGGAGGTAGAAGTGTGTGTGTGTGTGTGTGTGTGTGTGTGTGTGTGTGTGTGTGTGTATTGGGGTGGGGAAGGTAGCGGGTGGCATGCTGTCATATTTTGTGTATTCCTGCTACTGTCTTTCCTGGAAGGAAAAGATTGTAGAGCTTTGACTCACTCACGCCGGCTTAGTGGGAATGGGCAGAGCTAAAAAAGTGTTTTTTTTTTATTTGTATTATTTTTTGGATTTCTGAGGTGTGTCTTTAAAATTCAAGTATTTACTGATAGATAAGTATTTCTTTTTTTATTTTTTATTTCTGCCCCACAAGATTTGATTTGCTCATCTGTGCACCGTTATGTGTGTATGAGCAGGGATGTCTGTTAGCAGAGCAAGGCCTTCATTTTATTGCAGCAGCATATTTTTTTATCACTCTGATAGCTGGATAGGAGAGCATAAATAATTGGGTCGTGGGTATCAGTCGGCTGTTGGCTCTTTCTCTGGCTGGAGAATGATTGCTTTGAAAAGGCTGTGGCTCACTGATGCAAAATGAATGAGGGATTCTTTTTAAGCTAGGTGTTGCACCTCTCTCCCAGTCTGCTGCGGAGGAATGGTGCAGTCCTCGCCCTTTTAAAATGCACCAGTGGTCTCGCACGGGGCACAAACAGAAGCGTCTCGGCTTGGCGCTGACAAGGGAACATCATAGAAATGCAGCGGGTTAACCCACATCCCTTATGGTAATGCCCACTAATGAAGCCGAGCACACAAAGGTAGACAAAGGCGCAGTAAGGTCAAATGGAAAGTGAGAAAAGGAATCCAGGCAGGACTTAGGAAAACGCCTGCCTTTTTTTTTGTTTGCACATCCATCCCCTACAGTCCTGCAGTGACTTTGTGCCTACCTGTTTTTTCCCCTGTTGGGTGTCTCTAAAGACACCCTCCCTCCCCGACACACACGTGCGCATGCACACCTATGTCGTTACACAAAAACACACACACACACACACACACACACACACACACACACACACACAGAGCACAAAGTCACACTTGGGTAGGTGCTGGTCTGGCACAGGAGGACGGCACATGCAAATGAATGCCTTGAGCCCAAGCTGTCATATACTCCAACGGCTAGCATGGTGTCTCGCAAAGTGCTCCCCGGGGATTGAGCCACTGATGGCATTAATAATGCGCAGGCTGTTGATTTTACGGTTTATATATTTATATATTTGTGTCCTCCAGAGCACACCTTTGGGACAGCGACTGTTTATAAACTGTAACTTCTTCACCATTCCAGACCATGCATGGTGCAGGTTCCAGAATTCCACACACACTTATTGTTCCAGCAGGATTTTTGTGCCTGCAGGATGTGAGTACCAAAAAAAAAGTAAATTATTCAGCTTTTTTGTTTTTTAATTTAATTTTATTATTGTTTTTTTTTTTTTTTTTTAATCAGTTATTTTTTGGTGTTATCCATAGTGTTTTTGTGTGCAGTGTTTGAAAGGTGGGCACTGGTCCTCTGGTGTATTTGCCAGCAAGTGTTTCTGTGCCCTAGCTGGAGCCACCCTACAGTCCCCACTCTTTAAAGGCGATGAGCTCCCCTGTCAATGACAAATTGCACCAGGGCTGCACAAGACAACAGGCCCCGCTGGTTGGCTCCTAAGGGACCCCAGCATCTCGCAGGGTGACCCAGTTCCATCATGCCTTCTCCTTCACTTCGCTTCTACTCCTGTGCTCTGTTCCTCTCCATTTTGTTTCCTGCCTCTCCCCTCTTCTCTACACTGCTTGGAGCGTTTTGCGTGCGTTCAGAACTTGGGCCACAGCAAAAGACCACTGCCACAGACAAATCTGAGAGCAGAAACTGCAGCTTGCTTCTGTTTCGCCCTACCGATTCTGCATCTTTGCCACCCCCTCTTTTCCCCTCATGTGAAACCTTGTCTCCACATGCTACATCCGCGTAGCCATGCAGATAATGCAGTTCCCCCTCCTAAAGCACCACCTTTGGATACCGTTGCACCTTCGTCGCATCTCTACCCCTGTCCACCTTGGCTCCCATGTTAACCTTATCATTACATAAGAAAGGCAGTGCTTTTGTTTTCTATTTCTCTCTCTCTTTCTCTCTCTCTCTCTCTCTCTCTTTCTCATGTATTTTTTTCTCTCTTTGCCTTTCTAACAAATATTTAACTGCAATGCAGCAGTGCCAGCCTGTGCATTAATATTTATGCCCGCCCAATCTACCCAACATGGCAGGGAGCCTGTCAGTCCAGGCTGCATCTGTAGGGGTTTGCCTCCCCCGCGCCACCTTACCCCAACCACCCTGGCCAGTACCAGACTGGCACAACGCCACCCCCCATCCAACCTGTCCCTCCCCCCCCCCCCACCTCCCCACAGCCCTCACCAGGGGGCGCTAGGCCCTAGATGCTACCGGCAGAGGAGCCAGTTGGGCTAATGCAGTTCTGTGTGTGGGTGTGTGCTAACAAATGCACTATTGACTGCATCAGAGATGGACGCAAAGCAAGCACAACCATCTTGGTTTTTTTTTTTTTTTTTTTTGTGCCTTTTTTTTTTTTTGCAGCCAGTCTGTTTCTAGGAATGTGTCCATGTGCAGTAATGCAGAGTGTGCATCCACAGCTCTCTCCCAGCTTTCTCTGCTCTCTGAAACATGGTTTTAACATTCAGACATACAGCTAGGATAGGCACTCTTTTCAGCCCGATAGCCATATCCTGCTCATATATATATATTCTGTTTCACCTGGTATTTCCACCTGCCACTTTTTGTCCTTGAAAACGACAGAACAGGTATGGTGTCCTCATTACCACTGACTTGTGCTTCACAGTGTGGCTATTTCCTTTTCTAAATATAGTGTGCGTATGTTCGATATGCATATAATATTTATCATCATGTGCATACGAGACCTGCAAAAGCCAATAGTGAGCAGCTGGATCATTATCTCTATGTCCTGTGTTCCTTATAGAGTTTTGCCATAAAAGCAGCAGTCACACTTGAATGTTTAATCGGGCTTTCCAGAATGTAGTGATGTATATGCCTGCAGGCAATGCAGGTGCGAATGTGTGTCTTGTATGTGTGTGTGTGTGTTGTGAGTGTGTGTGTGTGTGTGTGTGTGTGTGTGTGTGTGTGTGTGTGTGTGTGTGTGTGTGTGTGCTAGTGTGAGTCTGTATGTGTGTGTGAGAGAGAGAGAAGGAGTCTGTGTGTGAGTGTGTGTGGACACACATTGGCGTATGCACTGCAGCACAGCAGCTTCGCTCTGCAGCGCACCAAGTCAGTATGAAGCTGCTGATGTGCTCTCTCCCTCCTCTCTCCTCTCTCTCTCTCCCCTATTCTCTCTCTCACACACATTTTTCCTCTCTTCGCTCTGTCTTTCTTGTATCGCACAAAAGCCAGAGACTGGCTTAAGTACAATCCACCCTGCAGCAGTGCAGCCCTCCAAAGGACTGTGGCCCAACACCCTTCTTCATCACAGAAATTACTTTTCATTAACCTCTCCTCTTTCTCACTCCATCGCCCCCACCTCTTTCACTTCCCCTCTCTCTCTCCGACTCTCTCTCTCTTTCTCTCTCTCTCTCTGCATCTCTCTTTGGCTTTCCCTCTCTCTGTCTTTCTCTCTCTCTTTCTCTCTTATTCTTTTTTTTCCCTCTTCCTCCCTCCTTCATGTGCAGGCTCTCTAACAGCATAAAAGCTATTCTCAGAATAATGCCAGAGCCCCCCCTTGGAGTAATGGCGGAGCCCCGGTGACATTTTGAGGTTAGCTTTTACCACTTTAACACGGGGGATCAAATGAATGCCAGAGCAGGACTTTGACTACCAAACACCCCCGAAATGTTTCAAGTGTAACTGATTTTCTTCGCGTACAAAATGTGCCAGCCGCCGATGGTGTAAGATCCCTAGGTCGAGGGCTGTTGTACAGAACCAGTGGCACAGAACCGCTCTGAAGAGGAGGGAGAAAAAAAGGAACAGAGAAAGAGAGGGGGAGAGAGAAATGGGTTGAGATGGGATGGAGGGGAAAGGTCAGACACCCTCCGAGAGCACAGGACTGGTGTGCATCTTTCTGGTCCACCCCCTCAGTCCCTCCGCACTGCTCTCTGATCAGCCTCTTCCTGTCTGTACCCATCCCTTTTCTGCCATTGTCGTATATTTCCTTTTTTTGTCTGCCTCCCTCTCGCCTGTGTCTCTTCTTGTCAGTGCTTGCTGCTCACCCACCGATGCAGCCCATTCTGTTGGCAGATGCTGCACAGATTCCCAATCAGCCTCCTCATGTGTGTGTGTGTGTGTGTGTGTGTGTGTGTGTGTGTGTGTGTGTGTTTCTGTATGTGTGTATGTGTGTGTGTGTTTCTGTATGTGTGTGTGTGTCTGTGTGTGTGCATGTGTGTGTGTTTGTGTGTTTCTGTATATGTGTCTGTTTCTGTGTGTGTGTCTGTGTGCATGCGTGTGTGTGTGTGTGTTTCTGTGTGTGTGTATGTTTTTCTGTGTGTGTGTGTATGTTTTTCTGTGTGTGTGTGCGTGTGTACATAAGCTTACTCCCACAGACCCCCAGTCCCTTGTTGCTGCTTGTCCCCGGTCCCCTGTGCAGGCATCCCCATATTGCTGTTTCTCTTATCGTGGTCTCCTGTGGCTGCGTACCCTCCCCTTGACCTTTATGAACCTTCCACCAGCTCTTGATAAGCAGCTGCATGTTAGCCTATTAGCATTCCCCAGCAGAGAAACAGGCTTCCAGATGATGGGTGCATTATGCATTTGAGACGGCAGCGAGATGCATGTTAATGGATGCCTCTCGCTCGTCGTCTACCTCAGCAGGGATAAAGGGAAGCCTTTCGGGTATTTAAGCGGTTACACTGCCCTGTTGTTCAGTGACGTCACCTTACATGTGCAATAACTCACTCTCTCTTCCTCTTTCTCTTCTCTCCCTCTCCGTGACTCTCCCCCACTACCCACCCCCTTCCTTGCTGCAGTGCTATGCGTGTACTGCTGTCCAAGCTGCCCAGACCCTGGATTGTGGATGAGAAGAAGGACGACGGCTACACAGCCTTGCACCTGGCTGCGCTCAACAACCACGTGGAAGTGGCCGAACTCCTTGTGCACCAGGTAACTACACTACGCCCTACTGCACGTGCCACACCCCACTTGCAGCAAGCACAGGATTTTTTTACGTGAAAGGGACAATGTGAAACAAATATGACTCAAATGTGGATGTGTTTTCACATGCAGTTATGACATCGTGTTACATAAGGGTAGTTGTGTGTATGCTGTGCAGCATTGTTGTAAATGAAAAATTCCATGTTAAAAATTTTGTAAGTAGAACAAAAATGTCTATCAGTGAGGAGTAACTGCTTAGCTGGGGTTACAGCCATCAGAGACGTACAACATAGTCATAATACAGTGAACTTAATGGTCCATTGTACCTCTGATAAATGAAACTAGCAGTGCTGAAGTTCGCTGGGCGCAGTGACGTGTCTAAATAAGCATGAGCCTTGCGTGGCCTTTTAGAGGGGGGACCGACTGGCAGCGTAACCTGCTTGTGACGTCCTCCTTGGCCATCTCTGCAGTGGCAGCCGCCATTGCTGGAGTGCAGCCCCTGGCTCTGTGTGCTGTGTTGCCTGCTACAACAACCGCCAGCCAGATCCACCGGAGTCCTGTCCAGGGATGAGATGAGTGTGAGGGCGCGGGTGACGGTTCTCGTGGCACAGAGGCGCTAGCTAGCGTGAACGTGCCACGCCGTTACTGCAGCATTCCAGCAGCTGAGTGACGATGCCAGCCTGCCTGTGCCATGGTCGTGCAGAGCCGGTACACACGCCTGCTCGTGCCTCTGGCTCCAAGGCCCTGTCAGACAGACAGACACACAGCCAGAGCCTTGGAGCCGGGGTAACAGAGTCTTGTAGCGGGGCTAACAGAGTCTGCAGTGCCGCAGCGCAGAGCTTAGTGGCATGTCGCGCTTGGTGTCTCTCGCAGAGAACATCTGAATATAAACGACCTGGACCAACTAAAAACCACACAAGCATCTTTAAAATAACCTGCAGGATATGTCACTCCTTTAATGGAGTTTGCTGTAGTGAAATGTTTTTGGGGGGGTGGAAGGTAGCAGGGGAGGCAGAGGGAAGAAATGAAAATTGGATTTTATGTTGCATCTGTCCAGGAAACGAATGTGTGTCCCACTGATGCAGGAAGCCCACACCCGCTTGCCTGCGAAGCCGTGCTTGCAAATGGAAAAACAGGGGAGGAAGCGGCATGCTTCTTGCCACTCTGACTGGGGCCGTTCATTATCAGAGTGGTTTCAACTGTGTTTGGGTTTTCACATAAGTAATGGTATTCCGTGGGCAGGCCAACACTGCGCTATGCTGTTTGTGTGTATACACAAGCCAGGTCTGCTTGCAGTGTTTGTGGTTCAGCCGGAGGTGGCGAGAGTCCACACTTAATGTCTGTCCCCTCGTGTCCTCTCCTCCTCCAGGGAAATGCCAGCCTGGATGTCCAGAATGTCAACCAGCAGACCGCGCTGCACCTCGCCGTGGAGCGCCAACACACCCAGATCGTTCGGGTCAGTGCCTTTCTCCTTCCTCCTTCATCCTCCTCTTTTCTCCTCCTTTTCTCCCGTCAGCTCTTTTTTTCCCCCTTCTTTCCCCTGAGCCCTCCAATCCTCTCTTTTCGACACCACTCCTCTGGCCACTATCTCAATCCCATCTGACGTCTGCTATCTTCTGACGTTATCTCTCTGTCCCATCTCCCCTGCCCCCTTCCCCGCCTGTCTGCTCTAAGCACTCAGAGTGCCGTGTGTGTGCTTGTGTGTGTGTGTGTGTTGGGGGTGAACCTCATGATGGTGGGCCTGCTGCGGCAGTACGAGCCCTTCAGCCCTGATTGATGTAGTGCTGAGAAGCATGGGCTGGGAAAGCACAGGGGGGAGATTGTGTGGGCGGAGTGAGGAAGTCCTGGGGAAGGCCTGCTGAGCTGCCATCTTGTGGCCACTGATGGGATTGCAGCACAGTTCCTCACAGGAAGTTTCATCTGTCCATCTTGTAAAGTGTATAAAAATAAATAAATATTTAACAAGTGCGGTTTTCCATCAGTAACTGCCATGCCATTGTGCCATCCATCTTGCAATATTTAGGGGAGCAAGGCAACTTTCTTCTCACACCAAAAGAAGTTTCCGAAACGTGTTCTCACTGTGTGTCCTATGCTTGGCTCTGTAGTTGCTGGTGCGGGCGGAGGCTAAGCTGGACGTGCAGGACAAGGACGGGGACACACCGCTGCATGAGGCGCTGCGCCACCACACGCTGTCCCAGCTGCGGCAGCTGCAGGACATGCAGGACGTCAGCAAGGTGGAACCCTGGGAGCCGTCCAAGAACACGGTACGGACCACCGGGCTCGCAAAACACCCCACCCGACCCACCACACAACTCAACCCCGCACACCTGAATGCACATGCTACTTCTAGGTGACTACCTAGTGTGTATTTGACCCCCCCTTGGCCTACAGTGTAGTCCACTGATGTGATGCACTTTAATAAATAATTGTGCTAGCACTTCAAAACCTGCAGTGCATCTGTGCCTTGGGTGAGGTGAGGTTTTGAGTGTCTGGACTCTCAGGTAATGCACTGTTGAAATGAGCTCTGAGTCAGAGCTGAGTGTCTAGTTGTTTGGTAAAAGCACTGCTGTAAAGCAAGCTCCTAGCGCATGCACTCTGTGTGGGCTTGTTGGTGCGTTTAGCACAGGCAGAGAGAAAGCACTAGGGATTGGGATGTACAGGTATGTATCCAGTCAGGCCAAATCTCCCTCCCTCTCCACCTCCTTGTATTTCCCTCTCTACTTGTCTCTATCGGTCTCTCTTTATATCTCTCTTTGTGCCTCTCTTGTACCACGGGCTTGCTGGAGTATGTTCTCCACTGCTGTCAGGATGTGTGGTAGTGCCGTATCTTTCTTCCTGGCTAACGGTGACAGATTAGGTCTTGGTCTGTGCATGGTGTTCCTCAGTCGCTTGAGTAGGCTGCCCAATGAGGCCTTTCAGACAGACACTAGGCTTTACAGTGTAGCTCCTCCAAAGCTGCTTTCCTCAGCGCACACATTCACTAAGGAGAAAAACCCCTCGCGGGTAAAGAGTGCATCCACAAAGTCATGGACACAGGCTGTGGAGTGTCTGTCTGTGTGTCTGTACCGTTTGTGTCCTTGTCTGCATGCTTGTGCAACTGTACTTGAGTTTCTGTGTGTGTGTGCGCGCATGTTTGCACACGTGTGTGAGTGTGTGTGTGTGTGTGTGTGTGTGTGTGTGTGTGTGTGTGTGTGTGTGTGTGTGTGTGTGTGCGTGCACGTATGTGAGCGTGTGTGTGTGTGTAGCCACTAAGGCCTGCTTGTGGGGAGGTGTCCTCCTCTGTCACCAGGGAGGATGGCCCAGCCAACAGGGCCCTAATTGAGACATCAGCTGTGCGTTTGCGCCACTGTCGTACGCTTACAAGATGAGAATTGAATTACCCGGCTCAACGGGTCCATCAGCACAGACACAGACCAAGCCGGGAGAGAGAAAAAGAGAGAGGGATGTGCAGAGAGAGATAGGGATTTACAAAGAGAAAGAGATACAGAGAGAGAGAGAGAGAGAGAGAGAGAGAGAGAGAGAGAGAGAGAACAACTAATAGAACACAATCAGTGAAATGAACCCAATTTTGGCCATCCACTTTACTGGAGTTCCACATGGCTTATATTGAAAGTTTATATGCTAAACACACACACACACACACACACACACACACGCGCACACACACACTTACCCACACACACACACACACACACACACACACACACACACACATACCCACACACTTGCCAAGAGAGATGCGTACATACAGAGCAGAGGAGCTTAGTTGTAAGCCTCTTGTGTCCGTGGGAGTCTCCCTGCGGCTGTAGATGTACTGCATCATGCACCGCCTCTCTTCCATCAAATCTGCCCAGCACAAGTGCACCGACACGGGGGGCTGGTGTGGTGAGGTGTCGGAAACCCTCGGACAGCAAGGCCCACACCATACTCCCAGTAGGGGTGTGCAAAAAATATCGTAATATATCGTATCGCAATATATCGTATCGCAATACACTGTATCGTTTTAAACATCAATATCGTGATACTAATTTTCACAATATACTATATCAATTTCTGACTCCAATCCTATGCACTTTATGTTTTTCTGTTATATTGAGTTCAGTAACTCTGAGTTATGTTGATTTAATTAAGTTTTCATAAGATGTGAGACTATCTAGATTGTAAATAGCAACTGATAATTTAGCTCTATTTTGACATTTTCACTGAACAATGTAGAATATCGCAATATATCGCAATATACCCAGTATCGCAATGTATTGTGATAGAATCGTATCGTGGTATATGTATCGTGATACGTATCGTATCGTGAAGTCCTTGCCAATACCCACCCCTAACTCCCAGTCATGCCGACATTCAGAACCTAATACTGATCCTGTCCTGCCATGCTGCCCATCCCTGGGCAGCTGGTCTCAGGCCTGCCGTTCCACGCCACCTCTGTCCGATCAGTGTTGTGACTGCGCTCCGGCACTGACCTGGGATCAACCTGCTGCTCGTCATCCCTTTCCCAATGGCTGGTTGTAAATCAGTGCGTGCCTGACAGAAGGCTGCTCCCAGGCCAGGCGCCTGTCATTTATTACAGCAGACAGAGTGACAAATCTTCCCTGTATCACGCTGTCGCCCTATTATCGCAGTCACGCAGTAGGGGGTGGGGTGGGGTGGGGTGGGGGAGGAGAACAGAGCAGAGCAGAGGGAGAGAGGTTGCGGCCAGCTATCCATTTAAAAGACTTCCAGACGGAATTTGTATGCTGAAATATCTAATAATAATCTGTCACGGCACTTCAGCTGGCATGCAGAATCCATTATTTCACTTTCAGAGCCATAGAACTGGCCCGGTGGGCTTTATATGAATACGCCATTCTATGGAAGCAGAGTGTGGGGAGTGTGCATGCACACCTAATGAGAGAAAGTGTGTGTGTGTGTGTGTTGGTTTGTGTGTGTGTTTGTTTGTGTGTGTGTATGTTTGTGTGTGTGTGTGTGTTTGTGTTTGTGTGTTCGTGTATATGTGCACACTCATGCATGTGTTTGTGTGTATGTACATACTTGTGTGTGTGTGTGTGTTTGTGTGTGTATGTGTGCATACTCATGTGTGTGCTCTTGCCTCCATCACAGTTAATCATGGGCCTGGGGACCCAGGGGGCCGAGAAGAAGAGCGCCGCCTCCATCGCCTGCTTCCTTGCAGCCAACGGCGCCGACCTCACCATCCGCAACAAGAAGGGCCAGTCGCCGCTGGACCTCTGCCCAGACCCCAGCCTGTGCAAGGCTCTGGCCAAGTGCCACAAGGAGAAGACCAGGTACGACCCTGACATGCCCTACAGCCATAAAGATGCATGCGTGGGCTTATACACTTTTCTCCATGTGGTGTGTGCAATGTGCTCTGCCCCAGTACACTCATAGGCAGTCTTTCCATCTCTCTATCCATCTCTCTGTCTCTCTGTCTCTCTCTCTCTCTGTCTCTCTCTCTTTGTCTTACTCCCCTCTTCTCCATTTTTTCTGTCCTTCTCTCACTCACCCAGTGGGCAGGTTGGTTCCCGTAGCCCGTCTCTGAACAGCAACAGTGAGACGCTGGAGGAGTGTATGGTGTGCTCGGACATGAAGAGGGACACCCTCTTCGGGCCCTGTGGCCACATCGCCACCTGCTCCCTCTGCTCGCCCCGGGTCAAGAAGTGTCTCATCTGCAAGGACCAAGTCCAGTCAAGGACTAAGGTAGGCAATAGCACGATGGTTATGAAATGATGCTTCTGACTAGGATAGAGATTGTCACATAGATCATGTTTTGACAAAGATAGCTTGATAGAGCAAAATTAGCATTTTGGCCAGTGCTCAAATCTTGTATTTTCTTGTCGTGTGTGTGTACGTTCTTGTTTAGATCGAGGAATGTGTGGTGTGCTCTGATAAGAAGGCAGCCGTGCTTTTCCAGCCCTGTGGACACATGTGCGCCTGTGAGAGTAAGTCATCAACATTATGTGCCTTATAATTATGCACGTAGTGTGTGTGCCTGTGTAGTGGGGGTTTGGTTTGGGTTAATGCTGTTGTCTCCTGGTGTATGCTGGGACTGGCAGAGGGCTCTCATTACCTAATGGTTGATCATTTAAAGCACATACAGTGTGTAGTAGGAGTCCTGTCTAACTTCCCTGTCAGTGTGAATATATGGGACTGCACAAGGAGGGATGTCACATCTGGAATAGTCATGCCATTACTGTTTAAATCAAATTGTGACTGTCAGCCACAGAAGGACATAAATATTGTGTGTTTAGTTGTTGACCTATGTGTTATCTCACTGTAATAATTGTG
This sequence comes from Coilia nasus, assembly GCA_027475355.1. Classification (NCBI taxonomy): domain Eukaryota; kingdom Metazoa; phylum Chordata; class Actinopteri; order Clupeiformes; family Engraulidae; genus Coilia; species Coilia nasus. The sequence goes on from CM050221.1 coordinate 30,626,134, forward strand.
TTGTTTCTGATGACTGCTGTTTAGCAGGGCCACTTCCTGTTTGTTGACATGTTGGCTTAATTTTATGAGCATATGTGGTGTGATGTCTCACATTGTGTGTGTGTGTTTTGCAGACTGTGCCAGTCTCATGAAGAAGTGTGTGCAGTGTCGCACTGTGGTGGAGCGCCGCACTCCTTTCGTGCTGTGCTGCGGAGGGAAAGGTATGGAGGATGCCACTGATGATGAGGACCTTAGTGAGTGAAGCTTCCACACGTTCCCTTTTAATTCTTTCTCTTTCCCACTCTCTCTTCGCTCCAATCTTTATTTTCCTTCTCTTCTCCCCCCCCCCCCCCATTTTGTCTGTTGTCTGTGCATTTGTTGGGCCTCTTGTGTTCCTGTGTGTTTCTCATGCCTTTGTTCCCATCCCCAATGGCTGTGTTATTTTCTGAATGTGTTTCGAGACCGGGTCACACCTTAAACCCCTCCTTGTGCCTGTAGGGAAGAAGTGAGAATATGGGATCAATTAGTTTAGTCCCACTGGAGCATTCTGACTGAGAGTTCTGGAATGTCCTGGAATTTTACCAACTAAGAACATGTAACTCAGTCATGTTAATTTGAGAGATTTCTTTTTTCTTCGTCTTTTAAAAAAATTATTTAAAGAAACACAAACTCCTGAACTCATTCTTAAAGTCTTTCCACAGAATAGTGGGTCCAAGAAAGTGTTGTTTTTTAAAATTGGGCTCTTTCTTTCTCTATTCCTTAATCTTGGCCATGCGTAGACCAGTGCATCATGTCCTTATCCTGCCTCAGGAGGATTAGAGCAGTCTGCCCCCTTGCCGTCTGTCTTATTACCCTGGATGTGATGGATAGACTGGAGTTGGGTTTGAGGCTTCATTGGTCCTTTGATGTTTTCTTTGTCTGTTTTTTTTTTTCTTGGTTTTTTTTTTTTTCTGCGTGTGTGTGTCCCCGTGTTTATGAATGACGTTTTTTGGACCATTCCTCCATCCAGCTTTTTCAAATTGGTTCTGTATTAAGTTTCCGTTGTGTTAGTTACTTTATCATCCGTTCCGTAGCCGTAGAGAACATTTCCCATGGTCCCAATTGTTGGTTTGATTTGAGTTAAAAGGGAAACTGGTGCAAGTTCACTTCTTAAAGAGATTAATCTGCGGAGGGGGTCTGTTTCTCTGTAGCCAAGAGCACAAGTCAAACACATCTATCCGTGTTTGCACTCAAACACTGACGCCTACAGTACCACCGAGAAAACACACACGCGCACGCACACACACACACACACACACACAGTCATATATACATGTGCACACCTAGTCTAAGCAATAGTGGAATGCTGCTTATCCGCCATTTACATCCCCCACTTTATACACTGAGTGGGGCTCCAGTACTAAATCACACACACACACACACACACACACACACACACAGCGCAGCACTGCAGTAATGGTGGCCCTCCTTGCACACAAGCGCGGATAAGCTGAGGCCTTTTTTCCGTCCCCTCACACCCTCGCACGTCATCTCTGTCTGGCAGCCCGGGAGCAAAAGGGGAAGAGATGGATAACACCATAGAAGGGATTCTTCTCCCTCCTGCATAAGTCACCGTGGAGCTGTAGAGCAGCGCAGAGCAGCCTGTCTACAAGGCCACCGTGCTTGTGCAGACCAGATCCCACGTCCTGTGCGCTGCACGCACAGACTCGAGTGGCGGAGAAGGGCTTAGAGCTCCGCGTGGCCCACAAACCCAAAATAGTCACGCCAGAGGGGAGGTCAGACTCGCACGCTCGGGATCGGCAGTACACCTCTTCCACCAAACCAAACCCACCCCCCACCCCCGCCCCTCCTTCTTCTTCTTCTTCCTGTCGAGGCGCGAGGCGTCACACACGATGTCCTCCATTCATGGCAATCACGCCACGTGCTTGCGTCACATGACCTTGCGCCTACGCATTCATGCCACCTACTTTTAATGTGGAGCTCTGTGCCATACTGTTACCCTCCCTGCTTTTGTAGCAGGAAGTTACAGGGTCTTGGTCTGACCAGACCCGAGACGGATGCCACTTGGGTTGTTCTTGTAGCTGCTGTTGCTCAGGCTGTGCTGTGTACGCCAGCATAGTCAAGGTCTACTACTCAGTGTTTAGTAAATGGTTTTAGGTGTGTCCTTCTATGTGACCCTCTTCATTCTCATCGTAAGTGGAGCAGCTGGCCCATTGCCTGCCTTAATAGCTGCCTGCAATGACGGTGAAAGATCATAGCATGTTGTGTCCCCACCCCGAAAAAAAAAAAAAAAAACGTAACAACCGCCCGCTGGGGTCAGAGAACACATTCAAATAATACCAAAAACGGCCCCACTGCCAAAGCTTCCTCTCATCTGCCTCCAACCCCCCCCCCCCCCCCCTCCTTCCTCTCTCTCCTCTCAGCCCCTCTCAACAAACCAACTACAGCAGCAGCAGCAGCCCTTCTCTCTGCTCTGACTAGCTCCTTGGCTATTGCTCAGCCCATTTTCCTCTGCCATGCTCTACTCCTTCTCCTCCTCCTCCTCCTACTCGCCGCCGCTCCTCTGCTCCCTGTGAAGGGAGCCTTGTTGAGGTCTTGCCTCAGGAGGTGTCGGTGGGCCGTGCTTGACCGTAACACTGTGACTGGTTGCTTCTCAGCAGGGGGCTCTAACTCAGTGGCAGGGGGGTCGCAGGAGCTTCTCCAGCCCAACAATCTGGCGCTAAGTTGGTGTAAGTATTTTTATCAACCCCCCCCACAACCTCCCCTACCCTCCCTAACCAACCACCCCCTTCTCAGACTCTGACAGGGCCAACACATTTGGCTCATGTTGTCCTGCATCACCCCCCCCCCCACACACACACACACACACACTCACTCACACTAACAAAGGTTTATGTCAATGTTGACCACACATTATGGGTTAAGGTAGCCATTTGCAACTCAGAAGTACAGCACAGTTAAATGTGTCTCCAATAAATCTTAAGTACTCCTATGATTAATATTTTATACTTGCCCTCAAGATCATGTATAATCACGAACAAGATATCTCAGGAGGCATCTTTAGTGATTGAACAATAATTGCATATTGATCATAATCAACAGTGTAGAACAACTGTATGCTGTTTCTATATCTCTGTGTGGTTATCCCATCAAGCTGCTTTTGCTGGAGCTGTGGAGCCTCATGGTTATCAGCCTGATTGTTAGTGTGCCTTAAAAAAAAAAAAAAAAGCTAAAAACCCGCCAGTCGTCTCACTCCACGCTGTTACACTGGTCTGGGCTCAGGTTGTGCAAACGAGGCCAAGCCGGGTCTGCCAGCCACCTGCTGCACCCCTCAAAGAGATCTGTTGGGAGCGCTGTCCCACCACACAGCCAGCGCATCTTTCTCTGATTGGCTAAGGTGTAATGAGGCATGTTCTCTCCCCCCCTAACCCACCCCACCCCATCCGCCCCCCTTTGCAGCCAGCGGCAACATCCCAGCTCTGCAGAGGGACAAAGACAACACCAACGTCAACGCTGACGTGCAGAAGCTCCAGCAGCAGCTGCAGGACATCAAAGAGCAGGTGAGGATGGCGAGCACGGGTTCGCCGGCCAAGACAGGAGCAAGAGGCATAGGGGCATGGGTTTCTTTTGAATAGGGAGGCAAGAACTTAAACAGGAAGGTAGCACTAATTAATTGGTTAGGCACAGAGAGAACATAACCCCAGAATATACATCCAGTGAGCACATAACCTGATTTTGTATCAAAATCACAAAAACAAAAATAGTAGTTCTAGAGATGGAATCACTTAAAAAAACAGAATTTCAGGTCTGGTGGGCTGTCTAAGTGACGTGTATGTTTGTGTTTGTCCTGTCTACAGACCATGTGTCCAGTGTGTCTGGACCGGCTGAAGAACATGATCTTCATGTGTGGCCACGGCACCTGCCAGCTGTGTGGAGACCGCATGAGCGAGTGTCCCATCTGCCGCAAGGCCATCGAGCGCCGCATACTACTCTACTAGATGCCCGTCCTGCTTCGCTTCGGGCTTCCTCCACCTCCTCCTCCACCCATCGCTCCTCAGCCCACCAAACGGACAGACCACCGGCCGCTTCTCTCATGCACACAGCACTGTGTCTGCAAGACTTTCTGCGTCTCTCTCTCTCTCACTAAGCTGCAAGTCGTCAGTGTTAAGGTGTAGACTTCTCTCGCAAAGCAATCCTGGTCTGTCTACTTTGACTAAAAAGAAAAAAATCAGTATGATCTTTTCCTGTGTATCTCAGTGCTGAACATTTATCTTCAGCTCCTTCACACCCCAACCCCACCCTCACACACCTGTACACCAAAAGGACAGCATTGGTGGGTGTCAGATGGCTACTGGTGCTCAGCTGATCTGCTGATCTCCTGTCTCTTTAGTCTAGGTCGCCATGGACACGCTTGGTTGAGAGTGTAAACATCAGTAGCAGATTCTGTTGTGTACAGAGAGGGGGGGAGTCCCACTGAGCCCTTGTTCCCAGTGTGTGCCTCTGACCTCAAGCTTTTATGTGTCACTGCACATGTCGGCATGTAGTCAATCCCCCCCCCTACTCCCCCTTTCCACCCTCAGTCTCAGCCTGCTAGCTGTTTTTTTATTATTATTATTATTATTATTATTTTCAAATAATGTAATCTGATGCAAGCTTAGCTGTAGAGGATGCAGCCCACTGAGGATTTCAGAGGTTTCTTGTTAAGTGAAGCAGAGCTCTGAATCCACATGCAGTCTGCTGTTGTGGCAGCCACTAACGTGTTACACGCCATGTTCAGGGTGGCATTTTAGCCCTCTAGTGTTGTAGTCAAAAGTTCTGCCCCTCCCAGAATGGATGTGGTTTGAGACATGTGTCACCAGGCTTACTTGACTCCCATTGTGGAACGCATTCCCACTCCCTACCCAAACCCTCAGACATTGTGGCAGAATTATCGATTACCACTACCATGGTAGGTGGTGCATGCTCTCCCACATGCAAAGTGGACTTGAGTGGAGGCTACTGATGGGCCCATCACTTCTCATGTGTAGTATTTGGTCCGAGTGAATCCCACACGAGCCTCAAGTATTACTGTAGCATCACATCAGTCTCCCCCCACTACCCCCTCCCCCCGCCATAGGCAATGGAATGGTTGTTACAGATGTGTCGAATGGCCTCCTTGTGCTGTCTTAGGCTTGGAACTGGATTGTTTTGGTTAGGCATGCGTGCTCACCCTTGACCATCACATTGCAAGTTTAGGGGGGACAATGAGGTAATGAAACTAATGTGATTTTCTTTTTCTCAATGTTTGCTAATGACCATAGAGGATTACGTGCCATTGTTTCCAAAAAAGACTACCACACCCCTGGGGATAAGGTGCTGTTTACCTTCTTTTTTTAAATACCATTTTATTTAAGAGCATCATCATGAGAAAACAGATGAAAAGAGCTAGAGAGTACAATCTAATATAAAGCCAAGACTACAAAGCCTCTACTTTAGTAGTAGTAGAATAAATTATTTTATATTGTTACCAAGGTATAGAATGAGGGATATTTCAGATTGTTTAAAGGGTTAGCCTTTTTTTCTCTCCAAAGCCTCAATGAAAAAAAAAAAACAATATGATGAGAATGATGATGGAATTTGGATGTACATCAAAACCTTTTTTTTTAGTTCTGTAGTATTTTCTAGACTGTATACAGTCTTTACACAAGTTAAACTGAACTGTTCACTGTCTCACATCACGTGTCCTGTTTTTCAACCATGTTTATTGTAAGGAGAACGAGGATGACCATGAGTTGGTTTGAGTGTGTGCAGGTGTATATGGGCCAGACCTATGTCTGGAGACATCATTTCAGTGTCTGGCATCACCTTGCAAATTAGAAGACCTTGGTAATGTGTTTTATTTTCATCTTGGCTGCCGAAGCGCAAAGGTCCTGTTTTAGAATTATGGAAAAAAGTAGCTTCTTTCTTTGCCTTTTTAACCATTTTTTTTATCAATTTTTAAACGATCATATTGACATTTGAAGCTAGATGCACTAACGTACTTTAATGGTAGTATTGTACGGTGTTACAGTAAAGGCCTATTTTGTACCTTATTTCTGTTTTTAACAGTATCCTGGTTTCAAAGATTTCACTTCTATCTTCTTTGGCATGAATGTTTGTGTTGTATGCGGTTCAGCCTGTATCATTAAAATGCTGTCACTATGTATTGTTAAGTGCTTTTAAAGGAAATGCATCGCTGAATAAAGGTCGAAAGGAATAATTTGTGTCAGTTTTTTATTTATCTGATAATCTCCGTGGGCACCAGTGCACTACTACCATAAGCAGTGCTCCGCTGCTGGCATGTCCTTCCTAAGACTCCCACTCCCTCTTGTCTCCCTAACCATCATGCATGCAATACACACACAGCAGAGACGGTGAAAACCCATTTGAACGAGCAAATAAAAACTGCCAACGCAAGCGCTCCTGACAGCAAGTAGTGTATAGCCCCATCTGTCCAGAGGGGGGCCACATTATCCCTAATAATGTGATGCATCCTCCCTGAACGGGGCCCGAGACAGACACCCGTGTCTGATGCGTGCCCGCGTTTGAGGAGATGGCGAGCATTACACGTTCCCATCAAGTGTCGGCCACTGCCTTATTTATAACCCTTAATGGCTCACGGCTTCAGTCGGATGAGATAATGGCAACTCTACCGTGTTTGCAACTGCTTGAGCAAAGCCGATCGTTGCTTCCAAAGTGACCCCGCTTTGCTCCTGCAGTGTTTTCAATGTGCTGAAATGAGATTTGCTGAAAAGGCGGCGAACGTAACATTATCTCACTGTTGTCAGCTCAAGTCGGCGCTCGTGGATATTGCAGGGCCCGCACTGATACCATATCACTCGGTTCATTACTGGTTCAACTCTGTGTAAATTAAAGGGCTCTTAAACCCCAGGCTGAGTGGCCCTTGAGGAGTGACGTGGAATCAATAAAACTCACAGGCTAATGTCAGTTTTATTATTATTCTTCTTCAGAAATCTTTTCATTTAATTTAGCTTCAAGCGTGGTGGTGGCTGCTGGGGAGGGGGGAGGCAGGACCCTAATGTGAATGTAAGGGCCTTTAACAGCACTGTACTCTGAACACAAAGAACAGTCTCTCTCTCCCTGCCTCTCGCCCTCCTACAACATATAAGAACTTGTTGCATCCCCTTGTAGCCTATATTCTGCAGCTGTTTCCTACAGAGTTTTAGTCAAGCTGGCAACTTCATTTGAGTAGGTTATGAGTCTGGCTTTTCATTAGTCGAGCCATTGCCTGTTACAGCCATTGCTATGCTGTAAAGCTCTGGAACCGACTTCCAGAAGACATTAAAAATGCTCCTTCTGTTGGCAGTTTCAAGTCTAGACTTAAGACCAAACTGTTTTCAGATGCTTTCTGTTAATGATTTTTGCTAAATTTATTTTTATTTTGTGTGTTTTTTATGCTTTTATATCTTTTATGCTTTTACGCTTACTTTATCTTTATCTTTTATGCCTTTATATATTGTCCTTTGCTTTTATTTTTGTGAAGCACATTGAATTGCCGTTGTGTATGAAATGCGCTATACAAATAAACTTGCCTTGCCTTGCCTACAGAGGGGAAAAAATGCTGAAGCTCATTGTTATCTTGTCTAGAGATAAGTTGATTTGCTGGTTCCCGACCACCAGATTGCAGAGAAAAAAAACAAAAACAAATCCAGCTTCATTCATGACTTGAGGTGTGTGTGTGTGTGCATATGTTGTGTGTCTGACAACTTGACACCAGCTGTATGTATGCACTGGGTGAGGCTGGCAGACAGCAGTGCAAGTTCAACCTAGGGTGGAAATGAACTTTGCAAAATGTGGATCTTTACCAGACAATTTAATAGTAAAATTCAACAGCCACTCAACAGTAAATCTTCCTTTAAAGACCTATACTTGTGTGTTTTGTGTTTGACATCTACCAGCCATTTTAATATTTTGCCAGCATTTGGCTGGTGCCTGATGCAAATTTCCATTCCTGGTGTCAATGTTTAATTTCACTCCCATCCCCAAAGAAATTCCCTGACTAATCCAGCTTGAAAATCCACTGGGAGTGCCAAGGAAGAAACAATTACAGAACTGATTAAAACTGATACTGATTCTGATTCTGAGAGGATAACCTCAACTGAGCCAAGGCCAACTTCATTGTAGGTACTTGGTGTCACCACCAGGTGGCAGTGTGTCTCTTAAACACATCTGTCCCATCCGAATTTGTGAAATTTTGGAAGAGTGTGTCACTGTTTTATGGCTTATGACAAATATGTCCTGAGTTGTTGAGCAAATACCATACAAACCAAAATGAATTGCAGTACATAAATAGTTAGGGTGCAGGATCAGGTCAGTAATGAGTCAATCACCCCCACTGCAAGCCACCCCTCCCCCCCAAAGAAAAAAAAGACTAACTACAGCAGTTTTCCATGAACAAAAACTATCCTTTGAGGTGACACGCTTGTGGACTCCAGTCTGAGTCAAGTAAGAGGTTGGAGTTGCCCTGCTGGAAGTATTGATCCACATACGGTCTGAAGGTCCTTGGACATCAGTGTGTTCTGAGGCCGAGGCGGGCTGTTTACTGCTTGTCTGTTTATGACAGGCCCGGGCAAAGGCCGCCGTGTCTGGACAGGCACGCCTTGGCGCGCTCAAGGACCGGAGGCTCTGGGGCCCCTGGAGTTTGGCCCTTGGAGCCTGGCCCCACCCTCACTGTTAAGCAATAAAGTTGTAATATTCCTTGTGTGTGTGTGTGTGTGTGTGTGTGTGTGTGTGTGTGTGTGTGTGAGTGTGTGTGTAAGAGAGAGAGAAAGAGGGAGACTCCTACAATCCCCACTCCCTACTGGCGCCCTGGGCTCTGACACCTCAATTACTTTATTGATATCGATCTGACCAGAGTGCCCATCTCCACCTTCCTCCGTGGTGGGAAAAAGAAACAAAACACTCGAATGTCTCACTTTCCCCCACTCCCTCCCTCCCTCTTTCTCTCTCTTTCCCTCTCTGTATCTCTCTCTCTCTCTTTTCTCCCTTTCATTTTTGTGTGTGAGAAAGAGACAGAGAGGGTGTGCATTGTACATAGGCATGGAGCTATGGTATTACACCACTGACTGTTCAATACAATGACGATTTTACTCCAACTGTGTTCAATATTATAGTTTCTACTTACAACTTTTCAGCTGGGTTTTTTAGGATGTTTCATCACCCAGTTTTCATTTCTAGGATGTTTCATATCCCCAAATTATCCTCATGCTTAGAGCCTTACTTTACTTAACAGGTTAACAGAGCCTGTCCCTCAGTCAGTCCCTGTCACCTATGCATCTGCCAATGTGCCCCAGAAGAGCACCTGTGTGTAAAATGTATTTTGTGAAGAGTCATCAGCATGTCGTGTGGGGCACTGTTGCTGCTCTGACTCAATCCAATTTGACAAGAGCATCACAAATTTACCCTTCTCCAGCAGATTAACTAAAGCACACACTGCCAGACATAAGGAACACTCTAGTGATTTCACAGTAATTGGCTTATCCTCAGACTTTCCCATATTATAGTGACTAACACCAGGCAGTGTGCAAACACTCACTAGTAATTGTTTCAATCTACTTAAAGTACTTGTTCTGAAGATGTCCAAGATGCATAGTCTATTCTACTGGCAAGTTTCCCAAAGTCAAGAGCATTATGAGCTTAATATACAGCAAATATTAACATTTGCTACAACTGTGTTCTTGGTGAATTACTAAGAAATTAAATATGAAAGTAACAGCTTAATGTATGTTACTGGCGAGTCGGTAACAGTTTTAATCTCTGACAAGCAACTTAAGATCCAGGGATTTTTGGATAGATTTGATATACATACAAATTGTTAATTGACCAGAGTTTAAATGCGGCTGGAGCTCTCCAGATCTTAGCTCTGCCTTTCGTACCTCAGCAATACAGCCAGCCAGAGCTAAGCTCTCTCTGCTAGAGTATTTATAGTAATACAACACAGTGAGATATTGACCACTGTAAGTGAAGAAGGGCTCCCCCCTCCTCACAAAAGCCAATTTAACCACTGTAATTGACCATTAAGAGGCATGCATTATTACATTTTAAACAAACATATGCATCATCTTGTAGAGCATGCCATAAATACATGCTCACACTGTGGCTCCAAATGCTGCAACTATCATTAACAACTGTCCGTTATGGTTAGCTCTTCATGTCGTACAGTCTTTAATAATGATGTTTGTTATATTTACTATTCATTTAAAAGGACATTTTCCCATATGTATAGTTGACATAAGTGTGTGTTATCAGAGACAATGCACACGACAGGAGATTAAGCTAACACTTAGTCAGCTCCAGTAAACTAATTGAGCCAAACGTACATCTGACCAAATATAGAACCAGATAACAGGCAGGGTATATGACTGCACACAGCAGTGAAGAGGCCAAAGATCATAGTGTTGTTGAGACATTTAAATGCTTTCCCTTTTTTACTGCCTGTTTTTCTCCGTAAAGAAAGATACAAAACGTTTTGGACACCTTGTGCCAAGTGTCAGTTGCCTCTTAAATAAACGACTGTTATAAATGAACAGTTTGGTGTTTACACTAATAATCACTGTCTCAATTATTTTGCCACCTAGTGGCTGACTGGCTTGGACTATCTTGAGCCACTTAAAAGCCTAGTAATGGTGTTTATTTTTATTTTTTTATATTTTTATTTTTTTAAAGAAGAACTTTTACACTTTTATTTTAGATAGAATTTTATTAACCACAACTGTTCCTGTTTGTCTCAGCATGGTTAGCAGGCCCACACCTACACTGGGAAAGACTGAGAAGGAGTAACAAAGGTCAAATCAGGCAGAGTACTATTAGGAGACACTGATATGGGAGGGCACTAATAAAGGGGAGTCCAGAGTTTTAAAGAGTTGTAAATAGATAACAATGGGAATTAATTCATTTAATGACAATGAAAAAAACATTTATATTCTAAATATATTATTTCCATCAAAAAAAAAAGAAAATATGTCCAAACTTTACTGAGCTGGTGAAATGATTTAAAAGTACCCAAATATGGCGATTCAATGCAGCAAAATTCATAAATTACATGCTTGTCATGTTACAGTAAAAGACTACAGTTGTAATATGCAGCTTCTGTATCCTGCTCATAAATATACCCCAGCCATAAATTAGCATTCAGACTTGTTTACTGAGCCCCTGTTGTGTCTGTCAGGCGCTTAACAGTCTGTGCCAGTGGATGTGGATGTGGTGAAGATCCCCCTCTCTCTGTCACTCTATCACTGTGCTTATCAATGGACAATGATTGTGGTTGGGCGGCTGTGGCTAGAGCCTGCCGTCCACATTTACAGTGCAAATGTTATCGTTCCAATGACACTTTAAACAGCCGTTATCAATATTTAGTCATTCAAGGTTTATGAGCCTTGATAAAAAAATGCCACTTGCTGATTGGGGTCACAGCGACATGAGGCCTGGCGGAGCGTTGGTGCCAGTGATCCTCTGAGCTTCCCCAAGACCAAACAACTCACTTTGCCAGGGGGGCTGGGGGTGGGGGGGGTCCTGTGTCAAAATGTATTGACTTCCGTGGACAAAGGGGAAAATCAGTGCTGCGTGTAGTGTGCACCCAGAGAAAAAAAAAACCTTATCATGCTATTATCTTTAAAACAACAGGTTATCATAATTGCTCTCTTAATAATTCTATAAACCCTGGACGAACACAACCTTTGCCTGGGCAGTAAACCAGTGGAGGAGCGTTTTTGATAGGGAGATTGAAGAGAAGCACGGCTTTGCAGGATCGTTAGTCATCAGTTCTTTGCATCACGGCCTCCGGCCGCTGCTTTCTCACCTTTCTGCCTCTCCTTTAGCCTACATGTCATGTGGAGGAGAGCCAGATAGAGGCGTGCTGAAGAGGTTGTAAAGCTGTGTGGTTATGAGGGGAGTGAGGGGTTACTGTATGGTGTGAACTACTCTACATGACCTTTGGATTGTCACTGATTAGTGGACCCTCATTAGCTCTAGGGGCATATACATGTATGCTGACATGTGCTGATGCTTGCTGATATTTGTAGTTGCTGTGAATATTACACCAACTTTATTATTTCTGTTGTGACATATCAACTTTTTAAAACTGTAACTGTTTTAGTTGATAGCAACAAGCCAAAAAAAAACTATAATTCAGTGTGGTTTCTTTCGAAATTTAAAGCTGAACAAGATTGAGTAATAGTCTCTCAAGTCTGCTGCAGCATGCAACTTTGACTGATCAATGTTTAGTGAAAAACTCCTCTTTCATCATTGAAACAGTTTGGCATTCCACGCCCTCCATCCGCTGATGCCAATGATGATAATAAAAATGTCAAAGATGGTCTCATTACTCATAGTAGGTCTGTGTGGGCCTTGTTAACTCTCCAATGCTGTAGTGTAGTCTCTGCTCCACCTAACTCACCTGGCCTAACCCAGAGGAATGTTTTTTTTTTTTTAAATGAGATTTCTTCTATGTCTCACTTGTTTCAATAATAATGAGATCACAGTGATACAAAAATAAGACTATTGCCTTTGTCTCCTGCTTCTCAGGTTTGTCTCTGGAGCAACAGACTTTTGTTGTTTCAGTGTAGACTCCCTTTAATCTACAAATGAGATCTCAACAATGTCTCAAATAATGCTCAATGTTGTATGAGAAAGAACAAAAGTGACAAAAGTAATACTTAAAGGAGGCTTAAAAGAGAATCACCATTTTGTCTTCTGTGCAACAGAAGAGATACAAATCAGAAACAACATTTTCCTCTGGGAACCCATGATCCAGGGCTTATACTGGGGGACTCAGCTCCTCACTCCCCCAACTCTGGAGACCCTGCCTGGGCTAAGGTGAGAGCGCCCGGTGGCGGGCGCCCGATGGACAGATGAACCAGTATGCAAACACACATTCTTAGCGGCTGGCCAACGACCAAAACAACGGGATGATGAGGACCTGAGCTTCCCCTTGAATGAATGAGGCAGTAATGTGTGGGCACAGCGAGAGAGGGAGTGAGCGCATGTGCGAGTGAATGAGATAGTGAGTCGATTAGTGGGTGAGTGAGTAAGTGGATGAGCAGCTGTGTGAATGAATGAGTGTGAGTGTGTCAGTGTGTAAGTAAAAATGAGTTCTGCAAACATGCTTATATATTATTGCTTATAAGATGGTTAAAGCATGTATAGTGGCTGCAGACAGGCCCGCTCCCCCCCACCCCGCGTTCATATTCCATAATGTAAGGAAGAACCAGTTCTGGGGGCCCCGTTTTCACTGGGCCTGGGACAAGAGACCCGTTTGTCCCCCCCTATCGGCGGGCCTGGCAGGTTCATTTCTGGACTTGAGGCCCTCCCTTTTACGATGTATATTACTGGGGATGTGCAAAAGATGAAGATAACCTTTGGACTGCACTCTCTGTTCTCTTGGATTTATGACAGCAGAAACATCATCTCAATTATTTGTAATGATTTTGAAGTCTTTTGAATATGCTTTAAAATCATTATCACTGCATGTTATACAGGACAAGCACAATAAATTTAGAGTGATTGTTTTATATTTATTTCATTATTATTATTATTCATGTTTTTTCCCTGCTCAGAAAGCTAAATATGTTTATTTTTTCCACTATGTAGAAGGATAGAAGGAACATGACGGTGAGGCCTTGTCCTCACAGTGCTCTGTGCATAATGTAGTGTAGGCCTATGCATGGTGATGTGGATGAGATGATTTTACCGTTTAGTGTTTGTATTGTATTGTATTTATTTGTAAAGCTGATTGAATATTTAGGAAAAGCCCATATTTAGCACTGGCATTTTTCTCAGGTGCCTTACTAAATGACCTATCTAATTTTCTTAACATTTTGAAAAAGCTGACCACTAAGGGCTTATTTAAAGC